>OY757914.1:90762882-90905382 GCA_963585895.1 Sepioteuthis lessoniana | reverse complement strand
TATATATATATATATATAAAGATCACATAACTTCCTAGAAGTTCCATATATTAAAACATGATTGCCTATGCCAATCACGTGATAATTTTTCGAAAAAGAACGCTGATTGAGTAACTGGATGGTTATATGATCAGGGAAAGGAGTAGCCTCGTTCCCAATACCTTGGTGTAATAACTATTGAAAAGTGAGCTTTCGAGTCGCCCTCGACAATGTTCAGTAAACTATTAATATATATAGCTGTGACGGCTAATCGACTAAAATCCCAAAACGGGACTTTATTTTTGCACGTGTGAAGACGGGGCAGGTTGGCACTTGATCCCTCCTAGAATAAGTCCTCGTTCAGAATTTTTCTCTCAGGCATATAAGAACTGGCATATTATGTGAGGGATTAATTTGGGGCTATATTGACCGCCGCTGGCAAGGGGTTCCAAATTTCACACTATACACACACCCACCAAGGCCACTAAACTTCCTCCCCTAGAACAACAGAAGATATGGACCTATAGGTTTAATCGTAATAATATTATATTGTAGTAGTCGGCAACTCCGGTTCCCGTGTGATATTTAAAGGAATTTATAGGACAATTCTCAGCAAGATAACATAAGGCGAATAGAAGCTGAAAAGGAAATATGAAGTAACAAATTCGTAGAAGACAAGGCAAAGAACAACTTCGACCACGTGGTAACATTAAAATACATGAATCTTTTACTACAATTATATACACTTTCAAAGTGTCAAGACATATAATAATTGAACAGTCCACGAATATAAATGTCTTTCTTCTTTTCTTTTCTTTCGTTTTCCTTCAAATTGAGAGAGAGAGAGGGAGAGTGGTATATAAAATTTGGGTATAAAGGAGAAATAGCCCCAAAGTTACTTATCTTATTTTTCGACGGGGTTCCACTGGAGAATCTTTCTTCTTTCACGGGCTAATAGACTTTATGCTATTTTTAACACTGGCTTGAAGAACTTGGGTCCTTCGTGTCCGAGATATGTTTTTGTCTTCTTCACCCGGAGTAATGGCTATGGGTCTGTCTGCCACGAGCCCTGGCCAAAAACTGCCTTTTCTTCTCGTTTTTTTTCGCCGACGGGGAGAAGGTGCCACTTCCGTTTTAGGGTCCCAGCCAATCATTTGGCTTCTCTCTTCTTCCCCCTGGTGTCCGGCGACCTGAGGTTACTAAGTACCAACATCTGTTGGTATCCCCTCTGTGACCTACATTCTTTCTTAACGGTCACTCTTTGACGGCTTGCCACGGTTCATTCCAACGGGGGGATAGTATTAATCTTATTTCTATCGTCCCCGTGGGATATCACGTGACATCGCCAATACATCCATTACCTAAACAAAATAATTCATTTACTTCATTTTTTTTTTTTTTACTGATCAGTTAATTTTTTCCCAAAATTTGCCACTAGAAATTGACCGTAAGTCATCATCTTAATGATTAAATGACGAAAAACCTAAATAAATAACGTTGGTAGATAAATTACTGGGAACAGAAGACATGGCATCAAAATATAAATACGCAGAAATAAAAGGAGTAAAATTTACTCTTAGTTGGATAGTGAACATAAGTATTAGATTTTTCTGTAAACCTTATGTACATTTTCGCAGACTTTCCACAGCGGGGTATTCTGGACAAGTAACTAAAAGATGAAGATGTTGACGCTTTGACACGGTTCATAAATGTGCCCACCCTGTTGGTGGTAGTAATAATAAGCTGACTGTACCCAACTGCAGTGTAGTAATACCCTAGGTCCAAAAAAGAGTGTCTTGGGTATGACACTAAACTGCATCTGCTCGTTTGGCTCTAGTTTTAGAAATGTCGAATGTGTTGAATATATCGTTATCCCATGCCTACACTGACCCGGAGTGGTAGCACCTGTTTGGGTTCCATCTATAGATCAAAGAGCTGTTAAAAATAATTCGCTTTCAATAAGACTGTGAACAAAAAACCTCTTATGTATTAATGCTATATATATATATATATATATATATATGTGTGTGTGTGTGTGCGTGTGTGTGTGTGTGTGTGTGTGTATAAGGCATTAATATATATATATATATATATATATATATATATAATTTGTTTGTTCAGTAAATACTGACCAATATTGTAATAAGATTTTATAATTGAATTAATGTATATAATTATTGTTTTGGTCAAACAAAATATGATCCCTAAATATCTATGCATTTCTGTCGCAGATTAAAAAGTTATTTATTCTTGTACGATAAAAGTTTTGAGGTTAAGACTTATTTAAATGCAGTCTCTACTTCTTTGGAACAGAATATTTTCTCGTATACCGATTACACTGGTTTACAAAGAAATTGAGACAAGCACAAAAATACCCGTTTGTACCTAATTTGAGGGTGCTGAATTTAAATTTAAAATCTGTTTTTACTCATCACCACTAGATTTTTTTAGATATGCATAGTGTGCAATTTGTGCATATACGGTACATAAACGCGTATATGAATTCAGGGTTAATTCTAATATTGTGAGACTTATGGCTTATTTTTTAGTTATGCACTAAATGTAAGTGATAGCATTACATTTATATATATATATATATATATATATATATATATATATCAAACGGATATTGACAGTTGATGCAGCAGGTCTCAATCCACACTCTGGCAGTCATTGGAAGATGTTGTCTCGCAGGCGGAACAGGAGGTTGGTGTCCCTCAACTATTGTGTTACACATCTTTTGGGTTACTAAATATTAGTATTACATTTTCAAATGCACATTTAGTTTTACTTTGTTATATTTTCAGATTATCCAATGGCTTCAAGCACGTCAAAATGTCGATGATGCTTCAACAAGGCCAATTCTTTCTGCTACGTGTGTGGGGACTTCACAACAGTTGCACAGCGTCGAACCATCACTTCCCTCCTCAGAACCGCCTACTTTCACCATTTTGACTGTAAAAGTGGTGATCAGGACAAGTCTTGGGCTCCACACATCTGCTGTAAACCCTGCTACAATGGACTAACTGCATGGTTTAATGGCAAGAAAGCGGCTTTAAACTTTGCAGTCCCGATGGTTTGGAGAGAGCAACGAAACCACGCTGATGATTGTTTTTTTGTTTAACTAATATAACTGATGTTTAATGCATCTTCTAGGAAAAAGATCAAATATCCCAACCTTCGATCTGCTATGAGACCCGTTCTCCATTCAGATGATCTTCCTGTACCCACACCTCCAGTAAATAAGGATCTTCTTTCCTCATCAGATGAAGAAATGCCTTCAAGGGAGGATTCTGCTGAGTCAATATCTTTGGAAGATATTGAGTCTACATATTCAGGAACAAGTGGCAATGAGCCACAATGGATCACGCAAGAAGACCTGAATGATCTTGCTCGTGATTTGTATCTGTCAAAACAGCAGTCAAAGCTCTTGGCTTCTCGGCTTAAACAGTGGAACCTAGTCCAGGAAGATGTAAGGATCACCAGTTTCAGGAATCGGAACAAATAAAGTCATTGGTCTTCTTATGGGTATGCAAGCGGGCTTCACAAAGTACTGTTGTTTTCTCTGTCTCTGGGATAGTCGAGCTGTATTCCAGCATTACACGCAGAAAGACTGGGGGTCTAGAAACACTTTTGTTCCTGGCGAACACAGCCTCAAGGAGAATCCTCTGGTGGGCATGAATAAGGTGCTTATTCCTCCTCTTCACATCAAGCTTGGTTTGATGAAGAATTTCGTGAAGGCGTTGCACAAAAATGGTGCTGCCTTCCAACACTTGTCTACTGTGTTCCCAGGTCTTAGTGTTGCTAAGCCCAAAGAGGGCATCTTTGTCGGACCTCAGATCCGAGAAGTGCTGAAGGATATTGAAGGATCTTCTTAACTTTAAGGAACTGAGAGCATGGGAAGCATTCAAGTCAGTCTGTAGTGCTTCCTTGGTAACACACGCGTACCAGATTACCAAGCCTGTATTGGGAAGTTGCTAAAGTCTTACGAGGATATGGGGTGCCGAATGTCACTCAAGATTCATTTTCTCCGTTCCCACCTCAACTTCTTCCCGCCAAACCTTGGAGCAGTGAGTGATGAGCATGGAGAAAGATTCCACCAAGACATTACGAAGATGGAGAGCAACTATCAAGGCAAATGGAACCCCGGCATGATCGGAGACTTCTGCTGGATGCTCTTGCGTGACATCCCGGAGGCAAAATACACCAGATCTTCTAAGAAACACACACTTTTGACAGTCTGTCATCCAAGTATATTAATGCAATCGGTGTTCTTTATCTATCCTGTTTTATCTGTTATAAGCTGCTGCAACTCTTGAAATATGCACATATATTATCTGTTTATACTAAAATGAGACTATTTCAAAGCCAGAAAACTAGAAGTGATAGAGCAAAACTATTTATAAATTTGAATTCAGCACACCCAAATTAACAAAAAACACCTATCCCCATTCTTGCCTCAGACCAAAAATATTTTTTTGTAAACCAGTGTTATAGAAAAATGCAAGTCGGTGGATGAGAGATCAAGAGATTATGGTGGTTATGGAAATATCTCATATCCCAAGTCAGTGAGCTTCTGCAGTTTTATCCTGGTAACACTGGCTGAGCATTTCTCCGAAGAAAAATTAGGAACCTGCGTTGTTGCTAACAGCAGCTCTTTGAGATTGAAAATGACCAAGTTTGGAAAAATAAATCCATCAAATCTTTTTTATTATGTTCATGGTTAGGGGCATTCAACCTTCAAAATGCAATTCGGAAAGAATTGATGAAAAAAATCAACAAACAGAAACTGCAATTAAAATAAGTTGGACTGTAATTTTTACTAAAATTGGACTGTATTTTCCGAACAACCAAATATATATATATATATATATATATATATATATATATATATATATATATATATATATATATATATATATATAAGCTTAAGCCTCTTGTTTTTAATGAAATTACTATCAGACACGTATTACTTTCGATATGACCTATGTACGCGTCCTTCGCTCCTAAATATGTCACTTTCTTCAAGAATAAATGTCTCAATCATTTCCTCAACGTGTATCCATTTGTCTAAGTTTCAGAGATAAGTAGTTCTTATAACTTATATTATTTACACGTTTCACACTTTTTGTGTGTTGCTTATTATTCATAGGCCTCGTGGGTAGAAGATTTGCCAGTGGCCCGGGAAACTGGGGTTCAATCCCAGGTCGATCATATCCCCTAAAATGTTGCTTGATACCTCTTTGCTTAACACTCAGCATTATAAAGTACATATCAAGGGTAAAGTAGAGAAATTCAGGGAAAGTAATAGTGCCCTCACCTATACCTCGGTGTCGTAGCAATTGAAAAGGAAGTCTTAGGGTCGCCCTCGATTACGGACGCAAACTATTATTCATAACGTTTCAGTCGATGTATCCTCTCGCCTTTTTTAGATGTATTTTATAATTGTCGAACTGAATTTTGATCTGAACCATTTATTCAGTCCCATCTGATAGACTCAAGGTACATAGTGACACTTTTGAAAAGAGCCAGTTTTCAGCAATTAAAACAATATTTTTCACACCTAGTCCCCACCATGGGTTATGTATCTTAGCCAACAATGTATCAGACGCTTCTGTTGGCACTCTAATGAATATAGGCTAGTGGAGGCAAACCATTTTTTCGTAAAAGTGATGACGACATCATTGTCAAGAAATTGCTGTTCACGTCGTTCATCTTTCATTGGCCCCATTGACGTGGTTGCTAATGATTTATAAGAATACATACAAACAATAATACGAGTAGAGCACAGAAAGTTATGCCTCCTAGGATGGATTTCGCGGACAACAATTTTATTGCTGCTTTCGAAAAGATCTCTTGCCAGCTGAGTTTAGTCTTTTGGACGCTCAACTTTCATAATTAAACGGTGTAATTGTTTTATCTGAAGTTTTTTTTAATAGAAATTAATAGAATGCTTAACTGTCGGAGTGTATCGCGTAAATATATTTTTCAACGTTCGTGTCTATGTTTTTGTTTTAAAATATCTTCATTTTTTTAGTCTAGAAAGAAAATGATGACAAGTGTTTAAACGCTGACCGACATTCGCTTTGGTAAGTTCATGTGGAAGCCATTTTCAAAACTTCTGAAATTTTCCTACGGCTTGGAAACGAAGAACGTAGTTCAGTGATTACATAAGCAATAAAAAGCTGGGTAAACATTAAAGACACTTCTAAGAATTCTCTAACAGTGCGCGAAAGATGGTGCCGAGAATTTTTTCCCATAAACCTTATGATAAGCTTATATAATATCAATAAGATAGAGAGAGAGGGGGAGAGAGGGAGGGAGACAGAAGGAGATGAAGAAGGAGAAGAAGAAAATCAGATGATGGTAAGATAAAGAGAGGTTTATATATATATATATTAAGTAATGGAGGCAGATAATGAGAGAAGTAAGGAGAATGTGTGAGAAAGAGGATTGAGAAAGAGAAAGGGAACAGAGCTTGGGTAAAAATGAGAGAGATTGAGAGAGAGGAATCAAAAGAGGAAAGGGAATTAGGGAGGGGGAGAGAGAGAGTTAAAGAGGGAAAGAGACAGAGAAATTGACTTTGGGTAAAATAGGAATGAGATTGAAAAGAGAGAGAGAAGGGAGAGAGAGAAGGAAAAAGAGAAAGAAAGTCGATATGAGATAAGCTAGAGAAAAAGGGAAACACCTTAGAGACAAAGAAGAAGGAATTGGAGATAAATTGAGAGAAAAAGGAGAAAGAACTTGGCAAAGAGAAAGGGAAGTTGAGAGAGAGAGAGAGAGAGAGAGAGAGAGAGAGAGAAAGAGTGAGAGAGAAAGAAGAGAAAAGAGAAAGGGACAGGAGGAGATAAGAGAGAGATTGACAGGGAAAAGGAGGATAGACACTGACGGGAAGAAACAGACAGACAGAGAAAGAGAAAGTAAGAAAGACAGATAAAGAGAGGGAAGATAGAGATTAAAAGAGGTGAAAAGGAATGAAAAAGAGAACGGGTACATTGATTGAGCTAGTATACAGACAGTGGGAACGAGAAATAGAACAGAGAGAGAGGGGGAAGAAAGAAAGAAAGAAACAAAGAAAGAAACAAAGAAACAGAGAGAGAGAGAAAGAGAGAGAGAGAAAGAAAGAAAGAAAGAGCGAGAGAGACAAAGAGAGAGAAAAGAAAGATAGAGAGAAGAGAGAGAGAGAGAGAGAAAGAAAGAAAGGGAGAGAGAGAGAAAGATAGAGAAAAAGAAACAAAGAAACAGAGAGAGAAAGAGAGAGAGAAAGAAAGATAGAAAGAGAGAGAGAGCAACAGAGAGAGAGAGAGAGAGAGAAACAGAGAAACAGACAGAGAAAATAATAGAAAAAATGAGGGGTGATCCTCTGAAGTGTATTTACGTCAGTCTCAATTCATTGCTTTGCCATCAACCGGCATAAAAAAAAAAAGTTTATTTAAGCTCTCATATTTCTTACATTGCTTCCCTTACGAACTTCACAACATCTGGTCGGTCGGCTTTGTACATAAACAATTATATTTTTGCCGCTTTCATCTCTCCAGGTAACAACATAATTTACTGTGGGCTGAGATGGTGCAGACAGGTTAGGAATTTTATTAGATGGAAAGTTGTCTGTAATATGCGCCGTGCAGACACACATTCATGTGATATACGGTGTAAGCGTTGGACGAGATGAAATCCCAAGCAAAGCAAAAGAACATCATTCAAAAAATAGGGAATTAGAGAGAGAGCGGGAGAGAGAGAGAGAGAGAGAGAGTGTGTGTGTGTGTGTGTGTTCAGAAATAAAGGTATGGATTGAGATGGACGAGGACGAACTTGAAAATAAAAAAATGGCGAAAAGAAATTGAGAGAGAAAGAAAAACTATGCTAAGAGAAGAAAACAGATAAAATGAAAAAAGAAAAAAAAAAGAAAAAAATCACAATAAATGAGTAAACAATAAAAAAATACGAAAATTTCAAAAAAAGAAAGAAAGAAAGATAGAAAAAAGAAAGAAAGAAAGAAATCTGAAAAGTAAAGAAAAGAAAGAAAGAAAGAAAGAAAGAAAGAAAGAGAGAAAGAAAGAAAGAACTCGAACAAAAAGTTCTGAAATGATTCAGAAAGAAAGAAAACAACTCGAAATATAGAAAGAAGAGAGAGAGAAAGAAAGAAAGACTGAAAGAAAGAAATAAAAGAACATGAAATGCTAAGAACGAAAGAAAAAAGAAGAAAAGAAAGAAAGAAAATGCATAAAAAATAGGGCAGACAAAAAGAGAGAGAAAAATATTAAGAAAAATAAAGAAGCAAAGAAAGAAAGAAAGAAAGGATTATGTGCAAATTATGAAAGGTTAGTGTCGGAGAATTTGTTGTGGCAAGAACCGTACGACCTTAATTGGAGAACAACTTAGACGTTATTTAGATTAGGCCATTATGACATGTAGTTATATTTTCAACATATATAAAGTAAAATCCTGAGTTCAACGGTTGTTTCCTGGTGATTTGAGTTACAAAGGGTTTTACGGTAAATGGGTGAGGGTGGGGGTTAGAGTGCTTCATGTTGTTTAATAGTGAGACTAGCAGGCCATTGTGAGTTCGATTCCACAAGGTGCTCTATACTTCTGAGCTTGTACTTATCTAAGCTTAGTAAATGACTACATGGCAAGCTTTTCAAATTGTATATGTTGCGTTCTGGTTAGAGAACGCTTGTAATATCAAATAAAGGACAAGCCCCGATATGAGAGGAAATAGAGATATATTCTCAGGAAAAAAAGTATATACAATAGAGAGACTATTAGTAGACAAGAACATAGGATTAGTGAATACAGAATAAAGATATAGTCCAACGATAGTATTGACTTCCGTTATTACGATAGCAACTAAGGTGATCTAGGGTGATCTCCAGTCTCCAACGCTCTAATACTATTCCTATAAGAAGCTGCTCCTCACCTTCTAGTCTGCTCTGGTATTAGTAGCTACGGCTATATATGGAAGATAGACTAGTTTATTGTGTGGAGAAAAGTGGGTGATACCCAAAAGTATATATGCACTTTTCAACTTAATGAGGTGCTCTAAGGGTCTCATCTATCAATCAAATGATATGTTTTAGAATTATCAGCATTACGTTGTGTAAAATTGAGGCATCCAAACAAAACTAAATAGAAGTGTATAACATAATGGAACCAGATGGGAAGCGTTTTAACACCAGACGGACCATATAAGTATGTGTTATTTAGCCTCACCAACTTGGCCCCATCCCGAATATCAGTAGGTGTGTGTTTTTTTTCTTCTCAGATATAAGACAGACTTGCTATTCAATATACGAAAGATTTTATATTTGACTGTGTATATCTTCATTGTAGTCGTCATACGCAACACCAGAGAGAAACCGAATAATAGATCTCTTGTTGCTACATAGATACGGTAAGAGTCTCGTGCGTGCGATACAGACGAACACAAGAGACGGACGCAAAGCAGGTGACATTTCCACACTAGTGGGAACTTCTCTGAAACTGGTAGACAAATTCACCAAACTAGGAAGCAGTGTCTCATCAACCGAAAAAGACATCGACACACGGCTAACGAAGGCATGGACAGCTATCGATAAGCTATCGATCATATGGAAATCAAACCTGACCAATAAAATGAAACGCAGTTTCTTCCAGGCAGCGGTCGTATCGATACTGCTGTATGGATGCACCACTTGGACGTTAACAAAACGGCTGGAGAAGAAGCTCGACGGCAATTACACAAGAATATTGCGAGCAATATTGAACAAGTCCTGGCGACAACACCCTACAAAGCACCAACTATACGGCCACCTGCCTCCCATCACGAAAACTATCCAAATTGGACGAACCAGACACGCAAGACACTGCTGGAGAAGCAGAGACGAGCTCATAAGTGATATACTCCTATGGACCCCCACATATGGCCGAGCAAAAGCAGGACGATCAGCTAGAACATACATACAGCAGCTATGTGAGGATACGGGATGTAGCCCTGAAGACCTGCCAGGGGAGATGAACGATAGGGAAAAGTGGCGAGAGAGTGTCAGGGATATCCGTGCTAGCGGCATGACATGATGATGATGATGATGATAGCATCGGCTAATTATGATAATAACACGTGTCATTAAAATGTCACCATAAACCTGATAGCGAAATCAACCGTCTTCAGTTCGTTTGCTTTTCCTAACATCTGTCCTTTAACCTGCGATTTCAAAAAACAAAACTCTTATTATAACAGACCGACTGTCGACTCAACCTGAGACACGTGTATATGGCCTTTTGCAAGGAAGTACACTTACATTTACTTTTAGCTACTTACAATTTTACCGACACAAATAAGATGATTACTTCGTATGATTAAGAATCATCCTTAATTATATTACAGCTAAAAAACTTAAAAAGCTAATTTTGAGTAGATTATTTATACTAAGAACAGTTACTTGAAACTATAAATGTTTATAAATTAATATCATTTGATAAGTTACTTGAAAACATTTAATCGCTTGTAAAAAAGTGACTGCGGCTTTAAATCGCCCAACATATACTGGTATGTTGTAAAACCATGGATAGGCAAAAACTGTAAAAGATGACACCATTCCGTTTGACATATTACAAAACCACGCGGTGAGTTGTTTTTTTTTTTATAGATTTCGCCATCTAGTGCTCAGAGGGAAAAACAAAGTTGATCATGTTGACTACTACTAGAACTACCCATCGTAGCCTGGGTCTTTTGCTTTTACAAGTGTCCTTTTAGAATGAGACGATATTTTAGATATCTGAGGACTTAAATATAAGTTCATGGCTTTTACAACTTTTAAGATATTTACAAAGAGACCTTTTAGAATAATGAAGCTCAAACATTTGTCGTTAGACTTATTCAAAATGAAAAAAAAACAACAAAAAAATAAAAAAAACAAAAAAACAAAAGCAAGCAAGAAAGAAAATGTCCACAAATAGGGAGAAAAAAGAAAAAAGAAAAAGAAAGTAACGTACAAATAAATAAATCAACAAATGAATGAATTAAATACTTTTCGAGTCACATTTAATTTTATTAGCTGATTCTTTCGCCAAAAGCGACCCCTATCGGTTATTATCGCTGACATGGCCGAGGACAAAGAACCAATCAGCGTTGGTTATTCTAACCTTTCACCAGTAGCCTCTGGCTGAGCGTGTGAATCGTTGCAGAGAAAGTAGCAACACCCGGTAGAAGTTGAAACGAGAGTTCAGATCAGTTCAGTTGAACTTAGAGTTCAACTTTGATATATAAGTGTTAACCAGTTGAATCTTCATATCTTTTTTTTTTCAAATTTGAATTTTGTTTTGTGAAGAGAAAGGGCGTTGTGCTGAAAATAACGAATGTAAAATAAATGAGTAAATAAATAAAAGTCAGGATTTGCGTTTGAAAAATAGTCTGAAGGCAATACGAATATACAAATAGTGAAAATTTAATATTCTTTTTTATAAGAGTGAATATAAAAACGAAGAGTTGTGGGGAAAAGCAAAAATACTGTTTCTTGAATTTTCTAAAAGTCTTATTGAGATATTTGAACAGTAATGTTATATATATATATATATATATATATATATATATATATATGTGTGTGTGTGTATATATATATATATATATATATATATAAGTAAATGACAAATATGGGGTTTGTTTGGACTTAACGCAAAAAGATTTCTTTAAAAATTCAGGTGAGCGACCTTCATTGAAATTTAGTTGAACATTGTTTACTTCGAACATACGTGACACATTCAGTTCATATCTATCTCTAAGAATTTACATTCAACTGAACAACAGGAAGTACTAAAAACGTGATGAATTGATTGATTTTAATGGCATATCAACTTGTCTGGGGTTATTTTATGCTAGGAGGTGTGGGAATGACTCATATTCATATTTGAATTTTCTGTGCAGTTTTGTTAATTTTTTTGCTCAGGGTTTTAGGATGTCAGCTAATCCTCTCGAATACAATTAATTTGCACACAGACCTGTTTTACCCATAGATGAGACCCTAATAAGTACGACCACTCCCAGTCAGAATGAACATGGGATTAATGATAATGAATGAGTACCACACAATCTCAATTGCTCCGGAATTGGGGCCTCATTACCAGATGCATTTAGATATTCTTGAAGGTGAAACAGTTTGTGTATTTTAAGCCAGGCTGCGAGATATATATCACACATCTGTTCGATTGCCAAGAAGAAGGGACTCAATATCATATCCCGTGTCAAATAATGCACTAGAAACGTTTAACAAATTAACACAGTTTTTTCGGAGATCCTGTTCCATCTCGGACACAGAGGCAAAAGTCGTTTTTGGATGACCAAAACTATAAAAGATCACAACCATTCTATTTGATCTGTTTCTTCAGGAAACAGAATTTAAATAGTTTATACTAAAATTGGGCAGTATTTTCAGAACAACCATATATATGTATATATATATATATATAAGCCTTTTGTGTTTAATAAGAATGTTACGCTCAGACACGTGTTAGTTTCGATATGACCCATATACGCGTCCTTGGCCCATAAAGATGTTACTTTCTTCAAGAATAAATGTCTCTATCATTTCCTCAATAAGTATCCATTTGTCGAAATGTGTGAGGATAAGTAGTTCTTACAACGTATATTATTTACACGTTTCACACTTTTTCTGTGATGTTTATTATTCATTGACCTCGTGGGTAAAAGGTTTGCCAGATGCCCGGGAAACTGGGGTTCAATCCCAGGTCGATCATATCCCCTAAAATGTTACTTGATACCTCTTTGCTTAACACTCAGCATTATAAATTACATATCAAGGGTAAAGTAGAGAAATTCAGGGAAAAAGTACATTTCTCTATGCTGTTTGCTAAAATGATTATCCAGCTATGTTTCTCAAGTCATATATTTTGTAATCCGATGAGATGATATCCCAAATTTCCGTGGACGAGTTCAGTTTCTCAGAAGATCAAGTTGCACAGGTATATCACAATGTTTGGGATGTCTAAACCAAAGATTCAACTCGTGCATTATATAACAAACAAACAAACAAACATCATTGGTAGTTCGTGAAATCATTCACAATTAGTTAGGATATTGGAACGTATCAACTTGTTGGGTACAAGAGCAAGTGGCAAAAGAACTTTTGACTTGACACCATGTTCTTCGAGGAGAGTATATATATATATATATATATATATATGGGCTCGTGCACTGAGACAGATATACAAACCTCGATAGCAGCAACATATGAAAGTTACGTAGTATTGCTGGTAACTTATGCACGAAGTTTTATTTATATCCTAATAAACAAGTTGGACGAGCAAATATTCTGTTTTACATTTCAGACAGCCCTCATAGAATGGTGAAAAAATATAGAATTTAAAAACAAGTTAATGGAATGAAGCAATTGAAGAAAAACGGCAAAGAACTTAAAAAAAGAGAATAAAAGAAAAGAAAAGGAACAAAACAAGCAAAAATAAATAAATGAATAAACAGATGAATGAAAACTCTAATTAATGAGGAATAAGATTAAAATGTTAACGAGAAAGAAGACGCACACACAAACATAAACAAATACATCCACTCGCTCACACACACATATATATATATAAATATATATATTAATAGAAGATTTTGACTTATGCTCTTTATAAAAATCATAAATCATACATACGTAATACTGTTGGAAAAAATGTCTATTTATTTTCACATTTCTGTTGCTAGTTTTTTACTGATGTACACTGTATACGAAAATTATGTACATATTTTCTCTTATAAGTTAAAAAGTTAGCGACCATAGTCGAGGGTAACTCGAAGGCTCCCTTTTCGATAGCTACTACACTAATGTGTAGGGGAGGGCGCTACTCCTTCCCTGGATTTTCTCTTATATTGTACCCTAATAGGTCAAATACTGATAAAGATATGAAAAGATATTTTGTCTTATCCTATTTACCAACCCCTCCGTTCGGGCAGGATATGACACAAGGTCAATTTTTAAGCAGAGTTTAACAGGTTTGAATTCACAGTTTTCTTTCTCCTAGACTAGTTGCCTAACCAAGGCTGAGGAACCTAGTCTGCCCTACTATTTGCCCATAGGTGGAGGGAGAATAATTGGATTCATACCTTTCCCAAGGGTATTAGTGCGATGTGAAATGCAATCAGTCTCGTCTAGGATTTGAACTCGTCCCCAGTAATAATAATCTTGAGAATATCATTTAACACAATCCAATCCTAAGCAATAGTTTATATAGCACCACTACTATATATATATATATATATATAAAATAAGAATATTCAATGCACGATGAGTTTGGAATTATTCTATTTGAGGATTCTTACAAAATCTAGGAGTGCTCAATATATGAAAATTAATAAGTTTCTAAAAGAGGAAATTTCTATATGATTGAAAAAAAAAAAAAACAAACACTCAACACACTGTCATTTGGTTACTGCAAATTTATTTCAGCTGACACCTCTAAAAAAGAGACCATCTTCATTTTCTTTCTCTTCTTTGTGTGATGGCTATTTGATGAAGCTGGTCTGATTTATAGAAGTATCTGCTGAAATAAATTAGTAATAGCCAAATAGCGCTTTGTTGAGTTTTTCAATTATATATCAATATATAGTTTTTTTTTTAATATTTATAAATAAACAGTGCTCAGTATCGATAACAGACCATGCTGCGAGCAATATTGAACACATCTAGGAGGCAACACCCCACAAAGCAGCAGCTGTACGGCCACCTACTAACCATCACCAAAACTATCCAAATTAGATGAACCAGACATGCAAGGTACTGCTGTAGAAGTAGTGACGAGCTCATAAGTGATGTACAACTATGGACCCCTTCACATGGCCGAGCAAAATCTGGGTGATCAGCTCGAACCTACATACAGTAGCTCTGTGAGGAGACGGGGTGTAGCCCTGAGGACCTGCCAGAAGGAATGAACAATAGGGAGAGGTGGCGAGAAAGGGTCAGGGATATCCATTGCGATCGCACAACAAAAGGATGAGATGATGACACAGATTCAATGGCAATTGGTAACTGTCAGTTGTCAGTTGTTCTAATAATCGTATTAGCGAGAAACTGTTAAAAAATTTAGAAAATTCTTTGTATTTTAGAGTATTTTGTAGAGAACAAAAAAGATAAAAATCGCTTGATGCAAGCTTTGAAAATATGATGGACGTGTTAGAATAGCCCAGCTTAAATTCATTTTTTTTCATGCGTCATTTCTGTTGAATGTGGCGTTACGTTTTCAAGGAAAAACACAATGTTTCCTCTACGAAAGACCGGGGACGTATTTTTAAGAAAAGGTTCCTGCACACATTGCAGCTGTTGAAAGTATAAGTCTGCTATGATTGTCAGAGTGCGGTTTAAAAACTCAAAATAAATAATACCACTGGGATTTCACCATCCATACAGCATAACTTTTCTTTCCTGAAGCTTGAAGTTTGGGAAAGGTTGCTGGTGTTGATCCTTGTTAATTCAATGTCTTAAAATGGTTCATTTTATAAAAGACCCATTCTTCGTCCCCAGTAATAATAATCTTGAGAATATCATTTAACACAATCCAATCCTAAGCAATAGTTTATATAGCACCACTGCTATTCTTCAGCAGGATTGGCTTTGGCATTAAATAACACTCCAGGTTTTCATGCTATTAAAAAGAAACCAAACCAATTTACTAATAAATGATTTAATTCTAAAATTAACTATTCGAGGGAATACACTGCTGTTTGCATGGTTTCAAGTGGAAGACAAAAGAAAGTACACTATCAGACACTGCATATGCAGCAGGATATTTCTCAATATATTGTATTATCGTGCATGGTACATTCGTAGTTGGGGGTGTCCTTGTGGTGTAATGGTTAAAGCGATGGACTGGAGAATCGTAGTAAGCGAGTTCGGACTCCAGTCAAACGTTAACTTTCGGACAAATAACCTTGAGAATGGTATTAACCCTCTTATTCCCCAAGCTATGGGATAAATATTATCATATCTGTTCTTCTAGAAGAATGGATCTGGCATTGAATAACCTATAACAGTTGATATGCCATTAAACAAAGCCCAAACCGACATTCGTAGTTAGCTTTGATTTAAAGCGTTTTGCGAAGCCAATTTGTTTTGATAAACATTTTTTTTCTAATCTAAACACAAGCATGACCTAATGCTTGGGCGTTGCATAAATGACAATCAAAATTGGCAAATTATTGCAATGCATAGTACTGAGTTACCTCGTAGACAAACTGGAAGACAGCCACACGTCGTCAGATCGAAAAGTAGAAAACAACAGGCGATGAAATGTGTTGGCTGTTTGCTTAAAAGCTAAGAAATACTAATTCTTCTTTGTGTGGCTATCATTGTGAGGCTTTTTGTGATATCTTCAAGACCACTGACATATCAATGTCAAAGTACCCCTGAGTGATTTTAGAAGAAGACAAAAACTGTTAGATCTATTTTGGCACATTTTAGCCGACGAACAATCCTTACAGTAAGACACATGCAGGAAATTTTGCAATGTTTCGGTTGCATCTGCGGGTGTCAAAATACCATAAATAATAATGTGTCTTACAGAAGAACTTTCCCTTAGACGAATATGGTGGGTGTGGTGTGTATAACACTTCGATGACAGACATAGTAGTGGAAAATGAATAGAGTACTCGCAGTTGACTTGACTAGAATATTTATTTACAAGGACAAACACATTTGGATGGTACACAATACATTTATCAATATGGGTTGAGCTGTGTGTCACAGCTCCCACGGGCCAAAGGTAAATTAATTCCACATTTGTTTCCCGGATTTTAAAGTCATCCTTCGTTCATGCTGCCACACATAATCTCGTCCCGTTCTTGTGTATTTACACGAGAACTCAAAACAGTAGGGGTCAAAAGGTAGGAGGTAACTTCGCCTGAAACAGAAAAGGGTTTTACTCCCTTTTACCGTTAGATCATCCTAACAGTTTCAATGACAGAAATCGGAAAGAATTTTCTCTCCGGGAAGAAAGAGAAGTGGTCCAACTGTTATCTGACATTTTGCAGCTGGTTGATGGCAGAACTAACTGCAGAGACGATACGTGGTGCATCAATACGTTTCCATACTTTTTTGTACAGGCATTTAAAATTGTCGTAGACTCTTGAAAATTCAGTATGTTATTGCTATACATCTTATGAGATGACAGACCAATTTTTATGATTTCATGTTCAAATAAACAGCTACAGTAGGAATTGGAATACATCCTACAAAATCCTGATTGTCACAGTTGGTAAATTTCAAAAATGCAATCTGGATGTGAGGACACTTGAAAGAACGATATGCAATAAGATTCTGTTTTGAATATGGAAAAAATGCCACAAAAACGTATGGAATGCTTCAGACAGCTTTTCGACCGTCTTGCATGAATCGAGCATCAGTTTTTGAGTAGCATAAGAGATTCAAGGAAATCAGGGAATCTATGAGGAGTGATGAGAGGTGTGGGAGGAGTAGGAAAGTCAGTACACCAGAGTTGATTGGCCAAAGGGTTGGGGTTAGGGTTACTAGAGGTTTTAAGGGAGTTCAGCAAGAGATTCCTAGGGAAGAGGCCAGCACTCTTCAAATCAGGTCAGTAGCATTTCCAGCAAGAAAATGCACCAGTCCACAACTCCATCCTTGTCCCAGACTATTTGACCAATATGGGCATCAAGACAGTTCCTCAGCCTCCCTATAGACCAAACCTTGGTCCCTGTAACTTTGGGTTATTCCCTAAGCTCAGAGGCTGTCATTATGAGACAATTGAGGAGATGAAAGAGGCTGTGATGAAGGTCATTGACACACTCACACAAGAGGACTTCCATGGGGCCTGGCAGAAGTTATTGGAACGGTACAACAAGTACATTGCAGCCAGAGGAGATTACTTCGAAGGGAATAGAGTTTCATGCGTGTACTATTAATAAAAGTGCCCATACGAAAAAAGTCTGGAAACTTATTTAATGATCCTCGTATATATATATGTGTGTGTGTGTGTGTGTGTGTGTGCGCGCGCGCGCGCGAATGAACTAGTTTAAAAACATTTTTTAAAAACATTTAAAAAGTTGACAATATTTTATTTTGCAAATTGCAGACTTTATATCAGACTTAGCCTTTTCCTATCAAAGAATAACTACAAGGCAGCAGAGGTTTAATGCTGTAACTTTTTTTTGGAATAACCTTCAAAACACGGCTTTGGCATTAAACTGGAGCTCCTTCTCATGCACAAAGAAATAATTCTCATACCGAAAATCGAACCGGGGCCACTGGGATGAAAGTCTGGAATCCTCATATATATATATATATATTATTCAATCCAGTAAATCCGGAATAGGGAATAATTCCACTCAGGACAAAAAATATTGAAAAATAGAATATGGAATTTAAATACTTCGATAGATTATTAAATTAGATACTTTTCCATTCAGTATTTGATCTGATAAAGTCCTGTTTAAAAAGAACTTAGGGCATTGATTTATTTCAATGCTTTTAACAGGATGGAAATGAATTTATTATCCTAATGTGACCGATTGTTGTTTTTTTTAAATATCTCATATCATTGATAAAATCTGCCGTTATGCGAAAGCGAAGAATTACTTAACATCAAAACAATGAAAATTCTAATTACCGTGTAATCATACCAGACTACTCGTATAATATGCTATGTTTTCATCAAATTAACTGAAATTAGAGAAATTATATATATATATATATATATATATATATATATGCAGCACACCTGCTACAATGTCAAAGTAGTCTGTATCTCCATTCGGTGAGCGGATATATGTATTTTTTTTTCATCATACAACGTGTGAAAGTACGTGCGATACCCTAGCCTCCTCAGCCGCCAACCAGGGTGATAACACAGTTTCGGTAGCTCAAGGTGGTACTGCCACTCCTGGCGCTACCGAGCAGCTTTTGCCACCAGATAGGGTATTTAAAAGAAATATATATTTATGTATACACAAGATCAACCAAAAGCAGACATTACATTGGACGTTCGTTCATCTTCATTTTGGTGCAGATAGTCTGTATCTCCATTTGGTGAGCGGATATATATATATATATATATATATATATATATATATATATATCTTTGCTGGGGTGTGAATCAATTATTCGTTAGTTTATAATTACAGTTATGATTAAGTAAGTAAAGTTGGCGACCATAGTCGAGGGTAACCCGAAGGCTCCCTTTTCGATAGCTACTACACCAAGGTGTAGGGGAGGGCGCTACTCCTTTCATTGGATTGCTCTACTTTACCCTTGATCCGTACCTTATAATGCTGAGTGTTAAGCAAGGAGGCATCAAGTACCATTTTTTGAGTCTTTGGTATGACGCGACCTGGGATTGAACCCAGGTCTCCCGGGCCATTGGCGAACACTCTAACCCCTAGGCCAATGTCCGGTATACAGTTATGATTACTTTGTCGATATTATCTACTGAGTGATTGATTTTAATGGCATTTCAATCCATGTAGGGTTATTTATTTGCAGAGTTTAGGGAACCTCGTTCATAGTATCTTCATATTTACATTTGTTGTCTTTCCCAGTCTGTAGAATACTGCAGAGGAGTAAGTCTCTCCTGCCGACGAGTGTACTCTGGCTCTAAAATACACCAACTGCACATCTGCGGAGGGATAAGACCCCCAAACGTGTGTCCTCGATATGACCCTAAACAATCTGATGTTGAGATTCCTCTAATGCTGGAGCCTTGGAGAGTGCAGAGTACCCCTTCATTGACATCTGGCCGGAAGTGGTAGTACCTGATAGGGTCCAATCGTAATAAAACTAAACTGTGTATTAATGCTAAACTGAAGTACTTGAAATAGAACTGTTTTGACATTTAAACTGTCCTTACGCTGAACTGAATTGTTTAAATCAAAACTATTTGACTAAACGGAATAGCTTGAAATAGAATTTTTTTTTTTACAATTAAACTGTGTACTTATGCTAAACTGAATTCCTTGAAATTGAACAACTTATTTGTATAAAATGGATTTGGCATTTAAAAACCAACAAAGATTGATATGCCATAAAATTCAAACAAACAAATAAAACAAACATTTGTTGTTTTGTTGTTTCTTGAATTCTTTTCTCACAGTTCTTTCGAATACGACTAATTCTGAAACAGATTTATTTGAAACTCTAGTGAGACCCTAACAAGTACAACCCTTTGAAGTCAGAGTAATGTTAATGAAGCGGTATTCCAGACTCCCATAAGTTCAAGAACTGGCGTGTATGTTTTCAAGTAACTATTTCAATTTAACCATTTGCTTGCTGTGCACTTGTACCGTTCCAACAACTTCTCGGAGGCCCCATGGAAGTCCTCTTGTTTGAAGAGTTTCTATCTAATACTGATGATTTAATAGAAATAATTTTAAAAGAAATATATCAAATTCGAATTATTTTTAAACAGAACAATTTCACTTTTGATCAGATTGGGCCTGAAAAGTGATGGCAATGAAGACGTACCTCATAATCCACAGAGTTCCAAAATTCAGGTCTTACAACCAGATATAACTTAGTGTTATTCTCAGTATACTAATTTTTTTTAGTTGTTTTTATTGGGCAAGAGACGGTCGCTTTACTGTTCTTTCTTTAATTGGCCAAATCATCCATTTTGAAATACCACAATCCCCGTTAATCTATTAAATTAGAGATATATAACCATTTTTTACCATATGTTCAGAGTTTGGTCAAATGTATATATATATATATATATATATATATATCATCATGTCGCGCTGGTAGCACGGATATCCCTGACCCTCTCTCGCCACTCCTCCCTATCGTTCATCGCCCTAGACAGGTCTTCAGGATATATGGACATGCATAAAAGCTTAAATAAACATTTATTCAAAAATTAACGCATAAAACATTATACACGAATATATCATCATCATCATCATCATGTCGCGCCGCCTGCGCGGATATCCCTGACCGTCTCTCGCCATTTCTCCCTATCATTCATCGCCTCCGGCAGGTCTTCAGGATTACAACCCGTGTCCTCACATAGCTGCTGTATGTAAGTTCGTGCTGGTCGTCCAACTCTTGCACATCCATGAGTGGGGGTCCACAGGAGTACATCGCTTATGAGCTCGTCCTTGCTTCTCCAGCAGTGTCCTGCGTGTCTGGTTCGTCGAACTTGTATAGTTTTTGTGATGGGGGGCAAGTGTCCGTATAGTTGGAGTCTCGTGGGGTGTTGTCGCCAGGACTTGTTTAATACTGCTCTCAACATTCTTGTGTAATTTCCGTCCAGCCTCCTCTCCAGCCGTTTTGTAAGCGTCCATGTGGTGCATCCATATAGCAGTATCGACACAACCGCTGCCTGGAAGAAACTGCGTTTCATTTTATCTGTTAGGTCCGACTTCCATATGATCGAGAGTCTATCGATAGCTGTCCATGCCTTCGTCAGTCGTGTGTCGATGTCCTTCTCGGTTGATGAGACGCTGCTTCCTAGGTAGGTGAATTTGTCGACTAGTTTCAGAGAGGCTCCGTCTAGTGTGGCAATGTTGCCTGTTTGGTTGTAACACATATATTCGGTTTTGTTTGCATTGACATGTAGGCCAATGCCAGCTGCAGCTCGTTCCAGACTATGTAGTAGTGTCTCTGCTTGATTAGGCGTATTCGCTAGTAGCGCCAAGTCATCAGCGTAGTCGGCGTCCGTGATTGTTTTTGCGGGGTACCTTTTGCTTCTTCTCTTAGTCAGCTCAAAGCCATTTTCTCTGATTTTGTCTATCGAAGTCCTAAGCACATAGTCTAGACAGATGATAAAGAGGTACGGGGCTAGTGTGTCTCCTTGTAGTACTCCTGCAACAATGTCGAAGTATTCCGTGTCTCCATCTGGTGAACGTACTTTTACTTTGGTGTTTCTGTAGAGAATCATTATCGCTGCTACGGTTTCTTTTGGTAGGCCGTAAGCTAGTAGGATTTGCTCCATCTTCCCTCTGTGTATGGAATCGAAGGCCTTGGTAAAGTCGACAAATAGTAATGTCGCCTGTAAGTTTTTTGCCCGAACGCCTTCCAGGATTCTACGGATGGTCAGTATTTGTGAGGTTGTGGATCTGTTTCTCCGGAAGCCATTTTGGTTTTTCCTAAGGATGTTTTCCATTTTGGGTTCTATGCGGTTTCGTAGTAGGGCATTGTAGATTTTGGCTGCTATGGATGTAAGTGTTATCCCTCGGTAGTTCTTGGCTAGTCCGAGGTCGCCTTTTTTAGGGAATGGAAGGATGCATCCCTTCGTCCATCGTTCTATCCTATTTTGACTATAGACTGCGTTGCATTGCCGGAGCAGTATATCGTCGAATTGTCTCGTCTTCCACACTTCTGGGGGGATCTCGTCTAGCCCTGCCGCTTTCCTATTTTTAATTCTTCTGAGAACCGTGTCGAGTTCTTCTTTGGTGAAAGGACCTAGTTTTACGTCTAATTGCTTACTAATAATTCTGGTGATGGGTTCATCCGTTATTTCTGGTGGGTTTCCTAGTAGATTTTTGAAATGCTGTTCCCACAGTTTTATTCTTTCTTGTTGGCTACCAGCTTTCAATTTTGCTTTGGCTGTGCTCTTCCTTCCACTTACTTCGTTTATTGTTTGCCAGGCTATCCTGGATTGCCTATCTTCCACCGAGTCTCTAATCTTATCTATCTGATTTTGTACGTATTCTGCCTGTTCTTTTAGGTATATTCCTGTTAATTGATGTTGCGCCTTTTCTAGTTCTCGTGCATTTGTATTTGTTGGGTTCTGTTGATAGTTTTTGGAGGCAGTCTTCACGAGTGCGCGTTTTTCTCTAGCTGCTGGCGTTTCCCAAGGGACTCTATATTTAGTTCTAGGTTTTGTTGGAATACACTTTTCTGCCGCCTCCAGGTGTGCTTCTACAAAATTTTCATATTCGTCATTTGGGGTGCCTATTTCTACCTTCTCTTGTAGTGCTTCGAATCTGTTTCTTAATTCTAATGCATATTTATCTCTAATATCTCTGTTGTTGAGTAGGGCCCAGTCATAGTGCTTGGTCGTCGCTTTACGTGTGGCGTTTTTTCTTAGGCTTAGTCGTACTTTGGCCGTAACTATTCGATGATCGGAGGACACACCCTCGAAGGAGGAGTATGCCTCGCAATTCATCGCACTATTCTTCCATTTCCTGTTTATAAGGACGTAGTCTATCTGTGCTTTACTCTTATTCGCGTATGTGTAGGTCCATAATTTCCCCTCCCTTTTTTGAAAGTTTGTATTGAGGCAGGTTAATCTATTTTCTATCATGAAATCTATTAAATGCTGTCCATTCCTGTTAGACGCGTAGTGTAGGCTGTATTTGTTGTGTCTGTTTTTCCCGATTTGTGCATTCATATCTCCGCCAATGACTAGCAGGTTGTGTTTCGGAATGCTACGTACTAGGGAGGATAGATCTTCGTAGAAGGTGGCTATTTCGTTTTCTTCGCTAACATTGGTAGGGCTGTAGCAGGAGATAATTGTTGCTTTGGGGTTGCCATTAAACGTTGCGGCCATCATCCTAGGTTGTATTCTCTCAATGCTGTTTAGTGTTTTTAACGCTCTCGGTCCTAGAAGTATTCCCACCCCTCCTACCGATGCATTGACAGAGTTTTTCCATGCCGATACAGTCACCAGCATCCATCCATTTCCAGTTTCGTGATACTTGATATCTTCGGTGTGCGTGTATCGGTGCTCTTGTATGCAAATTATATCTATCTTATGTTCTACGGCTGATGCAGTTAGCTCTGATAGTTGACCTATTCTATTTAGGGTTCTTACGTTAAATGTCGCTATCTGTATTGTTTGTTTGCATTTTAGTAGTTTTTGTTTGTGTTTGAGCTCTGTAGCTGATTTTTCGAACACCGAGGCCAGGGCTCCAACCTCAGCAGGACGCGCCCCTTTTTTACCCGCGCGAAGAGCGATGCGGTTTATGGATCTGGTTTGAGTACTAGTCATGGTTATCTTTCGGTGGCTGTTTTTGTTCTCATCTATAGAAGCCACTCTTATAGATGAGCAGCAGTAGTTCCCCGATCGAACTGGCAATCTTGAGCGTTAAGCCGCAAGACTCACACGTACAGCATGCTGCTTCCCATGTGTACGCGGTAGTAATAATAATAAAAAAAAAAAAAAAAAAAAAAAAAAAAAAAAAAAAAAAAAAAAATAAAAGAATTCACTTTTTTTTATCTTAAGTTTTAACTTAGTTAAAGTCCAGGACTGCTGGATGTTAAAATTCAAAGAAATTTTGTGGTATATTTCATGGTTATCTAGTGGTGGACAGACAGACAGAGAGAGAGAGAGAGACACACACAGAGAGAGAGAAAGAAAGAGAGAGGAGGAGTCAACTCTTTTATGGCTTTCGTCTTTAGCACGTGTTAGACTACATTTGAGGTGTTTTGGATTTTTTTTTTTTTTTTTTTTTTCCTTTCTTTTCAGGGGGGGGGGCATTTTGGGGGTTTTCTTTAGCAAATTTAGAAGTTCGCCTTCCAAAAGTAAAGTTTTCCTGAAAATTAACTCGCAAAAGTCTTCATTCTTCATTTAAACAACACATAATACAGCTTGAGATTTAAGACATTACTATTTTAAATCAAATGTGCATTTTTAAATGAATAGTTTAGTAGAATAAATTTACTGACCTCTGTGAAAAAAATTCTGGAAACGGAATCACTTCCAAACGTATGCATACTATTTCAACAAATGAAGGATTAAATTATTACTAATTTTAGTATTTATATTAAAGGTTCCACTCCTATATCATGGTCAACTGGTGGTGGACAGACAGAGAGAGAGAGAGAGACACACACAGAGAGAGAGAAAGAAAGAGAGAGGAGGAGTCAACTCTTTTATGGCTTTCGTCTTTAGCACGTGTTAGACTACATTTGAGGTGTTTTGGATTTTTTTTTTTTTTTTTTTTTCCTTTCTTTTCAGGGGGGGGGGCATTTTGGGGGTTTTCTTTAGCAAATTTAGAAGTTCGCCTTCCAAAAGTAAAGTTTTCCTGAAAATTAACTCGCAAAAGTCTTCATTCTTCATTTAAACAACACATAATACAGCTTGAGATTTAAGACATTACTATTTTAAATCAAATGTGCATTTTTAAATGAATAGTTTAGTAGAATAAATTTACTGACCTCTGTGAAAAAAATTCTGGAAACGGAATCACTTCCAAACGTATGCATACTATTTCAACAAATGAAGGATTAAATTATTACTAATTTTAGTATTTATATTAAAGGTTCCACTCCTATATCATGGTCAACTGGTGGTGGACAGACAGAGAGAGAGAGAGAGACACACACAGAGAGAGAGAAAGAAAGAGAGAGGAGGAGTCAACTCTTTTATGGCTTTCGTCTTTAGCACGTGTTAGACTACATTTGAGGTGTTTTGGATTTTTTTTTTTTTTTTTTTTTTCCTTTCTTTTCAGGGGGGGGGGCATTTTGGGGGTTTTCTTTAGCAAATTTAGAAGTTCGCCTTCCAAAAGTAAAGTTTTCCTGAAAATTAACTCGCAAAAGTCTTCATTCTTCATTTAAACAACACATAATACAGCTTGAGATTTAAGACATTACTATTTTAAATCAAATGTGCATTTTTAAATGAATAGTTTAGTAGAATAAATTTACTGACCTCTGTGAAAAAAATTCTGGAAACGGAATCACTTCCAAACGTATGCATACTATTTCAACAAATGAAGGATTAAATTATTACTAATTTTAGTATTTATATTAAAGGTTGTGTATGTGTGTGTGCGCACGCGCGTAGTAGGGTAAGTACTTGTGGGTGTTTATAACTGTATATATACATTTATATATATTTGAATGCGTGCGTGTCTGCGTACACATGTACACACAACAATTTATGTCTATATCTGCTATCATATCCAGAGTATGTTCATGAGTACAATACTGAATAAGACAGACAGACAGACAGAACGCCGACAGACAGACAGACGGACAGACACATAGAGATAGAAGCAGAGGCTGAAAGATTAGGGTTTTTTTTTCTGTTTTCATTTTTAATTCGTTCTTCCCTCTTTTTTTTCCCTGCCAATTAAGATCCCATTTTAGAGTTATGGTTTTAGGAATATATCGCCTGTCGTGTTGGCGCCTTCGAACCTTGATTCATGGATTATGTGGTCAATTCTCTGCTTTGCTTCAATCTAAACAAAAGGGTTTACGTCATCTTCTCTTACAGTCATTGTTTTATTCTTTTTGAGATGTCTGTGGCGCCTTCGAAACTTATGTGAAAGTGCTCCCAAAAAAATGAAAAAATCTTATTTATTTTAGGGTTTTTTTATCATTTAATTTCCTTTTCATTGTTTTTTATATCTAAATTTCCTGTTATGCCGTCTCCTATCTCATAAGCAGGTGATGGCACAAAGAATTTATTCCCAGTACATTCCTGCTATTCTATTATTATACTCTATCATCTTGTAAATTCTAAGAACAATGTGGACGTCTCTTATATATATATATATATATATATATATATATATATATATATATACATGTACCGAATAAATGAACAAATGATTGAATAAAACCCCGATTTCCAAATTGATAAATTTTATTTCTGTTGTGGGAGCCTTACCCATCTCACCATAATGAACTCTTCTCGCCGTAATTAGTACTGAGAGATTTCGCTGCCAGAGTGGCAGATCAATCTCGATCTGACACCGCTCCAGGTGTCGGGTAGCACTTCGGCCGGCCGTGTTATCTGCGGCACGGATCTGGCCGAGTGTGTCTCGGTACCTGGAGATTTCCTTCGGCCTCAGGGGGCCCTCCCCCCAGGCTTTTACCTCCTTCGGGAGGATTGGGTTCATCGCCCGGTGTCTGAGGCGCCCCTAATAAGGGGAATGCCGACGGGGCCGTAGGCATTTTTGGCAAATGCCGGGCGCGTGTGGGCTACGGCCCTGCGCCCGGACCCACCATAAAAAAGGCCTTGTGCCACACTTGCCCGTTGGGTGGGGTGGTCAACAAATACCGCAGATCAATCTCGGTCTGTACCTCTCCAGGTGCCGGGTAGCACTTCGGCCGGCCGTGTTATCTGCGGCACAGATCTGGCCGAGTGTGTGTCAGTACATGGAGATTTCCTTCGGCCTCAGGGGGCCTTCCCCCCAGGCTTTTACCCCTTCGGGAGGGTTAATTACCTGGCGCCTGAGGCGCCCCTAATTAGGGAAATGCCGACGGGCCGTATGCATTTTTGGAAATGTCGGGCGCGTGTGCGCTACGGGCCTGTTCCCAGACCCATCAAAAAAGGCCTTGTGCCACACATGCCCGTTAGGTGGGGAGTGCATCAACATCGGTGTTATCCGAACAGTACGAGATCAATATCGGTGTTATCCGAACAGTAAGAGACTTCTTACCTTTTCAGTGTAACTCTATCTTTCTTGTGCAATATAATCCTTTTAAGCCAGTCAGCAAACATATAGATGAGAATATTCTATAAAAAACGGATCAAACACTAACTTGCCGAAAGATTTTTCATAGAACCAAAAAAATAGGCGCCTCAGTAAATAAGTAATTTCTACGATTCTCATTGGTTAGATCAGGTTACGAGTTGAGTTTACTCATACGTCTGCACATTTGAACTTTACTTGACCTGCGATTAAATCTACCAGCGCAAACTTAATATTTTTCATTTCGATCCCCTCAAATAGTATAAGAACGCATTTTTTTAAAGTTCAAAGGAGTGGCGGCACACAGACGGCACAGAGATGACACCCGTTGAAGAGAAAATCAGACGCATTCAAATACACCAACACGCCAACAGTGGGCTTGAATGACAACTAGATTAAGTGACTTATAGATACCAGGCCTTACACATACCCACACACATACATATGTGTGTAAGAACAAGTTGACCTTTCTCTTTCTCCCTATTATTCCTGATTGACATACATGCACATACACATCTATACATAGCAAATTTTATGAACATTACAGCCTTTGTATTTTCCTTTTGTCCAGTCGAGATAAAGTAAAGAAAATATTTTTTAACATTCTTGTTTTTGTCAAATTTCTTTCGTCTACGTTGTTTGTACAAATTGTGTTGTATATTGTGGAACTGGCACTCAGAGTTACATCTTAGCGAAATACTCATTTCTCCACAAGAATAAATCCATAAAACCAAACTGGTGAATTTTTTATAGATTTTTATAAAATTGAGATCGACTCTAAATTAGATTTACAAAAGTTGATATTTTATTTAAGATTTTAATTGGTTAAAAATGTATTTTTAACATTCTGGGAGGGCAAATATTGGGTAGATTATATGGGGCTTTGTTCCTTCAGATTTTTTGCTACAAGTCATCAACGAAACTTAAAGATGCTTTAAAATTAGCTCGTAAACGCTGATTGGTCAACTAATATACAAACACAGATACAAAAATCACAGCTTCACGGGGCTATTTTTTGCACAAAAATTAACACACATTCTAATATGGAAATAATCTGATTTCTCAATTATATATATATATATATGTGTGTGTGTGTGTGTGTGTGTGTGTGTATAGCAGGTAGAAGGGATTCCGATCTAATGTCAAAGTTGTAGCGAAAGCAACGCTCTTTTTTTTTCTCCTAAATAAAAACTGAAGAAGGAAACACCCGCATCAAACCTCTTTTAAGTTGCAGACATTCTTTTGATGGAAATGTCTGGGAAAAGTATTCTATTTTGATGTAAAAGTTTAAGAAAGGTGCTCTATTTTGACGGAAGAGTCTAAGATAGGTACTCTATTTTGATGGGAAAGTCTATGAAAGGTAATCTATTTTGATGGAAACGTCAAAGAAAGGTAACTTATTTTGATGAGAAAGTCTAAGAAAGGTACTCTATTTTGATGGGAAAGTCTAAGAAAAGTACTCTAAAATAAAACCTGTAATTTGCTAAGTCTTTTTGCAATGCTTGTTATTATTCATCCTCTTGCTGTTGGTGCTTTGAGGTTTTTTCAGGCATTTATTTTCATATGCATTTTTTTTTTTCATTTTTTGAACAATACAGACCAAATTATTAATACATCTACGATTTCTTTCTTTTTCTCTCTCTTTTTGCCTTTGTATTGTGCAAGAAAATTCTATAAAAATTCCATCTATTCCAGCATTCATTCTTGGTTTTGTGCATGGGTTTATTTATTTAAAGGCTTATCAGTTTTCGTGGATTATTTAATGCCAGATATATCCTTGTCGCGGAACAGTAGAGGTATTATCGAACTGATGAGAAGGTTCATATCTTTCGCAAGGGTATTAATCCGAAAGTATAGGGCGAGACTGGAGTTCGAACTCACTACGATGTCACAGTCCAGAAGGTTAGCTACTGTGACACGGGGACTTCCATTTTGATTTAACACATTTAGTAGATCCTACTCCATATCTGGGAACCACGTTATTGATGATGATAATTTGTTTGCACACAGTTATATGGTTTCAAGTATTCCTATCTAATACCAATATTTCAAAAATTATATTGTATGAATTAACTAACAATAAAAGTAAGTTAGCGACCATAGTCGAGGGTGACCCGAAGGCTCCCTTTTCGATAGCTACTACACCAAGGTGTAGGGGAGGGCGTTACTCCATTCCCTGGATTGCTCCACTTTACCCTTGAACCGTACCTTATTATGCTGAGTGTTAAGCAAGGTGGTATCAAGTTCCATTTTTAAAGTCTTTGGTATGATTCGACCTGGGATTGAACCCAGGTCTCCCGGGCCATTGGCGAACACTCTAACCGCTGGGCCAATGTCCAATTAACTAACAATAATCCTCGGAAATTATAGCTTCAAGTGTAATTTATAACTTCAACTAATTATTCTTAATTCAAAAAACCTTGCTTGCACATCAAAAGTATTAAGTATTCCTATGAAATGCAAAATAATTTTCAAATAGATCTATTTTACTTATATATGGGACCATATTATGTATTACCACACGGGTTCATTGTCGACCAGGTAGTAATGACAATGAAGGGACATTCTACACTGTGTAGAACTCACAACAGGAGCCTCACCATCACTATCAGATGCAATTTGACGCCATATTCAGGACACATTTGTTGGATAATATTAGGATTTTAAGCTTGAAAGGAATGAAATTTTCTTTTCTTCTCTCAGCTATGAGTAAATATTTGGGCAGAAGAGTTTCTCTAAGAGGTTTGGCAACCAATCAAGGAGAAGGAAAACTCTTAATTCAAACGAGATTTAATTTGCCTAAAAATTAATCTTGCAAGAGAGAAAGTATGTTTATACGCGGATATGTAAATGGATGTAGCTCAAAATTTTATCAGCAAGCGGAAGATAATTTGTACGTGCCTGTCTACGTCAACGAACTGTTTTTATCCAGTTTAAAATAATCAAACGATGTTGAAGTTAAATGCCATCTTGAAGAAACAGAATGTTTGATTAAACATTCAAAAGAAATAAGAAAACGAAAGTTGGTGTAAATTACTGAATATAGGATCTACACATTTTTTTATTATTACTTAAATAAACAAAGAACGCTTAAATCACAATATTCGAGAAAAAAAAAAGGATACAAACCTCACTTACTTAAAATATTTTTAAGCCAGTCAGCAAACACATAGATCAGAATATTCAATAAAAAATTGATCAAACACTAATTTGCCGAAAGAATTTTCATAGAACTAGACAATAGGCGCCGCAATAAAAAAGTAATTTCTACGATTCTCATTGGTTAGATCAGGTCACGTGTTGAGTTTACGCATACGTCCACACATTTGAACTTTAGTTGACCTGCAATAAAATCTACCCGAGCTAACTTAATTTTTTCATTTTGATCCACTCAAATAGTATAAGAACGCAAATTTTTAAAAATTCAAACGAGATTTAATTTGCCTAAAAATCAATCTTGTGTCAAATTATACCCGTGGTGGAGGAGTTGGGAAATTACATTGGTGCTTAAACATTGTAAAAGCAAATAAAGAGTGAAGTGTTTACATATTTAAAATGACTGTGAAGATACATTATTAAGAGAAAATAATTATTGAATAGACTTCAGCAAAAAATTCTTCAACGTGCGTAGACATGCTGTAAACCCAACCAACCAACCAACCTCTACTCAAGGTGGAAAAGTACCAAGATCTTCGAGAACCATATTTCAGAAACTACTGGCTAACCAAGATATTAAAGTCAGATGAATAGGTTTTATTACCGCTTTAGTTTCTGTTTATCTGACTAAAATCGATTTGTTATGAACGCAAAAGAGGAAATATATTAAAAGGCACCAAGATCAGGCTGAAATAGCATCTGAATTTACACCCACACACTGACGTAAAACTTACGTAGCGAGATTAAGGTGCTACCGGAGAGAACTGGATTAGTGTTAATGAAGGTTGTTCCGAACGACCACCGGGACAGTTTTAGCAAAGGGTCATTCTTTTGTGAGAGGCTAACTACAAATTGAGACTCATGCGTGCGCATCACAAAAAAAAATGCTTGGTATACTCGGTATTCCCTTTTTGGGGCGCATCTGGCGCTCAGTGATAAATTTTACCGTGGTAAATAAGGCTAAGCCTAGAGAAAGGCACCCTTCGACCAGACGATCAACTGAATGTCAAACACCCGGCGCCAACAGCACTTAATCCCTAAATATACCAGGTAGGGATTAGTAGTAAGGATGATTCTGCCCTTAAACCATGGTAAACCCGATGAAGTTTTGCTGCACTCGCGCTACTGATTTTGCAGCAATAGATAGATAGATAGATAGATAGATAGATAGATAGATAGATGCATTTTTTTAAATAGAGGAGTTATATTTTAAATTTGAATTACTATGACCAAAAAATCCCGCAAGCATCAACCGCGACATACAGATATGGACCAGTAGTTCCGTGGTTGAGTTTTGGCTCTGCATTCTGTGGTCGCTGGATCGATCTCCAGTGGAGGAGATCACGGTATATACTGCTGATGAGACCTAATAAGGTCATAACGGCCGTTCACACGCAGCGCAGTCCCTGCCGGATTTTCTAGTCATAGTATTTCAAATTTATAATATCGTTAAATGATTTTATATACTTATAAAGAAAGAGTGCTTAAAATGGAACAACATGAAACTCGAAATACAAGGCCGATTTTTTCCTATATCGAGTCTTTGATCACCTTCTACTTTGGAACCTAAACAAGCATTCATCTGTTTATGTGATTATTTAATGTAATCCAAAATAAATCTTTATGTTAAATATTCCTCAGTTAGTTTTCTGTGTGAAAGTAAATATAAACACACACACACACACACACACACACACACATGCACACACGTATAGTGGCAGCATTTCTTCATTGATACATATTTAATTGAACATTATAGACATTTTTTGTCAAAATATGTTAATCCTTTCGAAATGCCGTATTGATATTCGGCGGGAATTAGTTGATAAACCTCCCATTATAAGTTATTTTTCAAGTACAATCTGCCCAACCTTGGGCCATCATCAGGGGAGGATGTATTACAAAAGTGATGTAACTCTTGTATGAATGTCACTACTTTGTAGTGACTTTCAAATTTGTTTCTATAAATAGCGTCAGTTGCTAAAGACATGTAAGTATATTATCACTGGTGTGACGGCAAATTGACTAAAATCCCAAAACGGGACTTTATTTTCGCACGTGTGAAGACGGGGCAGGTTGGCACTTGATCCCCTACAGAAATAAGTCCTGTTCAGAGTTCTTCTCTCAGTCATATAAGAACTGGCATATTACATGAGGGAATAATTTAGGGCCAGACTGACCACCGCTGGCAAAGGGGTTCCAAATTTCACACTATCACACACCCACCAGGCCGCTAAACTTGTTTCCCTTATTTAATAGAAGAATACGGGCCTATAGGTCTTAGTCGTAATAATATTAATATTGTTGTAGTCGGCAATTCCGGTTTCCCGTGTGATACTTTAGGAATTAATAGGACAGTTCTAAGCAAGATAACATAAGGCGAATAGAAGCTGAAAGGAAAGCATGGAATAACAACATAGACCACATGGTAAAATGAAAATACATAGGTTCTTTACTATGGTTATATATATATATACGTTCGGAGTTTCAAAACATATAAATTGGATAGTCCATGAATATGAATGTCTTTTCTTGGCTTTTATCCTTCTTCAAATTGAGAGAGAGAGAGAGTGGTAAACAAAATTTGGGTGTAAAGGAAAAATGTCCCAAAGTTACTTATCTTATTTTTTTGACGGGTTTCTACTGGAGAATTTTTCTTCTTTCACGGGCTAATAGACTTTGTACTGTTTTTAATACTGGCTTGAAGGACTTGGGGTCCTTCGTGTCTCAGTTAGTCTTTTTGTCTTTAGCCCGGAGTAAAATGGCTATCGTCCGTCTGCCACGAGACTTGCTCAAAAACTACCTTTTTTGTGCCTTACTTCCGCTGAGGGGAAGGGAACCCCACTTCCGTTTGGGGTCCCCGCCAATCATTTGGCTTCTCTCTCTTTCCCCTTCCGATGTCCGGCGATCTGAGGTCACTTAAGTACGAACATCTGGTCTCCTGTGTGACCCACATTCCTTCCTAACGGTCACTTTTTGACTGCTAGAAAGCGCTAATAGCAACACGGGAGGATAGTATCAGTCCTACCTCTTCGTCTCCGTGAGCTATCACGTGACACTGGTTTCAAAATTAAATTTATTAAGTTTGGGTTGCATATTCCTAATATATAGTGCCTAATATGTAGTTTTTGCTTGTTATTTTGTTGTTTTAATATTGTTTTCGGTAAGAATATTCCGAAATTTATTATAGTTTAAAGTTAATTCTTATTTGGATCAGTGGGGAGTATGTTTCTTTGAATCAATGTTTTTAATGTATTTTCATCTAATCTATAATTGTAGCACATTTGGTGGCGATAAAAAAAAGTTTGATAAATGCTTGTTGACTGGGCGGAGTGTTACAGTATATATATTGTTGTTATAATGTTCAATCAAATATATATATATATATATATATGTATGTGTGTGTGTGTGTGTGTGTGTGTGTGTGTGACTGGAATTCCCACCATGAAGTTCTGCAACGCATGTCTTAGACACTGTCCTTGGTATAACTTAGATTTCATTAGCAATAAAATTTGTCTACTGCTTAAAAACACACATCACACTCAACCTCACTCCATTACAAACCCAAGCGTGGTTACCTTTTTAATCCGGGATATAATTCCATCGAACCCTGTATATATATTGAATAAATGTATATACACTTACACATGCACGCGCGCGCAATATCGATTATATGGAAATCAGACCTAACCGATAAAATGAAACGCATTTTCTTCCAGGCAGCGGTCACATCGATACTGCTATATGGATGCACTACATGGACGCTAACAAAACGGCTGGTGAAGAAACTTGATGGCAATTACACAAGAATGCTGCGTGCAATCCTGAACCTGTCCTGGCAGCAACACCCCACAAGACACCAACTGTACGGCCACCTGCCCCCTATCACGAAAACTATTCAAGTTAGATGAACCAGACATGCAGGACACTGCTGGAGAAGCAGAGATGAACTCATAAGAGATGTACTCTTATGGATCCCCACACATGGCCGCGCAAAAGCAGGACGACCAGCTCGAACGTACATTCAGCAGCTATGTGAGGATACAGGATGTTGTCCTGAAGACCTACCCAGGGCGATGAACGATAGGGAGGAGTGGCGAGAGAGGGTCAGGGATATCCGTGCTGCCAGCACGATATGATGATGATGATGATATATATATATATATATGATTGGAGACTTTACCGTTGATTTCGATGTATAAGAAATCAAATAGTTTCTTTGAGTTCCGAAGCTTGTGTCTCGTGTGAAATTTTAAATCAACAGTAGATTTCGATACGAGTCCGTAGACAGTAAATAGTAGATGAAGAAGTTGGCATTTTTGATTGACCTTTTACCATCTCCTTCAATTCTCTGAAATGCTGGCGATTAGTTTTTACCAAACTTCTTGATAGTTTTGTAACGTTTCACTCGTAAATCCTTGTCAACTAAAGTAACTTGCCGAACGTATCTATAGACATGACTATGATGATACATTAATTAGAGAAAATAATGATTAAACTGACTTTTGCAAAAAGATTTTCCAACTTGGGTGGACATGTTAAACAAACCGACCAGACAACATCTACGCAAGAGCTATAAGGTTGTTTTTCGTTTTCTTTTGTTGGTTTTGTTTGTTCTCCTTTTTACTTCTGTTTTTGCTTGTCTCTGTAGCTGAGATATTGGGTGATGCGTGGGAGTTTCTGTAACATAGTGGGTAACGTTCTGAACTAAGACATCCTAATATGCGAGTTTGGGATCGAGTCACGCTATTACGTTCATTTTCGCACTAAAACCTTTTGGAGACGTATGAATCTCTCAATCTTTCCAGATATATATTAAATAGTTACACTACAGTCCTTCTACAAGGTTGCCTGTGGCATTAGATAATCCACAAAGGTTGATATCCCGTTAAACAAAGAAAACGAAACCAGATATGGTATTAGAATATTCCTGCTTCCAACATAAAGCTGACTATAAATGAGAATCTTTGTAATTCGGTCATGTCTCATTCGCATATGTCCAACGCGTCTGAATTATGATTATATAAAGGTATCTATGATTCAAATATTGCTGTTGGCTAAAAGATCAGATTTAGAGATTCTTTCTCACCATTAATATTCAAAAATTGAGCAAAGATAACTCTTGTTAAAGGAATCAAGCACTTTAATTTAGGATCGACCGAGCAACCAGGACTCGATCCAAAAGAGTGGTGAGTACGACCGCCTTGTAAACTGCTATCCATGTCAGGTTTAATAATCTTTTTGTTTCAAAGACAAAGATAGAGTTTTCCAAAACCACTTGTATCTTTAACAACTTGGTTGACTATCTCATCATCTAGAAACGGATACATGGCGTAACGGTTATGGGCGTTGGTTCCCTAAGCTTCTAAGGAGACAATCATCTGGAGGTTGCAGGTTCAATCCTGACTACAGGCGAGCAACAATACAGGAATACTTAATAGTTGTACCTGGTTATGGCTAACGGAATCAGAACAGACGACCCACGTGGATTCAATAAAGGACGTAGTTCGAAGTTCTTTGAAGGTTCCCGAGTTCGACAAACACCCGAAGAAGGCCGGAGGACATATCGGCCGAAACGTTGTGGAAATAACAATAAAGATGAAGACAATAGTCCAAAAAACCTTAATGATAAAAATCAACAAGCTTCGTCTCAGAAATTTAGACAACTAATATTCACTTTTTTTTTGTCTACGTTCAGCTATCTTTATAGCCTGTATTGCCTGCTTTTGTTGCGGGTTTCTTTGACAAGACGTGATTTAAAAAAGGGCCTTTTTCAGAACTTATGATGTGCGATTGACTTCTAAAATTTTATTTATACATGGCGCAGAAGCAAATATGGAAAAATTTCTGAAACGTTTTTTACTCTGATTAGTCATTTTTTAAAGAAAACGTGATAAATCTAAATTTTCATGATTACGTCTATTATTCAAGCGCTTTTTCAATAAAATCCAACCCAATATGAATGAGCAAAAAAGAAACATTAAAGAATCTATGAATCCCCCCCATCAAACTCGAACCTTAACTCCCTGATTTCGCTATACCGGGCGTTTTAGAAAAAAAAACACAAAAAAAAAACAAATACAAGTTCTCGTCTAAATATTGGTTTGTTTTAGACTGTTATAGAGGAGGAATGGAATAAAATGTCTGAAGAATTTATTTTGAAGGCATGCAAAACGTTTCGAAGACGTGTTGATAAATTATTGAAAAAATGGGGGCCATATTGAATAAATTTACTGTTTTACATCTATCTTCTTATTTTATAGTTTAATTTTTAACATAAGAATTAATCTTGTTTTATGATAGAGTCACTTTTTATCATACTAGAATATTCAAAATTTTGCCCTCGTGTCCTGTACTGTTTTGTTGTTTATTTTTTTGAAATTAGGAATCATCTTGTTTCATGTTAGAGTCGTTTATCATTATACTAGAGTATTTCTAATTTTGCTTCTGAACCGTATATATATATATATATATATATAGTAATTGATTGTGCCTCTAGTGCTCATGATTTTTAGGTAGGCTTCATTTGAACACGGTTTAAAACCAGTATATCCTTCTCGAAAATGTTGTTTTTTATCTTTAATATCATCAAGTTCAGGCGTACGTAAAAGCACGTGCATATAAAAGGTAGCAAAAGAAAAGAGGGGGAAATCCTGGTTAGGGCGATGTTGGGGCATTGAAATGGATGAAAACATATAACAATGCACTCAAGAAAAAATGAAGCTGTAATAATTGTTGTTGTTGTTGTTGTTGTTGTTGTTAAACGAGATAGAGAAATTATTTTTATATACTTGTTTCATTTAAATCTTCTCTGAATTTCTTGAATTCAAATTTCTCAGAGAGAGAAAGAGAGAGAGAGAGAGAGAGAGAGAGAGAGAGAGAGAGAGAGAGAGAAGCAAAGAAAGAGCATTCGATCACTTTAAAGATTCCAGCGAAAAAAAATCATTTTTGTTATTTAAATTTCCTTGTTTTGTTGTAATGTCTTCTTTATTTCTTACGCCATTCATCTTTATGACTTTTTGTATTGTTTTGTTTTGTTTTTATTCTCTTTCCCTTTCTGTCTCTCTCTCTCATCTTCGAGCTAACGGCTCTTTCATCTTTATTAAAAATTTAAAAAAGAAATCTTTAATTGCGCTAGTTCATTGATTCTGCTCATTCAGTGCTTCAAACAAATGGATAAACATTCTTACTCCTCACAATTTCACGGGTTTCGTTAGCAGCTAGTATATATATATATATATTTATATATATATATATATATATATATATATATATATATATATATATATGTGTGTGTGTGTGTGTGTGTGTGTGTGTTTGTGTAATCTGTCCTTAGGCCTATTCTAAATATCAATCTAAACACTATTTGTTTATCAATCAACATAAAAAGTATATACACAATAAAACTAACATTAAAAATATTTTCATGTGACAATATTCTCTCTCTCTCTCTCTCTCTCTCTCTCTCTCTCTCTCACACACACACACACACTCACACACACACAAACCTACTTGAAAATCAGGACCTTTCTCGACAAAAGCCAACGTTTTCTTTCCCCATCTATTTTTGGCAAACATTCAAATCAATATTTTTGTTGTTTTTTTAAATCGACGTATAAACATTATATTTTCTTTCATTCTGATTAATTTGCACGTCCTTGTCATTGTATAACAAAGTTTTGGCTATTTTACTCTCCGATCTTCTTTGAATGTAGACAATCATGCAAAACATCTCCAGCAACTGTAATCATTTGCATATGAAAAAAAATACTAAACCTAAAATATATATTCACGTAGAAATTATAAAAGGAGACGCTTGTGGCGAAACGGTTATTATTGATAAGCCGAATTCAAATCCTTACCAAGACTGTTTTTATTTGCTTTTCTGCTAATTCCTCTTGGATAGGAATGAATCCATCACTTCTCCTCTGTAGCTATGGGTAAACATTTAAAACACTTGGCTCTTCAGTCGTGGCAAGGCAACCAGTCTAAGAGAAGAAAAATTGAATTTCAACGCCAGAAAATTCACCTTGGGTCGTAATTAGCTCGTGAGGAAAAGGTTGGATCAATATACACAAATTATAAGAGCTAAAAAAACATATATTTCAGACAAGAGAACTGATCATTGCTCTGCTCATTCCATTTGCTTTGCCTATCTTAGACGAATGCCACAACCTTCAATGAAATCCGCTTTATCTCAATTAAGGGTTGGAAGTTTTCCAAGCGAGGTGATAAGTTCAGTTGCTTTTTATGGGAGTTAAGTACTTGCAGATGTTGTTCTAAAGAACTGATTTTTTTTTGTCGATATGAAATACTTAAAATATGTTTACCAAATGTATACATTAAAATGGGCAGATTTTCAACAAAGTTTAAATCATTTTGAGGCACGATTTACTGACATTAATACAGTTTGAGATCGGGTTTGGTTATTTTGATTAATGGCATATCAACTTTTGTGGGTCATTTAATACAAAAGTCATCCTTGTAGAAGGACAATATTGGTATCATTTAACCTATAGCTGGAGATGAGAAAAGGTGATAATCACATTTCCCAGGGATATTAATCTGAAAGTGAATGTAGAGCACTATTGGAGATCGAACTCACGTACAACAATGTTGCAGTCCAGCTCGTTAACCACTGTGTCATGGAGACTCCACATTTGATGAGCCTGTTCAATTATTATATTAGTGACCTCCTCTTAACTGCAAGTACTGTACGCAACCAAAGGCTTGTGTGAGATACTAAAGAAAGTTGATTGCTTGGGAGGCATATCAATTTCCGTGGGTTAATAAAAGCCAAATCATTTTTGTAGAAAAACAATAACGGCGCTATTTAACCGTGGTATTATTTTTGATTGTCGTACTATTTAACCTTCAGAGCTGGGGGAATATGGGGTTTAATGCATTCTCAATGATATCTGTCTGAAAGTGAACGTAATTACTCGACTGGAGTTCGAACTCACTTACTAAGATGTCGCTGTTCAGCACTTTAGCCCATGCGCTATCAGGAATCCCATTTTGATTTAGGCCATTTAGTAAATCTAACATAATATCTTGGAACCAAGCTATCAATAATGATCATCTATTTGTAAGCAGTAATATGGTTTCAAGTATTCCTATCTAATCCCAATATTCTTTTGATTATATGGTATGAATTAAGTAATAATAATAATTTGGGAATTATAGCTTCATGTGTAATTCATTGTTTCAGTTAATTATTCCTAATACAAATAATTTACACACAGATAAATGGAATTAATGGTTCCAATCTAATATACGTAATTTTCAAATAGCTTTATTTTACTCATGAATGTGTCCCTAAAAGGTGTTACCATTCAGGTCCATTGTAGATCTGGTAGTAATGGGAATGAAGTGGCATTCCTCACTCCCTAGAGCTCAGAACAGGAGCCTCATCATCAGATATAATACTCAAGACATATTTTTTGGATTATGGATGGGTTTTAAGCTATACGTTGAGAAAGGCATGCATTGGTCTGTTCGTCTGTTTGTCTCTCAGCTATGAGTAAATATTAATCACTACGTCATGTATACTCTCCTGGTATTAAATCGGCTGCAACAGGTAATCATAAAAGTTACAAGTGAATGCAAAAAATTCGAATGGTTCTATTTTTACAAAATTTTCATATATATAAATTCATAGCATCATGAATTTCTTTTTCTTCAAGATTTTCAATAAACTTTTTTTTATTTCACCCTCACAGGTTGATGAAAAAGTTCTCGACAGTTTTTGTATATCTTTCATGGCTATAAATCGTTGCTTTATGACGATTAAATCGCTAAAGAATTTCAATGGTTTTCTACCTTTTAGTGCCCTGACGGCTGGGGCTGTAGAATACTCATACTGCACTTCTGCAGACAGATAACTCCCCACCACAATGAGTGTTCTGGGGTGTGACATTAAACTACATCTGATGGTGAGGCTCCAGTCTGGGATCTTTTGGAAAGAGGAGTTCCACCTTATTGCTATTGTTTATTTGTAAAAATAAAGCCACTTGAATTGCTTGCATCCACTTGTGACTGTTATATATTGACCCTCGACTGAACCGTCAATCAAGAGATGCACCAGCGTAAATAAGCAGAAGAACAGCAGAAGCAGGTGGACGGTAAACAATAATATAACCAGGTGCCAGATGGTTCGTGTCAGTTGGAGACAAGATGCCGAAGTGAGAGCCAGCGGCAGACAAAGGGCTTTGGGCCCTCAGTAACCCACAGTTGAGCAACCCCAGCCAAGATGAGGAAGAAGTGCTGCAGTTCATAATTAACCAATCAGTATCAATTATTTAGAGACTCAACCAAAATGAAACAAAATATTTAAAGTAACTGCAGCGTACAAGTCTATCTGGCATATAAGCCGAGTACAAGACTTTTAACACAAAATTCTGGGTTTGACCTGCTGTAGAGATCAGCCCCAAACTTGTAGAAGATTACTATAACATCTTTATTAGTGATTACAGTCAGTGGTTAAACTGTTGGAAACAGTGTAAGATATCACATTAAATGTTGTGTCATATGAGTTCAGTAATAATGCCAATGTGTTTATATATAATAAACTACCACTATGTTACATTAAAATGATTGTTTTGGTGGCATTTTATGGCATATCAACCATTGTTGGCTTATTTAATGTAAAATTCCGTTTTTACATTTATATTGGATATATATATGATTTATAAACACATTTTGCAAATAATATTCTTTACTAGTCTAGGCTCATTTTAGCACACCCAGTTATATGGTTTCAAGTATTGCTATAAAAGAGCCATAATTTAATGTCTGTCATTTATTTTCGCATATAGTTTATTTTAATTGACCCATAGATAGAACCCTTTCAAATCCTACCACTCCGGGTCAAAATGGACCTGGGAGCAATGGAAAGGAAGGGGTATTCCACATTCTCCAAATCTCCATGGCTGGAGTCTCACCATCAGGTGTTTAATGTCATATTCGAGACACATGTTGGTGGCGGTCTTACCCCTTTGCAGAGATGCAGTCGGTGTATTCTACAACCCCCGAAAATTGAACTGTCGTTACTCCAGTTATATTTGGTGTGCGTAATTTCTTCTCTGAAATCAGAATTATATCAGTCATATAAAACATGCAAATCTTACACATTAGACATATTTATACGAATTTACAATCTTTTGTGCTATCATGAAATTGCATAAACAATATGCTGCTCTTGTCTGACTGGCTGCAGCTGTGTTGTGTCGTTCTAGTTTGGTTTGGTTTGGTTTAATGGCATATCAACTAGTGAAGGTCATTTAATGCCAAATCCATTTTTATTCATATAAAGAGTTCTGTTAAAAAAAAATCAGTTTAACATAAGAACACACTTTAAATGTCAAAAATTGCTCTATTTCAAACAATTCAGTTGAGTTCTATTTAACACGTACATAAGACCCTATCAGGTGGTACAACTCCGAGCCATAGTGGACTTTAATGTCTTATCAAGGACAATCGTTGTCAAGGTCTTTGCCTTCAGCAGAGAAGCATTATGTGTATCCTACAGGGCCAACGTTCTGGTTGGCGTTTACAATCAGTGCATCAGCTGTTGGAAATAGCCTGTGATATAGTGTTCATATAAAACTAATTTTGCACGACACTTATCATTTTATATTGATCTTTGTGTTCATTTGTTAAATATATTCAGCAAACACGAGTTTAAATTGGAAATATTTGTGGCAGTTTGCTGGATTTAAGTTAAGTGGTATATATCGATTGTAAAAATACTGTTTTAACGGTTTAGTTTTAGCCCTGCCATATAAATCGACTCCTAGTTTTAAGTGGTTTTTGTCAAAATTAAAAGTTCGACTTGTACCCTGCAATTTACCGTAAATAAATTATTTTAATTTTAAAAGTTGGATTTAAAAAATGTCGAGACTGAATCTGTATTTACAAAGACTGAACTGAACAATAAATGGAACTTTTTGCCCCATAAGAGTTGATCCTTTTATATTTTTGTTATATACCATGCCTATGAACATTAACGGGCTGTCCCAATCCTCAAAAATATATTGGACACTAAGGTAAGAGGGGGTATTCTCGCTGAATGTTCAGCGGACTGTCTGACATTTGTGCCGGACTGTTAATGCTCCATGGTAGACTTGAGGCCGAAAGGCCCCCAGCTTCGGTTAGGCCAGCTTCGGACGGTGAGCTGCAACATTAACACCTTTGTCCCTCTTGTATAGCACTGGACCTTGCTGTCCAGTTTAAGCTAATCAAGCATACGTGCCTGGACCCAGATTTGGGTCCAAGTCTAGCTAGGCTCATCAGGCCCACATTGCACAAAGTGGGCCGATGACCAATATAGTCAATAAGGGCTCAAGCCTCGGTTCGTGCCCGACTATCCCCTCCCCTAAATTCCTACTATAACCGACCTTCAGGTCATTGACCTTGTGTCAAGTCCTGTCTGGTAGGAGGCAGAGACAAATATCCGGTTTTTCGCCGACTGTTCAGTAGGCTGTTTGGCATCCGTGCCGGACAGTTAATGCTGCATGGCAGACTTGAGGCCGAAAGGCCCCCTGATTCGGCTGGACTACCTTCGGGTGGGAGAGCTGCAGCATTGGCACCTTTATTCCCCTTGTATAGCAATGAACATCGCTGTCCAGTTTAAGCTATAATTAGGCATACGTGCCCAGATCATGTTTGGCTCATCAGGCCCTAAGTGGGCCGATGACTAGCAAAGTCGAACAGGGTTGGAGCCTCGGCTGCAACATTGACACGTTTGTCACCCTTGTATAGCACTGGACCTTGCAGTCCAGTTTGAGCTATAATAAGGTTTACGTATAAGTAGAAATAGTCGTGCGAAAAAAAAAAACTCTATCATCACTAAATTAACTAATGTCATGTAGAAATACTTGAAAATATTTACTCGTATGCGAGTAAATGAGTTGTTTGGTTTTAATATGGTATCATCAAATTATGTATTTACGAACCATACGTATTATATGTGTAAACAGGCTTTGCTATTAAATAACATATAGAGGTTGATATGCCATTAAACCCAACCAACCAACCTAATCAGGCATACGTGCCTGGACCTAGATTTGGATCCAAGTACAGCTAGGCTCATTAGGCCACATTGCACTAAGTGGGTTGATGACCTGCAAAGTCCTGCAGGGTTTGAGCTTCGGCTCGTGTCCGACCTTCCCTTCCCCTAAATCCACACTATAATCGACCTTCAGGTCATTGATCTTGTGTCAAGTCCTGTCTAGTGGGAGGTAGAGACAAATATCAGATTTTTCGCTGACTGTTCAGCGGACTGGCTGGCATCCCTGTCGGACGGTTAATTCTCCATGGCAGACTTGAGGCCGAAAGGCCTCCTAATTCGGCTGGGATAGCTTCGGGTGGGAGAGCTGTAACATTGACACCTCTGTTCCCCTTGTATAGCACTGAATATCGATGGTCAGTTTAAGCTATAATTAGGCATACGTGCCCAGATCATGTTTTGCTCATCAGGCCCTAAGTGGACCGATGCCAGCAAAGTCAAGCAGGGCTCGAGTCTCGGCTGCAACATTGACACCTTTGTCGCTCTTGTATAGCACTGGAGCTTGCTGTCCAGTTTAAGCTAAAACCAGGCATACGTGTCTGGACCCAGATTTGGGTCCAAGTCAAGCTTGGCTCATTAGGCCCACATTGCACAAAGTGGGCCGATGACCTGCATAGTCAAGCTGGGCTCGTGCCTCAGCTCGTACCCGACCGTCTCCTCCCCTAAATCCCAACTATAGTCGACCTTCGGGTCATTGACCTTGTGTCAAGTCCTTTCTGGTAGGAGGCAGAGACAAATATTGGGTATTTTGCTGACTGTCTCTGACGGTGACGGTTACTCGGTCAAGACTGCCTGACGTGGGTGCTGGGTAAATGCAACATTCACGTCATGTGACCGGCTATCCATGAGCCTCAAAGGACCGTTCCTCTAGGCTCTACGCTAAGTTTATCGCATAGTCCCTGAGGCACTCCATTTTAGGGGAATACTGATGGGACCCGAGGCATTTTGGGATCCGCCGAGTGTGTCTGGGCTACGTCCCTGCGCCCGGACCCACCTAAAAAAAGGCATTATGCCATACTCACCCGTTTAGTGCGGCACGTAACAAATAGCGTAATTTTCTGACTGTCTCTAGCGATGGAGGTTACTCGGTCAAGCCTGCCGGACGTTGGTGCCGGAGGAGCCGAACATTCACGTCACGCAACCGACCCTCCTCGAGTCTTAAGGGACTGTCCCCCAGGTTCTACCCCTCCTTGCAACAAGGCATATATCTCGGCTTTATGTTTGCTTAGATACCAAGAACCCGTTTTACTGGTTTCTAAAATTCATTGCATGAACAAAAAGCAAATACAGGGGCCCGACAATATTTTTCGGACACTTTAGTATTCGACTTTCCGAGTACCATAGAGTGGCGAAATTCCTTCAATAGAATAGCATAGACATATAAAGACAATACCTGTAATACAAATGGAAGACAATCGATTAGTTAAGGAAAAATATTTAATTTTCGTCATTTTTTACAAAATACACGTGACATTATTTTTCGGACATCGTTGAAAAACTGTTAATAGTCTGTAATATCACCTTTCTTCTCAATAACTTTTATCAATATCTCTTCATAATGATCAAACACATGCACAATAACATCTCTACGTGTTTCTATTAGTTGTTTTTTGGCTCCTAGTATTCGTTCCCATAGTTGAGCCTCTTTCGTTATTTCAGGTTCATCATAGTTGCGCAAGCATTTCCCAAACATTTTCTATTAAATTTAGATCTGGGCTTCTTGTAGGCCATTCCAAAGTAGTCATATTCACTTTAGCCATCCATTCTTTCATGAGTTTTGACACATGGATGCTGCTATTGTCTTGCTGTAGAATGAAATCATTCCCCATCTCTCTTCTTATCCTTGGTAGGGCTTTCTCGTCCAGCAACTGTTTGTAGCTTTCGCTGTTCTGTCGTCCTTTCAGCCACTCCAACCATATATTTCCATTGGCAAAGATCATACCCCAAAACATAACTCCTCCTTCTCCCATCTGTCGTTTGTTCAGTACAACAGGCTCACCCCTTCTCGACCAAGTGCACCATCCATCGGGCCCATCAAACTTGAAACGCTTCTCATCAGTAAATATAACCTTCTTAAAGTCAACATGCTTTGTTAACCACCTTTTAGCACACTCCATTCTTGTTCCTTTGTGTTTCTTTGTTAGTGTAATTTTTTTCTTTGCCTTTGCATACTTCAAACCAATCTTATGCAGCGTTCGTTGTACTGTTCGGACGTTTACATCCAATTCACATTTCTCCTTCACTTTCCTTGCTGTAAGTTTTTCTCCAGATGTCAAAAGCCGTGTCACAGTCCTCTTCATTCTCCTTCCAGTCCTCTTGCCAATTGATCTTTTCCGACCTCTCTTCTTTTTCTGCTCGGAGTTTGTCTTCAGCATGTATTCGACCGTTGTTTTCGACAGCTTCAAATCCATGGCGATCCTTCTGATGCTGAAGCCATCTTCCCACTTCTTCCGTGCAAAACAAACGACTTCTTTTGAATGCATTTACCTCATTAAACTTAATTGTTTTGCCAAGAAATGTCCGGACTATTTATGGTGTTAGATTGTCTTATGTTAACATAGTAGTAGGGGCGCCAGTGCCCCAGAAGAGTGTACAAGCAGAAAATTTGCATACAGCAACATATACATGAACATAGCTCTTAATAAAATAGGATTTTTTGTCATGTCCGAAAAATAGTGTCGCGTAAGTTTTCGCAAAAATCATAAAAAAATAAAATTATCAAAGCCAAACTAAAAAAAATTGATTACCCTAGTAGTGGATTTTTACTCCTCAACTACGTACTTACAATCTCAAAAGTTTTTGGCACTAGTGACCACCTTGAAGTACTTTTTTCAAAGTGTCCGAAAAATATTGTCGGGCCCCTGTACAATCAAAAAATACTTACAAGTATTCTTTAACATTAGAAAAAAACATGGTGTTGAAATCTTTTGCATCAAATAAAAAAATATTACCTTGTTTGAAATAAAAAAACAGCGGAGTATAAGCAATCATACGTTTTTAAGTAACTACAGATTATCATCCTAAGTAAACAAGAAACTTTAAGTAACGATTCATTGTACAATAAATTTTAACACTTCTATGGTATCAAGTATTCCTGTCAAATACAAAAAATGTGCACACATTTATATGATTTCACGTATTCTTATCGAATACAAAAAATATTTTAAAAGATCTCTTTGACCCATAGAAAGGACCCTAAAATATACTACAACTCTGGGTGAAAGTAGACATGAGGTTAATGGCAATGAAATGGTATCCTGTACTTCCTAGAGCTCCAGCACTGAAGCCTCACCACCCGATACAATTAAGTATCATGTCCAGGAGATTTTTTAAATTTTAGTGGGGTTTATTATCCCTTTGCAGAAAATACAATCAACGTATTCTAAGCCTCTTCGACGAGACGAAATGGTACCCAAGAAATCACAAAAAAGTACCCTTTTTTTTTTATTCGTCATTCATAATTCCTATCTAGCTGATACACCAGCATCTGAGTCGCTGAGTACATCGGTTCAGTCGATTCCACCCTGACACAAGCGTTCAGACTGCTATTCACTCACGTATTTAATTCAGAACGGCAGAATTCTTTTAAAGCCCGACCATCCGATTCGCTTTTAAAAGACTACGCTTCTATATTTAGAACTCTGGAAGTCAAGTCTGCGTTTCTATATTTAGCTGAGGACGGATCAAAATAACGGATCTATATTTAGCCGCACAGGCTGATATCGATCGAAAGCATTGATCTAAAATTGGAAGCTCAGGCGCCTGACGAGTCAAGCCTCGGAAGAACAAGCGGTTGATCCGTGCAAGGAGGCAGCAGTGAGGAAAAACAGCAAAGTATCTGCAAAGAACTAGGTCAGACGAGCTTCTTTTTTTTTATCAGCACTTTTTTTTTCTTTGCATAATATATTTGTCATGCACGTGCGTTAGCGTTCGCTGAAAGTAAAAAGCTTCCCTGAGAAGGAAGGAAGAAAGAAAAAAAGGAAGGAAAAAGCGTGAAAAATCAAGGGTAATGGCGAAGAAGTTTTACATAGATCAATTGTTGAAAAGGTACAGAGTGCGAAAAGAAATCGAAGTCTTCTTTTATGGAAGTGTTCAGTACAGAAAAGCAACAGGCCATTTTTTAACGTTATTGGGAGAGTTTACAAGTAAATAAAATAAATATCACCATATTTGATAAATTACTCAAGCTTTTATTTTCAACTTTTATATATACATACATACATATATATATATATATATACTCACTTATACACACACACACACACACACACATATATATATATATCATTATTAACGTCATCATCGTTAAATCATACTGTTAGTTCCATCTTTCTTCAGTGTGTAGAATCAAATGTCTTGGAGAAATATACAAAAAATTACATTTCATCGAAATGATTGGCACGTACTCCTTCGATGATTCGAGGAATAGACAAAATCTGAGAAGCAGGAGATCGGTGTTACCGATTTTTTTTCTAGTTTTGTCCATTAATTTTTTTGTCGGATACGATTGAGAAGTATGGTGTTATAAATCTTTCTCTGTTGTGTTTTGTTCATTCACATCTTTGCCCAATCTAAGAAGATCATGAAATTGCCATCTCTTTCATTCTTCATTGAGTTTTTTATCTAGACAATGCAAATTTTTTACTTTTATGATTTCTTAATAATACATCAAGATCATCCTCTATCCGGCTTGTTTTCCGGCTTTTGTCAGATGTATGTTATATTTAGTAAACTTCATTTTATATTTGTTTCGTCATCGAGTGCTTGAGTTATCCGACTGACAAGAGTTTCCAAATAAAATAAATATCGGTATATTTGATGAATTACTATGCGTCTTTGCTCAACAGACAGCATTATAAAATACAGCTCAAGGGAGAAGTGGAGCAATCCAAGAAAAGGAGGATCGTCCTCGCCTATTCCTCAGTGTAATAGCTAATGAAAAGGGGGCCTTCAATCGTCAACTTTTACTAGATAGATAGATAGATAGATAGATAGATAGATGATAATAAACACGTTTTTGAAAAGAGTGTGATAATTCAACAAGTGATTCAATATTGGTAAGAAGAGTAATATAAAATCAAAGCCTAATGAGATAAGACCTTTTAGCTATTCTTTCATACCAATTAATATCGTATATCTTATGTAGAACACAATCTTCTGGTGAAAATCCATATATATATATATATATATATATATATATATATATATATATATATATATAAAGTTCCATCTGACAATTTTGTTTTCTATTCAAGAGAAGACATATGACTCTAATATTCATGAAACAATAATATGAAAGTAAGATTTGAATCCCTTTTTGTATATATTATATATTTTAATACCATTTTGTATTATATATATATATATATGTATATATATATATATATATATATATATATGTGTGTGTGTGTGTGTGTGTGTGTTTGTGTGTGTGTATGCGTGTGCGTGTGTGTGGGGGGCTTCTAATTTTGAAAATAGCGACAATATTTTGAAATGCCTTTACGAGTTACTATGCACCGTAATGATTCTAGCTACATAGTTTAACATCTTAAAACCTGCACAATTCCTATGTCCAAATTTCGAAAAGTTCTCGTTGAAAACACCACTGTAGTAGCACACGAAATATATATATATATACATATATATATATATATATATATATATATATATATATATATATATGACCGGTGCATTTCCCTACCTTTGTAGTATATACGGTGCATTTAATAAATTTCTTTTATTTTTGTTTTATCTTTTATTCTATTTTGGAGGGCGTGAATTTTCTTCTTTATTTACCTGAGCTATCCGATCGACAAAGATTCCTATGACTTGGAAAGTTTATTGAAAAATTACGTTATATTTGGTTGGTTTTACAACATATCAACCCTTCTTCGTCTATCTAATTCCAAAATCAGTAATTTTTTTATCCAATTATATATGTACCGGACATTGGCATAATGGTTAGAGTGTTTACCAATAGCTCGGGACACCTGGGTTCAATCCCATGTTTACTCATTCCAAAGACTCAAAAAATGGTACTTGATACTACCTTGTTTAACACTCAGACATAATTATAAGGTAAGGATCAGGGGTAAAGTGGAGCAATCCAGCGAAAGGACTACCGCCCTCCCCCTATACCTTGGTGAAGTAGCTATCGAAAAGGGAGCCTTCGGGTCACCCTCGACTACGGTTGCTAACTTACCTTTTTTTTTACTTATAGGGTTCCAAGTTACCAACGATAATCATTTGTAAACAATTATTGCTTCAAGTAATTATTTTAATACAATTCGAGGTTATATGATTTTGAATACCTCTTTATAACCATTACTCCCAAGTCCACTCAAATCTTGAATGATAGTACGTGTTAAGGTCAAAAATGTGGATCAAATAGAATTTTAAAATTTATTCCTATTGAATAGGAATACTTGATGCTATTTTACAGCGTGAAGACAGGAACCATGCACACCAAAATCAAGATTAAACATTAAGTTCCTGGTGAGATTTGAACTGACATCTTCTGCTTCAGAAAACCTTGAGCTAGGTATCAGCTGCGAAACGAACTCACCTACGAGAACAATTACTAAGGAATAGAATAATAATATGTTATCATATACAAGTCGTGGTTGGTGTTATTTGGACTTCTGAGATACCATCCATGTTCTCGTAACTGAGTTAGTTTAGCTGCTGGTAAGTAGAATCAGTCTACCTTGGAGCAGAAGAAAATCTTACGCAGAGATTAGTTTTGTTTCGTCATTGGAGAAGGGACGGTCCAAGCGAGTTATGATAAAAAGCAACTTGAATTAAAAATATGAACGATTATATGATTCAAGAATATTGATATTGATTGACAGAGCTTCATTTAAAGATTAAATTATGATTAAAAATAATAAACTGATTTTAGACTAATCTTATTTCTTACTAAAGGAATTTAAACGGTATTTTAATTAGTCAAAATTTGATCCCCGAACATCTATGCATTTCTGCTATCTGTTGACAATGTTATTTACGGCTGTGAAGGTTTTGATGACAAAATCCTTGAAAAGCAGTTTCTACTACTCCTTTGGAAGTGAATGTTTTTGACTTAACAATGTTTCTAGTTGTTTGAAAAATGATAGTCGGTCGATGAGAGAATTATAGAACATGTAAAAGTAAAGTTGGCCACCTTAGTCGAGGGTGACCCGAAGGCTCCCTTTTCAATAGCTATTTCACTAAAGTGTAGAGGAGGGCGCTACTTCATTCCCAGGATTGCTCCACTTTACCTTAGATCCTGACCTTATAACGCTGAGTTCTAAGCAAGGCGGCATCAAGTAGTATTTTTAAGTCTTTGGCATTGAACCCCGGTCTCCCGGACCGTTAGCGAACACTCTACTGATTAAAGTCTGATATTCCAGTTCAGTGAATTTCAAGTGTCATCCTTGCAACATTGTCGTGAAGAAAAATTAAACCTTTTAGATTTCCTATTATTGGTTAGATTCTACTTAACTGAACGTGCATTTCATCCAGTTGCTAACTGTAAATTTCCGCATTCATGCTCTGGTTAGATCCCATAAAGCTGTAATGGACAACACTAATGGCAGACCACCAGTTACCATAATCTTCTTTTCATGCAATTTCGGCTTTGGAAAGTGTTTGGGTGCTTCGTCATGATCAAGTCATTGACCCGATCGCTTACGATTGTCATAAAGGATTCATTTTTCGTCTCAAGTCATTATTCGATCAAGAAATGGATTATTCGAATTTCTCAGAGCATCGAACACACTTCAAAACGTCGAGCTCTTTAACTATTATTGAATGCATTTGGATCCCATTTATTGAGTTTCTTCACTTTGCCAATTTTCTTGAGATGATACGATATTGTTGAAATTCTGACACCCATTACATGGGACTATAGAATACACCGACTGCATCTCTGCAGAGGGGTAAAACACTCCCCAACGAGTGCCCTGGATATGACACTAAATAATCTGATGGTGAGGCTCCATCAGGAGCATTAGGATATGAGGAGTACCTCTTTATTGCCATCACTTCCAGATCTAGTCTGACTCGGAGTGGTAGTACCTGATCTATGAGTCAAAGATAATTGTTTGACATTTAAATTGTGTCCAAACAAATGCCTTATGCTAAATTGAATTGTTAGAAATAGAAATGTTTGATTATTTAGCTGAGTGTAGATAAATGACTGATATTTAATGGAATTGTCAGTAATACATAGCAATATTTGGTACCATCTGAGAGCAAACAAATGATTAACAGTGTTAGATAGAAATATTTGAAACTATTTAAATGTGTGCAAAAAATGAGCTCAGTCTCGATTAAAAATGTTATTAACAAAATGTGTTTACAAATCCTATTCAATATAGATGTATCAACAGGATTTGGCTTGCCCAATTGGTAGAGTGTTCGCTAGTGGTCCGGGAGACCTGGGTTTAATCTCAGGTCGCGTCATATCAAAGACTTTAAAAATAGTACTTGATACCTCCTTGCTTAACACTCAGCAATATAAGGTACGTACCAAGGGTAAAGTGGAGTAATCCAGGGAAAGGAGTTGCGCCCTCCCCTACTGAAAATGGAGCCTTCTGGTCGCCGTCGACTACTGTGGCCAACTTTACTTACTTACTAGTTGATATGACATAAACCCAACCAAAAAAATTATATATAGTTAATATATATGTATAAAGGGAATATTGCTTTAAATATCCTACAATGGTTGTTATGCCATAAAACCAAACTAAATCAAGCCAAACCATTTAATTTGCATTTAATATATAGGAATAAACAGGATTTGCCATTAAATAACATAAAATTGTTGATATGCCATAAACCCAAACCAAGCGCAATCATATATATTTAATATATACGTATAAAGAGAATTTGGCTTTAGGTATCCTACAATAGTTGATATTCCATAAAACTAAACCAAATGAAATGTATTTAATATATAGGCATAAACAGGATTTGGCCTTAAATAGCCCACAACGGTTGATATGCCATAAACCCAAACCAAACACAATCATATATATTTGATATATATGTATAAAGAGGATTTGGCTTTAAATAACCTACAAGGCTTGATATGCCATGAACCCAACCCAAACGCAATCATATATATTTGATATATATGTATAAAGAGGATTTGGCTTTAAATAACCTTCAATGGTTGAAATGACATAAACAAAGCGATTACCAGAGGCATTCCTTTGATACTTTTGTTAATGGTCATCAATTGCGGATAGACGTCCGCTTTCTTTTTGTTCTTCATAATTTGTATCCTGGCAACGAAACCTCTTAAACCAACGTTGTAGTATGTTGTATAGCCGAAATTAGGTAGCCATAACACTTGTTTCAACGAAAGTCGAAATGTTGAATGCAAGTGAGAGACAGAGGACTGCTATGATTGACATCAAACCTTCGTTGAGATACATATTTTCTGAGCCTTGCTTCTTTCCATGGAGGTTTATATAGAACCGGTTCTCAGCCTTGGAGCCACTTCCTTCACTCCCGCCCCGCGGCTGGCACCCAAGATGATGTCAAGTCAGCTGACTGCTCTCCTTGATTGACCGACTGACCACCGTCTGTCATTATATAATTTCTGGACGCTCACACATTTTCTTCAGGTGAAATTCACGTGATTCATTTACGCTGTCCCTTGTTTGCCTTAAGACACAGCAGCAACACCTTTTTTTGAAATCCACAACTAACATGCTGTTAAATGTCAACATGTAACAATGTCTGTCCGATCACTACTAGTCGATCCTTCACTTCATACTCTGTTGATATCGACATAAGTTTCAGAAGCATTATGATCAAGCTTGAACTCATGCCAAAAAAAAAAAAAAATGAACACATCACGTCTTTTTTCATGTACATCATTACAAGCTTAGAACCTTCAAAATTAAGTTCTCAAAGATAAGATAAGAGGACATTTTGATCCTCAAGAATGGAATTTTCTTATATTGGATGTCTCAAAATAGATGCAACTCATTAATATGTTCATGATTTATTTGTCACAAGCGCAATGGTGGACATTCGGAACACGTCCAGTAAAAAATGCATCCTTTCAGCTAGAGACATCAAATAAATATAAATTGAGACACCCTATACAAACACTATTAAAAGAATACGCTTGAATAGAATTTAAACAGTTTATACTAAAATCGAAAAGTATTTTCAGAACAAACAAATACTTCATTTAGTCTTTTCAGTGCATAAAAATATTTGGGTCTACATGCATTGGCATTATTTCCCTTAGATATGTGCAACTAAGAACAGAAGAGCTTATAGTGCCACAAAAACCATTGGCAATAGTTTAATTTACTAAGAAATCCTTCATCCGGTATACAGGCCCCAGGTTGCTTACAGGGCCTGTTGTTACGAAGTGGTCACCCATTTAATCTTGAATAGGCTCACTGCTGCTTAACTGTAGTGACACAGATGGAACCGATAGTTTTCAACGTGACTTTATTTATCATATTTACCAACCCCTCCGCTCGGGCAGGATATGATACAAGGTCAATTTTTAAGCGGAGTTTAACAGGTTTGAATTCAGAGTTTTCCTTCTCCTAGACTATTTGCTTCACCAAGGCTGAAGAATCTAATCTGCCCTACTATTTACCCATAGCTGGAGGGAGAATAATTGGATTCATACCTTCCCTAAGGGTATTAGTGCTATGTTAAATGCAATCAGTCTCGTCCAGGATTTGAACTCGTATCGCCGTGTCCATTTCCAACGACGATAACCATTACACTACGGGCACCTCCTAAACGTGACTTTATTTATTATGATTTGCGTAGTTCAGCACACAGAATTCAGCTTGCTCATAAAAGCTGCAACTATCTAAGAACTTAATGGGCTGATTGTTGCTTAACTGGAGGGATGCAGAAAATCTGGTAGCTTTCGACGTGACTTGACTGGAATTTCTTTTATTTATCAAGATTTTCTTAGTCTGACACAAGGAAGCTTACAGGAAATAGTTATGAAGTACTCTCTATTTGCCCATGTCTTCCACCAGACAAGGCTCGACACAAGGTCAATAGCCCGAAGGCCGATAAAAGTAGGGATAAGGAGAAGGGAAGGTCGGGAAGGAGTTGAGGCTCGAACCCTGCTGGTCTATGTTGCTCATCGGCTCACTTTGTGTAATGTGAGCCTGCTGAGCCGAAGCTTGTCAAAGGAGTCAATAATGCTGCTCGCCCACTTGGAGGTAGCCCAGCAAAAACTGGGAGCCTTAAGGCCTCATGTCTGCCATTGTTCCTTTTCGAAGCCTCGCTCTGAACCAAAGTCCAGCGTGGGCTCCGGAAAGTAAAACAAATGAAGTACTCACACATCTTAGTATTGAACCGACTCTATACTTATCAACTGAAATTATGGGGAAGGAAACAGTAGCTTTCATTGTGATTTGACCGTAATACATTTTATTTTCTCCGCTTAGCTTACAGGAATCCCCGTTGCGCAGTGGCTAACGTACTGGACTAGGACATCAAAGTAAGCAAGTTTGAACTCCAACTTTGCTATTACGTTCTCGTTTGTAAAATATGAATCATTAATTCCTCCAGTTATAGGTTAAACAGTACAACTACTTTTCTTCTATAAGGATGAATTTGCCAGTAAAAAACCAAGGAAGATTGCTAGGGCATTAAAACAAAGAAACCTAACTAACCCAGCCTCATAGCTGCGAAACTGCAGTGGTGTGGAAGGAACCGTTATTGCCAGCGTGACTTGGCCATAAGTTATTCGAAACATATATTCATCACTTGAGGATTTTATTTTATTTGTCAATTTATTTTTGTGAGGAACACACCTCATTGAACAATTTTTTTTTATCATTGTAATGACTTCCTTATTTATTCTTTTTTAAATTAGGTAGATATTCCGAAAAGCGAGTATTTGTTTTATAGAGAAACTAGGTTTCACACAATATTTAGAGCCCTAGAAACTGTGGTCATTGACTCGGGAGACGCATAGGGCAATAGCTTGAATTATGTCCTGGCTACGATCAATGATTTTTTTTTTCTGTAAGAGGCTTATGCTTTATAGCTTGTCGAAATCAATAATGTTTGCGAGATTGAACGATAGCTAAAAGGGATTTCGAGTTGGTAAAACAATCGATACTTTTCGGTGACTTTCTGATAACGAAAATCGTTAACCCCGTACTTGATGTCAACATTGATTACCTAGCTTTTTGACAAGGTGCTAAAAGGCATATTTTCCCTGAAAGAACACCAAACTTTGAAGAAGTTTATAAATAATCTGTTTTAATAGGATTAGCAAAGTTCACTTTCTTCCCTATCCGACAAAAAGACCATCAACTTATTAAAAATTAGGGAGGTGTCCTCGTGGTGTAATGGTTAAAGCGATGAACTGCGGAATCGTAGTACGCGAGTTCGTAATCCAGTCGCGCTATTACGTTCACTTTCGGGCAAATACCCTTGGGAAAGGTATGAACCCCCTTATTCTCCCTCCATCTATGGGTAAATAGTAGGACGGACTAGGTTCTTCAGCCTTGGTGAGGCAACTAGTCTAGGAGAAGGAAAACTCTGAATTCAAACCTGTTAAACTCCGCTTAAAAATTGACCTTGTGTCATATCCTGCCCGAGCGGAGGGGTTGGTAAATAGTAACTTATTAAAAATTCATAATTAATTTAATAAGAATGGCGTAGATTTGGAGAAACCCTGTGAGGATTGACCTCCCTACAAGTCATTTACTAAGCTTAGTTTAATGACCAATCAGCAAGGATTGCCAAGTTGCCTGGGGCTGTAAGATAGACCGACTGCTTCTCGGCAGAGGAGTAAGACCCCCCACCAACGAGTTTCCAGGAGATGACTTTGAACAATTTAATGGTGAGGTTCCAGTAATACAGGAGCTTTGGGGAATATGGAGGGCTCCTTTATTGCCATCGCTCCTAAGTTCACTCTGTCCCGAAGTGGTAGCATTTGATAGGGTCCTATCTATGGGTCAAATAAAACTAAAATGAATACTTATTCTAAACTGAATTGTTTGACTTAGAACTGTTTGACTAAACTGAATAGCTGGAAATAGAAACGTTTTTGACAATTAAATAGCGTACTTATGCCAAAATGAATTGTTTGAAATCTAACTTTTTGTATACTAAACTGAATTGTTTGAAATGGAACTGTTTTTGACATTGAAACTGTACTTACGTTTAACTGAATTGTTTAAAATAGAACTGTTTTGACATTTAACTGTGTGTAAACAAAATCTGTATTTATACTAAACTGAAATGGTTGAATTAGAACTGTTTGAATAGCTTGATTTAGAAATGTTTTTGATAATTCAACTGTGTACTCATGCTAAACTAAAATGTTTTAAATAGAATTGATTATTTGTATAAAAATGGATTTGGCATTGAATAACTTACAAAGGTTGATATGCCATAAAACCCAAACACCAAACATCACTACTCATCAGCGAGGCTTGGGATACACCTACTATTTTCTTTGCTGGGAGGTAAGACTCCTTCCACCTCAAAGAGTGTCTTGAGTATGATGTTAAACTGCATCTCGAATTCTTTAGGTCTGTAGCGTGTGAAGTCCTTCTTTATTGCAATTATTTCTGGGTTTACTCTGAACTAAAGTTGTAGTACCTATTAGGATCCAATTTATTGATTAAATACATTCGTTTGAAAATTATTCGTAATCGATAGGAATACTTGATAACATACAAAAGTAAATTATTCGGATTAAAAATAGTTACTTGAAGTTATCAATATTCACAAAATATTATTGTTTGGAATCATATCACTGTGTGAAAATAAAGGGCTATTCTTACATAGAAATAAGTTCTTGAAACTACATAATTACTAGTATCACATAGGGATACTTGAAACCATACAACTGCTTGCTAATTATTTGTTAGTAGATATGAATACTTGATATCATATAAATGTGTACAAAAAAAACTCTTAAGATACGATAACACAAAGTGTTGATATAAATGTACAATAAACGCAATTCCCTAACCTATCGGCATAAACTTGGTTGACATATAAATCTAAAATTTATTATTACTTTACCAAGCATGGCATACATTTGGCCCAATGCACTGAGACATCCAGTGTGGTCTTACCTCACTAGGTGTCTTTTACTAATTTTATAAAGATATGTATAAAAGTATGAATGTTTCTTGGCCATTTAGAAAATCCACCATATTTTGAGTCACGTCTTTTGTTTTTTCACTACCAAGTCTAATCAGTGTGTTCTATTACCATAAAGGTCCATGTGGATCACGCCGCTTTCACACAGTGTGTTATACATCAATTAAACGTCTCTTCTGTCGCCATCTTGGGAGTTGTTGGGTGGCGGAGATATCCTTTTTACATATTCCAATATGTGAATAATATCATACTATGATATATATCATAGTATGATATTATCCACATATTGGGATATTTTTAGGTTCTACATTCAATGTAAAGTTTATCTTTTGCGAAATATTGTGGTTTCAATGACAATTAGGAAAAACTTATCTTCTCTTCGATTCTTTTTTAAATATACTTATATCCTCGTCTGGCAGCGTGCTTAGTGTTACGTTTATCATTGAATGAAATGGAATCAGTGACTCCAGCTAAAACCCTGGACGAGGCTGTTTGGTTTTCACTCAGGCAGGATGCCCTTGTTGGAAAGTATAAATCCATCATTTCTCTCATCTCACTTCCCACCGAAGGTTAAATAGTTGACTGGTTTGAGTTTTTTTTTTTTTTTTTTGCTCTTGGCCTGGTAACCACCTGAGAAGAAAAAAACTATGAATAAAACTCCATTTAAAAATTGCCCTTGTGTCACATCTTGCTCTTGGCAGAAGATTTTGATAGATATAAACATTGTAAATGGAGAACCCGTCTTAAACCTTATTGTGGCTTATTCAGAATCTTCAATGCCCATTAAAAATTAATTCGAAAATATTTTGGGTTAAACAACTAGTAATAGAGAAAAAGTTTCATGAGAGAGTGCTTATTCCAAAATCCCGTGACTGCTTGTAACAGTTGAAAAGATGGTAGTGACAAAAGCATATTACTTACCTACAAACTCTACTTTGAGAATTTTAAGCGTATCCGCCTGTCCTAAACTTGGGCATGGGTTATGTAAACAGAATACTTGAGTCTTAATTCCTTGAGAGAAAATAATTAATCAGTGATCATATCAAATTAATGAAGGAATGATATGGCTGTAAATGAAATATGTATCTGATGGTTGGTTAGTGGTGTTTTATGGCATATCAACACTCGTAGGTAATTCAATGCCAAATGCTGTTAATTCATATGTATCAAATATATGTTATTCTTAAACGAATATTTTTTAGGCAAAGTTTTTCATCAATATCGAGCTCACACAGTTAAATGGCTTCAAGACTAGCTAACAATTCATTTTAACATCAATACTTATTTGTACACAGTAAAATATTTTCAAGTCTAGAAACTGATAACATATTTCTGAGATTCTAACAGGTACTACTACTCCAGGTAAGGGTGGACCTGGAAGTAATGGTAATGAGGAGATACTCCACATTCCTCAAAGCTCAAGTATACGAGTGTCACCATCAGATGATTTAGTATCATATCCAGGACTTTCGTTGGAGTGGTGGTGGAGGGTCTTACTCCTCTGCAGAGATATAGTCGGTGTATACTTCAACTCCAGCCGAATGGGTTGTTGCGTATCTGAGGAAAAGAAGCATAAAAGACCTGGCTCTCTTTTTCAATGAACAAAGCAGGGGATGATAATTATAATAGAGGATAATGCTAAAGATGTGGGGATTAATTAAAAGTTGATTGTCGGTCGAAAATTCACTTTGTGTTTTTTTATGGTTTGTTTTCTTTAGAAGTCAGATTTATAACAAAAAATAAAGAACTGTAATAATTAACTTAAAAAAAGTTCATTCACTAAAGATAGCAAAGAAAAAATTACAACATTATAAAAGTTAAAATGAATAATACATATGTATGAGTGTGCGTGGGTGTACATATAATACGTGAATACATAATATTCATATAAAAAACACGTACCATGTCCAATTAATTTCTTACACACACACACACACACACACACATATATATATATATATATATATATATATATATATATATATATATATATACTTAAAGTATATATATATATATATATATATATATATATATATATATCGATAATCTAGATTTCAGTATTTATGAATAAAGTGTGCTCTGTATTGGTAATGGAGTACATATAACTTGAGATAAGGTTGACACAGTCAACAGCTCGTTGTGACAGTCAGTTTCTCGTCTATTTGATCATTGGACCAGGTTTGCATTCAAAATTGGTCCGATGATCACACAGACGAGAAACTGGCAGTCACCAAGTGCCGCTGACTTTGTGTCAACGCTTTCCTAACTTAAAATTATATATTCTCTTACCAATATTGAGCAAACATTATTTATAAATTTAGCGAACTGCATAGATAGATAGATAGATAGATAGATAACCAATCATAGAGTATTAAACAAGGATCATATTTGAGCGGGAGTTATCGGAGTGTCGCAGAGACACAAAGATGTGCTCGAGGCAATGACATCAAAGTAGCCAACACCTGGCAGAGGAGGCAGTATTATTGCTAAAGATTCGTGAAGAGAAAATGAATGAAAAAAGTTTTCAACATAAATGGACACACCTTTGGTATAGAGATTGAAGTTTAAGAATAGATTGTAAATGAATTGGAAGAAGAAGAAAAAATATTGCGAAAGGCATGATACTATTGTCCCCTGTTCTTGTCAAGTAAATCCGACAACTGAGATTACCAATATAAATTTGACGTTACCTTGTGTGATTTGTCGATGGTCCTTAGAATACACTAATTGTGTCCTCTGAAGTGGAGATGGATACTCCCAAGAAAAGGGGGAGTCCTAAGTTTAAGACTAAACAGCATTTTATGGTAATAGTGCTGTTCTGAAGATCAGAGTAGTGTGGACTATTCCTTCATTGTCATTACTCCGAGGTTCACTGACCCAGAGTTATAGTACTTGTTGGAGTACTATCTATGGGTTAAATAAATCTGCTTGCAAATTATTATATTATATAGGAATACTTGATATCATATAAAGGCGAGCAAAAAAAATTAAGAAGCTACTCAAAAATGTATATACAAATGTAAAATCTACGCAATTAGATAAACTCTTGACGTTCAAAGAGCTTTCGACTAAATTCGCTAACATATGTTTTTGTGTTCTTTCAATACAACGTGAGTATAGATGATTTTAGCGTAATGTGACCGGCCACAAGTTGGAGTCCCGGAGGACTTGATCGAAACGCCATACTTATGAAACATTTCCTTTATATCACATTTATATGTATGTTCTTCTCAACTTCTCTGTCATCGGAAGGATGCCGCACAAGATTGGTTTATAGGAGTAAAATGGTTTGAATTCAGAGTTTTTCTTTTTCTGGACTAGTTGCCGTACCAATACTAAAGATCAGCCCAACTATTTACCCATAACTAGTGCAAGAAGGGATGGATCAATGCCTTGAGAAGTCAAATTCAAATAGTCTCCTCCAGGATTTTTAACTCGAGTAGCAGTGTCCATTTCATCGCCGATAACCGTTACACTAATTTCGTTTTTACATTTATATCTTTGGTCATTACGATTTTCTATGTATTTATTTACCCAATCCCTCCGCTCCAAGAAGGATACAAGATTAATTCTTAATTTTGGTCTGTATCTTTTTTTTCAAGACTGGTTATCTAAAGGAAGCTAAAACACAGCCTGTCCTACTATTTACATTTAGTTGAGGGGAGAAAATATAGTTTCATGCCTTTTCCATGGGCATTATCATGAAGTGAAAAGCAGAGAGCTTCATCCAGTATATTAAATCGTATCGCCGATTCCATTTCCTACAACGATAACCGTGACGCTAAGAGCATATTTCAATTGAATATCTACCCGGTGCCAAGCTCTTCTGTGTCGGAATAAGTGATGTTTTCTGTCCGAGAAACATAATGGAAATTTAATTCACCATACAGGCTATTTGGCATTCCTCTTTTCAGCGAAAGGAATCCTGAAGATTTCGTGATTCCATTGAAGACGATCAGAAAACTTGTAAATTACATCAATATTTGCTAATCATTCCTATTCATAGCGAACGGAGACAGTTGAAATGTTTAGGATAAGAACGTGCTCTTACAGCGAATTAAGGAGACGTAAAAATTAATTTAAAAAATGGTTCTCTAATTTTGATTTCCGTCCGGCTAATAGTGTCTCGGAGGTGACATAGAAATTCTAGATTAAGATTTTACAGCAGCTAATACTTGGTAATAGGGTATTTTAAGAGATTTTGTTGCCGTAAAAAATTTTTTTAAATGCCTACCTATACTCACCTGCCACTCTCTCAGCACATATATAATTCAAGGCTGTATATATAATTTTATGTGAAAATGAACGAATGAAAATATACAAATTACGAGGATCATTAAATAAGTTTCCAGACTTTTTTCCATAAGGGCACTTTTATTGATAGTACACACATAAAAATCTAGTCCCCTTCAAAGTAATCCTCTCCGGCTGCAATGGACTTGTTGTACCGTTCCAACAACTTCTAGAAGTCCCCATGGAAGTACTCTCGTGTGAGCGTGTCAAAGGCCTTCGTCACAGCCTCTTTCATCTCCTCAATTATCTCATAACGACAGCCTCTGAGCTTAGGGAATAAGCAAAAGTCACAGGGAGCAAGGTCTGGACTATAGGGTGGGTGAGGAACTGTCTTGATGCCCATCTGGGTCAAATAGTCTGTGACAAGGATGGAGTTGTGTACTGGTACATTGTCCTGGTGGAAATGCCACTGACCCGATTTGAAGAGTGCTGGCCTCTTCCGACGGAATCTCTTCCTAAACCCCCTTAAAACCTTGACATAGTAACCCTAACCCTAACCCTCTGGCCAATCAACTCTGGTCTATTGACTTTCGTACTCCTCCCGCATCTCTCATCATCCCTCACAGACTCCCTGCCTTCCTTGAATCTCTTATGCCACTGAAAAAACTGATGCTCGATACATACGGGCTAGTCCTAAAGCAGTCTGAAGCATTTCATACTTTTCTGTGGCATTTTTTACAAGTTTAAAGCAGAATTTGATTGCATATCGTTCTTCTAAAGTGTCCTGACGTCCAGATTGCATTTTTGAAATTCACCAGCTGTGACAATCAGGCTTTAATAGGGTGTATTCCAATTGCTGCTATAGCTGTTGATTTGAACCTGAAATCATAAAAATAGTCAGACATCTCATAAGATATATAGCAATAACATACTGAATTTTCAAGAGTCTACGACAATTCTAAATGCCTGTACAAAAAAAGTCTGAAAATCTATTGAATTCACCACGTAGATTATCGCAGAAATAGTCAGTTTCCCTCAGATTACCGAAGTTAAGCAGTGGAGGACTTCTTAGATGGATGAGAGTTGTATGGATTGAATAAGATATTAAAAAATATCATGAAAATTAAATAAAAATAAACATGAAATAAAATAATATAAATACAAAAAATCAATTTCCTTGGGGACCTCTTACAAGAAGTGCGATTCGCGTATGTCTGAAAGAGATGGGCTTCCAGGCGCCGAAAAGCAACTCTCACTCAGAAGTCTTTACATCGTTCAATGGAGCAGAAAGCTTTTTCTTGGCTCGGGACGGACGTTCCCCACCACTACAAGATAGTTGTAGACCTGTGCAATTTAAAGGTATCCCTGTCTTTATCTCCCCCCCCCACACCAACACACACGCCTTAATTCATTTAAAACTTCAGCCAGCAAAAAGACGATAACTAGTGAATGGGGATAAGAAGAAAAGAAATCAGTTTGGTTTGGTTTGGGTTAATGGCATATCAACCATTGTTGATTTTTTAATTCCAAATCCCGTTTTTACATGTATATTAAATGGTTTGTAAACATTTTTAGATCAAACAATTCTATTTTATGTCATTCAGTTTACCATGAGGCATTTGTTTGACATTCAAACGAATGCAAGCACTTCTATTTGACCCATATTTTACCTATCAGGTGCTACCACTCCAGGTCAGAGTAGACTAGGGAGTGATGGCAATGAAGGGGTACTCCACATTTCCCAAAGCTTCAGCGTTCCTGGATCCTTACCATCAATTTTTTGTGTGATATCCTGGACACACGTTGGGTTGGGGGTCTTACCTCTCTGCAGAAATGCAGTCGGTGTATTTTACTGCTCCAGCAGGAGTTAGATAACAAACCTCAGAATTTCCTAACAATTATCCACAACCTAAAAAATCTTTATGTGCTCCATGCTGTTTTGTTACTACAGGTCCTGTAAACAACCTGATGAACCAAATAAATAAATAAATGAATAACTTAAAAATAAAAAAGACCTGTGGTTTATAGCTGCTTCTTTAAAATATCTTTTTAGAACATAAAATTTTCGATTTTTAATTAGCTTTTTTTTATTTTCAGTCTCTAATAGTAATAAACTACCTCCACCCTCAAAAGATAAAAAGAAAAAGCTTAGCAACAACTAGACAAAATATGTATATATAAACGTACAATTAACACAATTACCTTAGTACTAGGCATGAAAATAGCCCAAGACGTGATGACATGCCGGTAAAATCAATCAGGTAATGTTGACTCTTTATAAAAAAAACAAAAAAAACTCTTGTGTTTGACAGTTTCTCGTACCTACCACGACTCTTTGTGGTCGATCACACAGCAGGGCACCAAGTTCAGAGCATTGGAAGAAGGAGACGACCACCACACAACCGGACAATAGTTTCACATCACTGGGGGTTGGACATAGCCAATATTTAGCGTTATGTTGTTTAGGCAATTTTTTTCGTGTCTCTCAATCAGACAAACGGCCAGGCCGAGAACTGGCGTTAAAAGGGAAAAAAATCACAAAAAAAAAAAAAAAAAAAAAAAAAAACCCAACAAAAAACACTTCACATAAAAAAGTGAATCGGAAAGTAACTCATTGGAAGAATGTCTATAACCCTGGGGTTAAAATAAAATAAAAAGAATAAATAAATAAGAATTTAAAAAAAAAATGATAACATATGAACTGCGCTTAGTTGTGACGATATTTGTCAGACTGAGATGTGTCGATATGCTAATATTTAGAAACGATTTTGTCAATCGCTGAACAGTCCAACGCACCGATCTATTGGCTCACAGCCAAAGTGAATCGTTGTTGATATTTCCTTGGTTACATTGGAATTTTTACCTTACCTTAGAGTATTAGGGTCGGGGAAAAGATTGGGGCAGATCTATTTTGCTTCTGTCACCTTTTTCATCCATTTTGGCTTGAGGACAAACTAATTCCCTCTATTTTTTTTATTTTCAAATCCTTTTAAATCTTTTGCTTAGCTTTTTCCTAATTGATAATTATTATACTTTACTAAGTTTGGCACAAGGTCACAAGTGTAAGGCTCTCAATGAGGACAAAAATCGCAGTAGTATTAATCATCTGTACGTTTTCTTTGCTAACATTTGTACAAGGTGCTTCTTTTATTCTACATTTAGCAAAGTTCGGTCTAGTTGAATTTTATAACATATCAACCTTTGTCGGTTATTTAATGTCAAATCCTGTTTATTCACAGATACTAAATATATAAGATTTGTAAACGATTTGTTGGTAACAAGCCAGAGCTCATTTGTTTGCACACAGTTAAACGGTTTCAAGTATTCCGATCAAACACGAATAAATTTATTTTGTATTAATCATGCTTGCACAAAGTTAATTGATCAAAGTTAATTGATCAAAGTTAATTGATCAACAAAGTTAATTGATCAAAGTTAATTGATCAACAAAGTTAATTGATCAAAGTTAATTGATCAACAAAGTTAATTGATCAGGTAATACCTGTTAGAGTCCCCATTGAGGGGACTGTAACAGGTATTACCTCTATGAGTACTCCACATTCCCTAAAGTTCCAGGCTGATGGTTTAATGTCAGATTCAGGAAACTCATTGGTTGGGACTTAACCCTCTACAGAGACACAATCGGCGTATTCTACAACCCCATCCGACTGGGCTGGCTTAGTTCAGTAGAAGGTAAAAAAGTATGGGGCTTTCATTGAAGATCGAAATTACTTATCCTTGTCAGTGGGGCTCAGAATACGCCAGAGACATTTTTCCTTTTATTTTAATAAAAAGCTAATTTTCCTCTAAGCCAAAAAATAGTAGGATTTAAACATTTTTGTAGAAAATTGAAAATCAAAACGGATATTATTAGATATTATTTATTTCCAAACTCTTGAAAAAGATTTGAAAGTGTGCAGTTCACACACACACACACACACACACACACACACACACACACACACACATATATATATATATATATATATATATATATATATATATAGCCACACTGAAGAGTTCTGAAGAGTTCTGATAGAACGAAACAGTCTGTTTGTGGATGACAATATATATATATATATATATATATATATATATATATATATATATATATATATATATATATATATATATATATAACAGCCTCTGGGTGAAGAAGCAATATATGAAATAATCTTTAAAAGGTTTATTTTTAGTCTGATTAGTCCAATTTTTTTAAAAACGAGAAAATTTTAAATTTTTATCATAAGCTATATTATTAACGCACATATTTTTTTTAAATTAAAATTCAGCCCAATATGAATGAGCAAGGAAAGAAATGACGAATAATCTATGATTTGCTTAAAGCCGAAACCAAACCAAAATTTCTTTGTCAACCGTATGCAAAGTAAATAAACTTTTGTGGGGGGGGGGGGTTACAGAAAAAGAGCTTTTTAAGGAAAAAGTGGAGTGGAGGATTGAACAAAAAACAAAAAGAAGGCTTCTTAACTGCTCTCGCTACGGTGATTGAGAAGGATCCCTAAAACGTCAATAAGAAAGTGCGCTAATGAATTGGAAGTCCAAGAGAAAACTGAGAGGACAATACTTCAACAAGGTTTATGCCCAGACCTTAAACCCCCACCCCCTGGATTACGATATATGGGGCGTTTTAGAAAACAAAACAATTGCACCATCCCATCCAAATATTGGTTCGCCTAAGACTGCTATTTAGGAGGAATGCAAAAATCTGTCTGAAGAATTTGTTTTGAAGGCGTGCAAATTGTTTTGACTGTGTGTTGATACAATAATTGAAAAATATCGTCACCATATTGAGTAAATTTATTGTCTTGTGTCAATTTTCTTATATTGTTTGTTTTTTTTAAATTAAAATTGACCGTGTTTTATAATAGAGTTATTTATTATTATACAAGAATATTCCTATTTTTTTCTTCCTCACACGGTATATTAACACACACATACACACATATATAGAAAGAAAGAAAGACAGAGAAAGAGATGCAATTTTTATTTTAGTTTCAGGATTGTTGGGATTTTATTTTTTGTTAAAATTTCAATGCTGTCGAGTTTGGAAATAAATAATAAATATAATTTCGTTTTGATAGCATTTTTGATTGTTTGTGTTCGACAATGGTCCTGGAGACCGGGGTTCAGTCCCAGGTTGGGTCATACTAAAGACTTTCAAAATGGTACTCGATACTTCTTTGCTTAACACTCAGCATTATAAGGTACGTATGAAGGGTAAAGTGGAGTAGCGCCCTTCCCTACACCTCGGTGTAGAAGCTATTGAAAAGGGAGCCTTCAGGTTGTCCTCGACAACGGTTGCCAGCTTATATTTAATATAGAAGTTTTTTTAACTGATAGGAGAGTACTTATTTCTGGGCGACATTGTATACATCTGAATACTATGTGACCCGAAGTCCTGACGGTTTATTTGAGAATACGTCGACTGTATAATCTGCTGAGTGGTAAAAATCCCACCCAAAAGAAATATCCTGCGTTTGACACGAAACTGCATCTAGTAGTTCAGCTTCAGTTCTGAAGAGTATAGAATAACCCTTCCTTTCCCTACTCCCTACAATATGACCCAAGTGGTTGGGGCTATAGAAGTCTCCTCTACAGAGGGGTAAGGCCTCCCATCGTGTGTCCTGGATATGACACTAAAAAATCTTATAGTTAGGCTTCAGAAAGGCTTTGGGGATAGCAGAGTACCTATTTATTGCCATCGCTGTCAGGTCCACTCTGGCCCCGAATTATAGCACATGAGAGGGTCCTATCTATGGGTAAAAGAGAACTGTTTGTCATTGAAACTCTGTTCTTATGCTAAACTGAATTGCTTGAAATAGAACTGTGTGATCATTTAACTGACTATGAATTCAAAACTGATGTTTAATGGAATCGCTAGTGATACATAGAAATACTTGAAAACATTAAATTGTGAGCAAATAAATTATCAAGAGTAAATAGAACCATTTGTATTAGACAGAAATACATGAAACCATTTACCTGTATGAAAATGAATGAGCTAAGTCATGTTTAAAAATGTTATCTACAAAATGGGTATAGAAATTACATATTTATTATAGTGGTAATAAAAGTATTGAATATTAAATAACCTAAAATGGTTAATATGCCATAAAACCAAACAAAACCAAACGAAACTAACCGAAGTGGTAGTGTATCGATGAGCCAAATCATCATCATCATCATCATGTCGTGCTGGTAGCACGGATATCCCTGATCCTCTCACGCTACTTTTCCCTATCGTTCATCGCCTCAGGCAGGTCTTCTGGACAACATCCTGTATCCTCACATAGTTGCTGAATGTGTGTTCGTGCTGGTCGTCCAGCTTTTGCACGGCCATGTGTGGGGGTCCATAAGAGTACATCACTTACGAGTTCGTCCCTGGATTTCGTAACTGTAAATAATTCTTATTAAGAACAGTTACTAGACGCTAAAATTGTTAATAAAAGATTAAAATTAGACAGTTGAAACTGTGCAAACAAATGACTATCATCAAATAGGTTTGGTTTCTTTGTTTCATGAGATATCAATCCTCGTGATTTATTTAATGCCGAAGCCATCCATATATCAGAACTGTAGAGGCACTATTTAACCTATAGCTGGCGGGGAAGGATAATGTATTTTATACCCTTCCCAAGGGGATTAGTTTGAATCTGGACGAAATAGCAGGACTGAAGCTCGAACTCGCTCACTGCGATGTTGCAGACTAGAAATTTAGCAACTACAACACATCATCATCATCATGTCGTGCCGCCAGCACGGATATCCCTTGGACTGCGGAATCGTAGTATGCGAGTTCGTACTCCGGTCGCGCTATTACGTTCACTTTTGGGCAAATACCCTTGGGAAAGGTATGAACCCCCTTATCCTCCCAGCTATGGGTTAAATAGTACCAGTACTGTTCTTCTATGAGAATGGCTTTGGCATTAAATAACATTGATATGCCATTAAACACAAACCAAACGGATATCCCTGACCCTCTCTCGCCACATTTCCCTATCGTTCATCGCCTCTGGCAGGTCTTCAGAGCTACATCCCGTATCCTCACATAGCTGCTGTATGTATGTTCGAGCTGGTCGTCCTGCTTTTGCTCGGCCATATGTGGGGATCCATCACTTATGAACTTGTCCCTGCTTCTCCAGCAGTGTCCTGGCAATTTGTGGAGGTCCATAGGAGTACATCACTTATGAGCTCGTCTCTGCTTCTCCAGCAGTGTCCTGCGTGTCTGGTTCGTCTAATTTGGATAGTTTTCGTGATGGGAGGCAGGTGGCCGTATAGTTGGTGCCTTGTTGGGTGTTGCCGCTAGGACTTATTCAATATTGCTCGCAAAATTCTTGTGCCATTGCCGTCTAGCTTCTTCTCCAGCCGTCTTGTTAGCGTCCAAGTGTTGCATCCATACAGCAGTATAAACACGACCGCTGCCTGGAAGAAACTGCCTTTAATTTTATCGGTAAGGTCTGATTTCCATATGATCGATAGCTTATCGATAGCTGTCCATTACAACACATAGACTCCCTCTACAAAAAAAAGATTACTTGTAACCATATCCTTATGCGTATTATACACTGCGAGCAAATTATATCTATGAGGAATACTTGAGTGGGTGTAAAAATTAGTCTTCAGAAACAAGTACACAAAAATGCATGCTGAACCCGCTTCCCTAACCTCAAGGCATAAAGTAACTCTGGAAAAGTTTACATGCCGTTAAAATAAACCAATTAACCTGTTTGCACGTCATCCTTGCATGTTGACCTGTGACTGAGATGTCAATTAAGGATTGCTGGAACAGGATGTTCCGACTGCGTAAACAGGAAGTCAGCTTATGTGGGTTGACAAGTGGAAGCAGATCACATGAATTATAACCAAAATGCGGAGGCGTTAAGAAAGTGAATATACACAGGTATCACAAGGTCAGTCACGAAGTCACGTCAGTCAGCCAATTGGAGCCACAACCAAGTCAGGGCAAAAGCTGTATCGGGCGCCACCCATAGCACTGACCCACACGGCCGAGAAGTAGAAGAATTGCTAAGTGGAAGCCTGAATATGAAAGCACAAAGTCAGTCCTCCGTCAGTCTGTGTCCGTGACCTTCGTGTTTCAGTCTTCCTTTCGTTCTTACAGAATGAGAGACATGTTTTTTGTAAAGAAAAGTTTTATGCCTTTAAATTATACCGCTGTACAGCTTAATGCTATAGCTCGGGCTAACAGTTGGTTAAGATTCGATGGTGCACTAGGTGAATACTTCATCTGTTGTCTGACTCAAAAACCATAAACACACGCACAGATATCTGAATTTTCACTGCTAAACCACGTAATTCGGCCAGGAAATCAACCACAGATTCCCCCCAGGCTCAGCCGTCTCAGTGTAAATTGTTCTTACACAACGGAAGCGTACAAGGTTTCTTTTATTTTGTTAATGTCTTTTTGTTCTGGAGCAATTTACCGATGATACACAGCAAAAGCTCGGCCGGACAAAGGAAATAGGATAATCTCCTTAATCTTCTTTATGAAAGCTACATACAAGCTAGACTTTTTTTCCATCCACTCCACTACGGACAGGTATGGATTAGGCCCGTCGAATTCCGGTATTAATTTAAAGTCGAATTTGATATCCGACATTTGAAGCCAAACGGGTGATAGGTCATTAAATACTATCACTGATTGGTCTAGAGCAGAGTTGATCCCGGTTTTTGATTGTCTATTTTTACCGGCTCACTGGAGCCTAGTTTTGTAACTTGTCTGTTTTTTTCTTCTTCTTTTTTTTCTGTTTGCTTGGTGACACGTCGATTTAACTACAAAAATAGAAAATTCAAATATAAATATAAATTGCTGTAAATACTTGACACCAGGTAGAAATAGAATCTTTTGGCTACACAAGAGACGCATCTAATATTTTCATCTGTTCTGTTCTTTTCCTTTTTAGATTCTCTCTTTTTTTTTTCTTTTATTATTTCTTTTATAATTTCTTATATTAGTCTGGTATGAAATGAAATGAAAGAAGAAATCAAGATTGTTCAAACGACTGTTATGTCTGCCTAGAAAATCAGCATGCAAAATCTTTTTGCTTATTTATGTATCTTCATTCTATTTCAACTCTTTTCTGCTTTTTAACTTCTTTTATTATTAATCAATCATTCTTTTTTAGCTATTTCTTCTTTCTGTCTTTCTTTCTTTCTTTCTTTCTTTCGTTGCTTTTTCTCTTATACTGTTTCTCGTCCTTTTTTTTCAAACTTTCTTCTTTTTTCTTTGGTAGACTTTATAACTTTCTTTCTTTCTTTTTGGCATATTTTCTTTCTTTCTTTCTTTCTTTCTTTCTTTCTTTCTTTCTTTCTTCATGCTCATATCATTTTTTGCCTCTCTTTCACTTCCTCCTGTTTGTCATTGTCTATCTTTATAGCTTTTGATCTTTCTTTCTTTCTTTCTTTCTTTCTTCCGAAATCAGTTGACTCCATTATTATCCTATCAATTTCTTTCTAAAAAGAATTAACGGTAATGCTTTTAGTAAAATAAATAAAGAAAAATGAAAGAAAGAAATAATCAATCAAATTGCCACATTGAAAATAAACGTAGATACAGACGTCTCATTCTGACGCCATCTACGCCCGCCTAATAACAATGTCCGCCGGGAAGAAACCTTATGTTGATTATACGCCTCTGACATGCGCAGTACCCACTTTAGGGACCGTGCTGCTGTCAAAATAGTTATCGTTGCCGACATTTTCTTGTACTGGACTGCACTTGGCTGTGACGTTTTCCATTCAACAATTTTGAAGTGGTCTTTGTTCTTATCGGCGCCAACTTGCGTACATATTCAATGAAAAGATATTTATAACATTGCACTATTGTCTCAATGATTTCAATGGTTTCTTTTTTGTTACAAGCGTGTGCGCATGCGTGATTACACTGGTCAACAAAAAACACTTTTTTTGTTTGCTATCCAGAAAGATGGTACTGTACGGTCATAAACCGAATACGCGAATTTTGAATATGATTATGTATTAATAACGCATTTGCATAATGTATATCATAACATATATATATATATAGTCATCCACAGTCAATCACAATTACTATTGTTTACATACATCCGTTCAACGGTTGCCGAGACCTCAATTCATCTACGAAGAAGCTTGCAATAGACGGTAATGGCAACACGATTACTTCTTCGCCAGAGAACTCAACCCCACGGGGGTAGGGGAGTATATATATATATATACATATATACAATATATTATGATATATTTTGATATATTAGTATAATGTATATCTATGTTCGGATTAAGCATATCTTGTTTGAGTTAACACGTGTTCCTAGTATGACATTAAATTGCACCTGATGGTAAGAATCTTCTCAAAGAGCCACAGTACCTGGTAGTTTTCTATCAATTAGTTAAACAGAAGAGTTCAATCTTTTACTAAGGGATCTTACTGATATTATATACAGCTATTGGTTTAGATAGCAATACCTGAAGCCATTTAACTATGTGCAAATTGACCCGTTTGCTGTTAGATTGCAATACCTGAAATCCTTTAACTGAGAACAAACAGAACAATTGGTATTAGATAGCAATACTTTAAGCCATTTAACAGTGTAAAAATATAACTGTTAGTGTCAGATAGCAATCATCATCATCATCATCATCATCATGTCGTGCTGGTAGCACGGATATCCCTGACCCTCTCTCGCCACTTTTCCCTATCGTTCATCGCCTCAGGCAGGTCTTCTGGACAGCATCCCGTATCCTCACATAGTTGCTGAATGTATGTTCGTGCTGATCGTCCTGCTTTTGCACGGCCATGTGTGGGGGTCCATGAGAGCACATCACTTATGAGCTCGTCTCTGCCTCTCCAGCAGTATCCTGCATGTCTGGTTCGTCTAACTTGAATAGTTTTTGTGATAGGAGGCAGGTGGCCGTAGAGTTGGTGTCTTGTGGGGTGTTGCCACCAGTACTTGTTCAAGATTGCTTGAACCCATTTAACTATGTATAACAAATGATAATATTTAATTGTGTTAACAGCAAAAAAGATTTCACTGCTCCTTCAGAACTTAAATTGAAATCAGTGGAAAGCGAAAAGGTGTATATACCTGGATCTTGCTACAGAAATAAAAAATACACACCCTACCGACTAAAAACCGTGGAACATAAAAGTTACCAATATGATAGGAGCTCTTAAAACAATACCAAAGAATCTGGAATAAAGATCGCGAAAGTTGGAGAAATATAAAAGTGCCAAGACCACGGCACTGCGGCATTGGCTTGAATACTTCGAATAATCAAGGACTTGTTGGCTCTCGGACTTCAGTGAAGCCCATTTTGAATCCACTGCTGGACAATGTTATTTCCCAATTTCCCCAACGATGAGCTTGATTGAGCAAGCCTCTGCCATTTCTTGCCAGTGTGGTCCTGTGCCTTTTAGGCTACCCAACGTGAAGAGTGCAATACTATGGCATCATCTCGAACATCAATAGATGATACACTTCTTCAAATTCCATGTGACTTAGTTGTTCCAGATATGAAGGTGTTTTATTCAGACCCAACATTTTTCTGGTAAAATGCAACACGAGGAGAGAGCAAGATATCTTAAGGGTCATTGAACGAGCGCAAGCTTAGAAGACACAGCAAAGAGACACTACCACCCCCAAGACATTGTCCACTCCATTGACCCAACTCGAATTTCCGTCTGCACCTGCCGACTCCCCTAACTTCAACGGTCGACTGCCTGGATTCACAATTATCTTTTCTTATATAATCAATTAATTATCTCATTCAGTGTGACGACATCTTAAATATTGCAGCATACGGTCATTAACTTGTATTTCTAACCCAGATGATAAACACTTGATTTCTTTATGTTCAATATCCGGTCTAGAACTATTTTGACATGACTCATCCGATACATGTGCAAGCCTATGACCTTTTGAAACGAAATACACCAACTCTCATAGATTTTTAACTAACGTACAATTTTACCAAATTAATAAAATAGCTAATATAATCAATTAATCACCCCAATTATATTACACCAGCAAACTTTGCGATCTCCTCTTCCCATCGTCTGTCTCGTCTTTTATTACCAAGCTAATTATTCTTTAAACTCCACTCAATCAACTTTTTTTCCATTTCTATCATCCTCCCATTCTATTTAAGTGCCGTTTTTACTTGTATTTTTATTAGTTTAATTTTGGAATGAGGTGAGGATAAATTATTTTGCTGTAATGAATAGTTAAATTACTCACCCACAAAAGATTAACATATGACATTGTCTTGTAGGAGTAAAGTTGTTAGGATTTGTACAGGGTTTTTAGCAAAAATGGATTTAATTTGAAATGTTTAGGGTCTTTCAGAAAAAAAAATTGTAAAATGTTTTATTCTAATGATTTGACCAAATGATCTCAAATTTTAATAGAACGGGTAGAAACTACACACACTTCTATGTTTAATGTTTCATATTCTTTTTTTTTCAGTTAATAAAAATGCATTCACTTGAAAAGAAAAGACGTTTGGATATTTAACATGGAATTTTGAGTTGTTTCTACCCATGTTTTTATAGTTGATGTAGGATATTTCTGAAAAATCTATATCATTTCGAAGTCAAATGTCTTGACCAATTCTCATTAAAATGATTTCAAATTTTCATCATCATCATCATGTCGTGCTATCAACACGGATATCCCTGACCCTCTCTAGCCACCCCTCCCTATCGTCCATTGTTTCCGGCAGGTCTTTAGGGCTACATCCCGTATCGGCACAGAACTGCTATATGTAGGTTTGAGCTGGTCATCCTGCCATTGCTCGTCCATGTAAAGGGGTCCACAGGAGTAAATCCCTTATGAGATCATCCCTACTTATACAGCAGTGCTCTGCATGTCTGGTTCGTCTAATTTTGATTGATTTCGTGATGGGTGATAGGTGGCCGTACAGCTGCTTCTTGATGGGGTGCTGCCTGCAGGACTTATTCGATATGGCTCGCAGCATTCTTGTGTAGTTTCCGGTAACCTTTTTCTCCATACGTTTTGTTAGTGTCCATGTAGTGCATGCATATAACAGTATCGACACGACTGCAGCTTGGAAGAAACTGCGTTTCATTTTATCGGCAAGAATTTTATGTTTAAAGGCTGAAACGTCTTTTCTTTTCCAGTGAATGGAATTTCTACAAGTCTTATTATTATTATTAAACATAGAATGATAATTGTTCAAATTATTTGGTTACGAAATGATATCAATTTTACCGAAAAACACGGTAAAGAATATGAGAAGATTGGATAAGTCTTTTTTTTATACTCATTGAAATAACAAAAATTTACCACAAAATAAAGATTATCTAGGGCCGAAAAATATCCCTTCCTAGCTTGTGGATTATATAATAGATTGATATATATGTAGGCTGGTTATCTACCCAGTGTATTTTAAAGTTTTGATTGGGTTTTATGACATATCAAACATTGAAGGTTATTTAATCACAAATCCTGTTCATACATTGTTATAGGGACATATCCTACCATACCCCAAAGATGGACTTGTCCAACCGAAACATTCGCCGAGCTTAGCTCGCTTGGAGAAGACCACTTCTCGTTTCTTACGAGACATTTGACAGACAGATTGCAAGCCAAGAACGGCTAGTACTTCCTTTGTATGACTTCCTTTTTCTGCTAATACAATAACGTTCACCTATCACACGTTGTTTGAGTTGTTCTTCCACCGGTCTTATCTGAAGACCACGACACACACATATTCAATATGTGATTTTTAAACAAATAGTTTGTAGGTAATATTTTAAACAAACCAGAGCTCATTTATTAGCACGCCATTAAATGGTTTCAAGTATTCCTTTCTAACACTAATAATTCTATGTAATATCAATCATTTGTTTGCACACCGTAAAGTTGTTTCAAGTACTATCTACAGTAATGTTTATTTGCACTGTTAGATAGTCTGAAGCATTGCTGTGTAACGCAAACTTTTCAGTTTAACATCAATCATTTTTAAAACACTGTAATTCTTTTATATGAATTAGAGCTAATTTGTTTACGCATAGTTAAGTACATTTTTGCACATAGTTAAATGGTTTCTAGTATTGCTATCTAACACTAGAAATATCAATCTTTTGTTTGCTCATAGTAAAGTTCTTTCAAGTATTGCTCACACTGTTTTATTTGTATACAGTTAAATGGCCTCATGTGTTGCTGTTTACCACAGAGAATTCTATTCAACACTATTCATTTATTTGCGCGCAGTTAAATGGTTTCTACTATTGATATCTAACATTAATAATATCGGTCATTTTCTTGTACATAGTGAGGAGGTTCAAGTATTGTTAACACTGTTTTATTCAAATATACTTAAATGGTTTCATATACTACTATTTATCACGGATAATTGTATTCAATACTATTCATTCATTTGTACTCAGTTAATTTTAATATCTGACATTATTCAATGTTTTATCTTCAGTATGTATACGAAAGAAAATAAAAGTAAAACCGGGCTATAGGCCTAATGAGTAGAGTGTTCAGAGCTGAACATTTTTGTTGTGGCAACTCACTTTCACTTCTTTTAAAAGTCGAAAAACTAATTCAGATTCCTGTCTTAATTTCTGTGCTGTTTTATTCCACATATAAAGGCGAAAGGTGAGTGACAAATCTAAAATGGATGTAAAGCTTAGAAATTTTTCAACGACCCCCGTGTGTGTGTATATATATATATATATATATACATAGAAAGAGAGAGAGAGAGAAAGGGAGAGAGAGAGAAAGAGAGAGAGAGAGAGCACTGGACATTGGCATGATGGGCGAATATGGAGCATTTTTTGACATCATTGAACTAGACATAAGGAAAATGACAATAAGACTCGAATGTCTTCATTTAAGATCCCTAGAAAAAGGAAACTCCATGGTCTTCAACAGAACATGCTTATATATATATATATATATATATTACACAAGAACCCTGCGAGCAGTATTTAACGAGTCCTAAAGGCTGCACCCCACAAAACAGTAGCTGAACGGCTACCTAACACTCATCACGAAAACTATCAAAATTAGCCGAACCAGACATGCGGGACAATACTGAAGTAAAGTAAGCGATATACACCTGTGAACCCCTTCACATGGACGCGCAAAAGTAGGACGACCAGCTAGAACCTATATAAAACAGCTCCGTGACGATACAGGATGTAGCCTAGAAGAACACCCGGGAGCAATGGACAATAGACAAGGGTTGTGAGAGAGGGTCAGGGAGATCCGTGTTAGCAGTGTGACATGATATATATATATATATATATATATATATATATATTTACCAGGCTCAGTAAATAAGTTTCCAGACTTTTTTCATATGGGCACTTTTATTGATAGTACACACACGAAACCCTAGTCCCCTTCGAAGTATTCTCCTCCGGCTGCAATGCACTTATTGTACCGTTCCAACAACTTCTGGACGGCCCCATGGAAGTCCTCTTGTGTGGGCGTGTCAATGACCTTCGTCACAGCCTCTTTCATCCCCTCACTTGTCTCATACCGATAGCCTCTGAGCTTAGGGAATAACCCAAAGTCACACTGAGAAAGGTCTGGACTATAGGGAGGGTGAGGAACTGTCTTGATGCCCATCTTGGTCAAATAGTCTGTGACAAGGATGGATTTGTGGACTGGTGCAATGTCCTGGCGGAAATGCCACTGAGCCGATTTGAAGAGTGCTGGTCTCTTCCGACGGAATCTCTTCCTGAACTCCCTCAACATATTATTCCTTGTTGACTGTCTGTCCAGTGGAAACCCAGGGCATGTAGACCATGCCAGTGCTGTCAAAAAACGGATCATCAAAGGTTTGTAGGTTGATTTTCTCTGTCTGTCCTTCTTGGGTCTGGGAGTGTCAGCATGCTTCCACTGAGAACTCTGTCTCTTGGTTTCTGGGTCATGGCAGTAGATCCAGCCTTCATCGCAGGTCACCAGAACATCAAGAACTGCAGGATCTGAATTGATCAGCTCGACCTTCTCCCTGCTGTCATGACAACGTCTTTCTTTCTGATCTTCTGTGAGCACCCTTGGGAGAAACTTCGCGCAAATCTTCCGCATCTCCAGTTCCTTGCGAATAATTGTGTGTACAGTTCCCACACTGACATCAAACTGTTCACTTATTGTCTCTATAGACACACGACGGTCCTTATCCATGATATTCTTTTTTTGGCCTATCAACTCTGGTGTTCTGACTTCTTTACTCCTCCCACACCTCGCATCATCCCTCGCAGATTCCCTGCCTTCCTTGAATCTCTTATGCCACTCATAAACTGATGCTCGATTGATGCAAGATGGTCGAAAACAGTCTGAAGCATTCCATAGGTTTCTGTGGCATTTTTTCCAGAATTTTATTGCATATCGTTCTTCTAAAGTGTCCTGACGTCCAGATCGATATTTTGAAATTCACCAGTTGTGATAATCAGGCTTTAGTAGGGTGTATTCCAATTCCTGCTCTAGCTGTTCGTTTGAACCTGAAATCATAAAAAATGCTCAGTCATCTCATAAGACGTATAGCAATAACATAGTGAATTTTCAAGAGTCTACGACAATTTTAAATTCCTGTACAAAAAAGTCTGGAACCTTATTGAAGGCACCTCATATATATATATATATATATATATATATATATATATATATATATATATATATATATATATATTATATTATATTATATTATGAGAGTGTTAAATAACAACCAAACCTTCAAAACCGCAAGCTAATCAATTTCTTTAATTTTCACCCCTCAATTATAATCATCTTCGTACACAAACACATTAACTATTATTTAAACCCTTCTATTTATTTCATTACGCACACACCACCTATGAGACCCACAGTATATATTATTTATACAATATTTTATTCATTTATTATAAGCATTACAACAATTTATTACGCACATAATTATTATTTAACAAACTTACTATCATTTACCCCTTTATTATTTTATTGCATACATACCACCTATGAGATCCAAGTATACAATACTTACGATACATCCCATTTATTTATTTATTATTATTAAAATTATTATTATTATTAGATTATAATCCCTCCCCTTAAATATTACACCAACATATTTACAACACACTATAACCTTACTTATACCAATTGCAATTCTTGCTCACCATACACGTTTACAAAGTAAATCCTCATTCATTCCCCAACCCCAACTTGCATTGATGATATTTTGCTCTAAATCTACTGTCAACTAAAGAAAATAATGCAACATATTAATACACATTTGTAACCCATTTCCGCTCTAGCCAACATACGCTTTACGTTCCTGGCCTGACTTCACCTAAAAACACACATCCACACGTACACACATACACTAATACCCACATACACTCACACATTTACAACCACACACAAACGAAATCCTAACGGTTTTTGTCTGTATTTTATCGCATTTTCGATTTTCGATTTTCGATTTCATTCCATCTTCTTAACTGCCTGATGAATGTTGTTATAAAACTTCATGAAACCTTAGGTTGCAGGATTAATATTTTCCATTGATTAAATATATAATAATATATGTTTATTTATCATCATTACTATTATATATGTATATATATATATACATATATATATATATATATATATTTGTGTGTGTGTGTGTGTGTGTGTGTGTGTGTGAAGAAAAATTGACAACAAGTAATCCAAATAGAAAGTGGGGATTTATAACGAAGCAAAGTCAGTCGACACTATAGCGTTTCGATTCTGCTGAACAATCATCAGGACTGTGAGGGGTTTTATCCATTATTTTCTTCCATATATATATATATATATATATATATATATATATATATATATATATATATATATATATTCTGTCACCTTCAATTTTTTTTTTACCATTGAACTAGCAACAAAGATACCTTTAGTAATGACCATGGAAGATAAATATTGTCTGAAGGATTAAAATAAGGAAAGGAATGATTATGTTTAAAATGGGCCTGGTGTTGCCCAGTTCTTTTTGCCTTCGCGAGAAAACCAGCTAATAGAATTTAATCAGCCTCTACAGAGACGTATATTCCTAAAAAGAAAAACTTTATTACTCTTAAAGCTTAATATTTCATTTATTTTTGTTGTATTCTTTAACATCTGTGATACTCAGTCAATTCATCCCGATAGTAATAAACGCTTGAAACTCATAAGAAAACATCGTCTCATTTGACACAACACTTCCAGAAAAAATCAGGTGTGAAGTTGGGGAAAGATCAATGTTAGAAAAATAAAAACCTTCTTGCACTTGTTTCTACTAGTGTCGCTACCTGTATACTGAGTATGCGTCAACGTACGTATGAAAAATAATATGCTCATTAACACTTTTTCCTCTGTCAATTTGTTTTATTTCATTGTTGTTGGTTTTTTTTCATTTATTTACTAAGGTTATTTTATGCAAAATTCTGCTGATAGGCATTGCAAATCGTTTAATTAAAAAGCAACGACTTTCCACACACACACACACACACACACACACACACACACACACACACACACACACACACACACACACACACACACACACACAAACAAAAAACATCTCACGCGTAGTAATCGTTAACGTGGTCAGCATCGTATTAATTTATTAGATTAGAATATAACTTTGAAAATAAAAATTCAATTAATTCGAAAAGATTATTCCCTTGGATTATAATAAAGAACGAACTTGATACTAATTTGATACCGAATACTTGCCGCATCGTTCGAAACTTAGTCAAAATACTAAAACTATATTTAATTCAATTATTTATTTTTCAAGGGAGAAAACTTTTTTATTATAATGTAGGGATTATTTCCCTGGATAAATGGGAGGCTACTCTAAGGTATGAATTTTCCGATTTATTTATTTTTTTTTTAAATAAACAAAACTTTTTTTTGAAAAAAATGAAATAAAATAAAATGACTGAATTAAAAAGGTGCTGTTAAAGAATGCGGTCGACCACATTGTTTCAACTGTTATCCAGAAAAAGAAAGTTCAATAGTAAAAAAAATGACTGACGATACTGACTCGCTGGAAGTTTATGAGGCAAACTGCATACAAAAATATGTTATATCTCAAATATGGAGGCAGACTGCATAGTACAATTTCACCCTTTATCTATTTACACATTCATTCATTAATTCATTTATTCATTCATTTGTGCATTGCTAGTATAGGGTATTTAGGATCTAGCATATTTTTTTATCTGGTCTACCTTTTATAACTTTTAAAATGAAAAATCTCAGAGCAATTTAAATTTCTTTTTAAAGTAATTACTGTCTTATTAAAAAAAAACGTATCCATATAATTTTTTTCATATAGCAAAAAATTAAGAGAAGGTTTCTTTTAAATTTTTTTAAAGAATTCCTTACGAATTATCCTCCCATGAAAAACTCGTAAAAGTAATTTGTTACATAACACAAACGGATCTCAATGTAACAACTTGCATTATTTTATTGTCACATTCTTTTGATCTTTAATTAAGGGAAATATTTTACAACGTTCTGATTGTAAGTTTGTTTTAAGAATCTCGAAGGAACTGTTTATGAAAAATACAAATTAAAATAAAAGTCTTCTTGTTATAAGGGACTGACCTGAATTAAGAAGCACCTTCATACGAATATATTTTACTTTTCTTTGGGTGTAGAATGAGTTAAAAAGAGTATGCAGAAGAATATTTATGTATTTAATAAACGCAAACAATGTAAAGAAAGAAATAATGAAAGAAACCAAACTTTTTTTTTTTCGATTGGGACTTTAGTTTCAGATAAATAAGTAAGTAAAGTTAACGACCTTCGTCGAGGGTAACCCAAAGGCTCCCTTTTTAATAGCTACTACACAGAGGTGTAAGGGAGGGCGCTATTCCGTTTCCTGGATTGTTCCACTTTACCCTTGGTCCGTGTCTTATAATGCTGAGTGTTAAGCAAAGCGGCATCAAGTACCATCTTTTGAGTCTTTGGTAACACTCAACTTTGGATTGAACCTTTGTCTCCCAGATAATTGATGAACACTCTAAACATTACGCCAATAGGTCGATGTAGTAGTCCAGGATCACGTATAAACCTGGTATTAATTAAGGCAATTTTTGGTTACACTGTTTCAATATATATATATATATATATATATATATATATATATATATATATATATATATATATATATATATATATATATATATATATATTCTTTAAGAAAAAACAAAACCAGTCATAATAGGATTATACATTTATTTCCATCCCGTTATATGTTTTTGATAAAATCAAAAAACACGAAAAAAATTAACGGGACTTCTTCAGATCTAATGGATAAAATAAATCAGAATAGACACAGGAAATAAGGATGGGAGGGGGACAGAAGAGGAGTGAAGAGTTATCTCTTCATTTAGCCCTCCCCTACACAACAGTGTATTAGCTATTGAAAAGGGAGCCTTCGGGTCGCACTCGACTACGGTCTCCAACTTTACTTTTCTATTTATTTACAATCGGAGATACCCGACATGGCTTGTTTTTTGAGAAAAAAAAATTACACCAGACATGTACAAATAATTCATTTTTTAAATCAAAAAATTATTGGTTGATAAACAATATTTATTACGATTTGATTTTTTGCTACAAAGATTTGAAAAAAACAGAAATAAAGACATTATGAAATAGTTTTATTGATTTAGTGGGTAGAATGTTCGCCTATGGTCCGAGAGACCTGGGTTCAATCCCAAGAAGACTTCCATGGAGCCTTCCAGAAGTTGTTGGAACCGTACAACAAGTGCATTGCAGCCGGAGGTGATTACCTCGAAGAGTACGAGAGTTTCATGAGTATACTATCAATAAAAGTGCCCATACGAAAAAATTCTGGAAACTTACTTAACGATCCTCGTACACACACACACACACACACACACACACACATATATATATATATATATGTTTATATATATATATATATATATATGACATTAATACTTTTTTAGATCACGAAATACTGATAACCCTTCCAATTAGGTTCACAATATATATATATATATATATATATATATATATATATATATATATGTGTGTGTGTGTGTGTGTGTGTGTGTGTGTGTGTGTGTGTGTGTGTGTGTGTGTGTGTGTGTGTGAACCTAATTGGAAGGGTTTTCAGTATTTCGTGATCTAAGACAGTATTAATATCATATATATATATATATATATTTATATATATATATATGTGTGTGTGTATATATATATATATATATATATATATATATATATATGTGTGTGTGTGTGTGTGTGTGTGTGTGTGTGTGTGTGTGTGTGTGTGTGTGTGTGTAATATGTTATAACATTTTCCCCACCGTGAACTTGAATGAGCGCACGTATAGGAGAATGATAACAATTATTTACCCTAGAATTAAAATGTCTTGAGAAGATTTATAAAATTTTATTCAAAAGTACATTAGCAAGAAATAATCCTAAACGTTTTCTCGACACTTGAAATATTTTCTTACTCATAAGATGGTTTGGTTTCCTTGATTAATTACAAGTCAATCTTTGTGGTTTATTTACAGTCAAAGTTATCTTTGTAGGAGAAGAGTCTGATCAGAATTTAATCCACCGCTGGGACCAAATAATACAAGTTTTTATGAATCCTTTTATCCACTAATCATCCAATTTTTCCTATGTCTGCAAATATCTAATTTTTCAGCCCTTTGGTTATTTATTGATTAGATATAATGAATTGATATATATATATATATATATATATATATATATATATATATATACGTCTGAAAGTGATAGCACGACTGAATTTAAAACTTCAGTTGTTGCTATCACGCTTACTACTCGCTTATTCTGTACATCCATATTGTAACATACTTACCTGGACTAGGAGTAACATTACCACTGGTCTAGGGGTATCGAAACCAATGGCAGATTCGAGGCCGAAAGGCCTCCAACTTCGGTGGGCCACCCTCGGGTGGGCGAACTGCATCCTCTGTCCCCTTTGTATGGCACTAGACCTTGCTGTCTAGTTTAAGCCATAAGCCGGCATACGTGCCTGGATCCAAATTTGGATTCGTGAAACTGCTTGCCTCATTAGACCCACATTGCACTTAGTGGGTTGATGAGCAGCACAGACAGCAGGGTTCGAGTCTCAGCTCGTTCCTGACCTTTCCCTTCCCTTTATCCCCACTTTAGTCGCCTTCGGGCTTTTGACCTTGTGTCAAGTCCTGTCTGGTGGGAGGCAGCGACAAATACATGCATCCATATTGTAACAGTGGACGGTAATCGAGTCTCACAAAAAAACTAGGGTTTTAAATGCTGATTTCTGAGGTAAACATACGCAATGGTTTGGAAACTAGAAACCATAAAACCTTCATAATCTTCTTATTTCTCTCTAATCATATCAAACTTATATAAGCTTTTTAACTCTAATTCCGGTAGAAAATTTGATGAAGGTTAGAGTAGCCTCCCTTGAACAAAAGGATTTTTTTTGTTTGTTTTCAATCTTATAAATTCTAATGATTTTCTAAATTTCCATTTGGTCTTACAGGTGAAGTGCCACTGTTTTGGCCCATTTAATCTTAAATTGAAGAATTTTTAGACTCATGCAAAGGACGGTTTAAGCTAGACTTGAGATTCGTCTAAGGCTGGTTTTTAAGTAAAATCTGTCTCTCAGTCTTCTTGTTTGATTGTTTCTCTCGCTATAAAAGAGTGTCGATCTCTAATTCCACGAGGAGAGCAGAGGTCTCTGTCTCTGTCTCTCTGTCTCTGTCTCTGTCTCTCTCTCATAAAAAATCGTATCGATTCTTGTATTTTACCACATGTCCATCCGTCCGGTATTTTGCTCTCCCCATTTATGCATTTAGATTCTCTCTATCATGGCTAAGTATTGAGTTGCTAAGTGGGAATAAATATCATCTTAATCGTCTGCTGGCATTTAAGAAAAAGAAAAAGAAAAAACATTTTAAAATAGTCAAAACTACGTCTAAGTCTATAAAATAGTAAAATGAAATACTTAATCGAAATATTTATTTATTTTTAGTTGTTTTAGACGGTATCTGAAGCTTTCTTCCATATAACATTCTGGACGTCAAGAAAGCTGTAACCCATACTAAATCGATGAGAAAAATTAGTAAAACATCCTTTAAATAACAATTCCTTCTCCTAAACTTTGATAAAAGCGACACTACATCCTTTATTGTTTTTATTAATGAATTTCCTGCAACCCGTGTCTCGTAAAGGTAAGTTCAGCTGGTTTTGAATATTTACAACATAATATGAAACTTAAGTCTAACTTATGACCCTAGCCATAAAGGAAACATTTAATTTTTATACGTAGTGAAACATGCGCTTATCTAGAGGGTGCCATAATCTTTTTCAAGGTTCGAAATCTGTCCTTCGATACTGGAGAAAAATAATTACAATTTGGTAAATAATTTAGTTTAGTTTGTGCAAAAGGTCAGGGGTATGGAGAAACCAGTTAGAATCAAAGTCAAGAACGAAGATCTGTTAGCCTAGCTCGTTAAACATTACACTTCACGACGTATCGTGAAATAACTACGCAAAGGGGTTGGCAACACTAAGACCATCTCGGTTGCGGCCAAGTTTCAAGTCGATTAGAAGGAATTAATCTCAGCTTAACCGTTGGGTGGTAAATCTCTCTCTCTTTCTCTTTCTCTTTCTCTCTCTCTCTCTCTCTCTGTCTGTCTGTCTGTCTGTCTGTCTGTCTCTCTCTCTCTCTCTCTCTCTCTCTCATAAAATATCGTATCAATTCTTGTATTTTACCAAATGTCCATCCGTCCGGATTGATAAGGCTCCGTTACGTTGTCCCAATTTCAATTCAACTTTAAAGAATTTGTAATATGATTAAAGATCATAATTGATTATATTAGTTAATCGTTTTATTTTTGTGATAAGTTGTGAACTAGGTAAAAACTTTGAGTTTAAAGTGTAAGTTCGCACTTGAAATGTCAAAAGCGTGCACATGTCATATCGGATGTTAAAATTGGGCTTACAAGTTTGTTTTGAAATCGATTGTGCAGGATATTCAAGATAAACATTTTGGATGTGATGTCAGAATCACTTGGCAAGAAGATTTTAAGGGTACGTGTTATTATCAGATAGATTGAGAAAATAGTTAGCAGAATATATATAACCAGAATTAGTTGAGAAGTTGGATGAATTAGCAGTCAGTTTACCGGCATTCAAAGTCAGACCCAAGGTCTCTTAATTTACCATAGAACTTTTAGGCTTTTCTATTCTCGCTTTCTTTAGTCTCGCGTAAGGCAATCTCAAATGGCGATTACGTTTGCCTTTCTCTGTCTTTAGTATTATTTCACACAAGTTTCGTATTTGGTCTTCTCCGCTTCAATCAAAGGGTCATATTATATTAGATCTTCTTTGCATTTATCAAAATGTCGTGGTGTAGTCGTTATCGCTGTAGGAAATGAACACGGCGATACGAGTTCAAATCCTGGACGATACTGATTGCATTTCACATAGTACTAATACCCTTGGGAAAGGTATGAATCCAATTATTCTCCCTCCAGCTATGGGTAAATAGTAGGACAGACTAGGTTCTTCAGCCTTGGTTAGGCAACTAGTCTAGGAGAAGGAAAACTCTGAATTCAAACCTGTTAAACTCCGCTTAAAAATTGACCTTGTGTCATATCCTGCCCGAGCGGAGGGGTTGGTAAATAGTATCAAAATGTCGTATTATATTTGCCCTTCTTAGCTTTTATCACACAAGTTGAGTTAAAAGTCTGCCGATATCAACAAAATAATCTTACAATTTTATGACAAGTAACATAAAACAACTCGTCAATATTCTGAAGTGACTCATTGTTTCTCTTATACAGATATTTGTCGCGCGTCCCACCAAACGAGCAAGTATGACACAGGGCAGTGATTTAGGTTGGTTCAGGCGCAGCACCGTAGCCCAGACATGCCTGGCGAGCAAAAACATGCTTCAAGCCCCGTCGGCATTCCCCAAAAAGAGATGCCTCGGGAACAGCCCCCTGAGGCTCGACCATGACCTATCACTACAACAACCAATCCCAAATCAACTGCGTATCTCTGCGGCTGCTCAGAAAAGGTCATAGAATGGGGGTACATATACTCATGTACAAACCTGAGAACGAATGTAGGAAGGTAGTTGCCAGCAGTATTATAATGACGATCATGCAACGGAATTCAGAATCTTCAGCTGAATAAAAGAAAATAGACTTTGGAATGAACATGTCGAAAAAATAAAAAGGGAAAATACTTCTAATGTGTTCAAATCATGTCAATCAATACATGCATTCTATTTTTTTATATTTTTCCAAAGCTGATTTTGTCGGACAAAGCTATCAAGACTGTGTTCCTCCTATCACCAAAGTTCGAAGGGTCGATTCTCAATAAATCATTCCAAAGCAGACATGTTGATGAAGCTTAGAATATACCGACTCTATTCCCCGCAGAAGAGTAAGAACTTTACCCCTCGCACAAAAATATCTGTCCTGAGTTTGACACTAAACTGCATCTGATGGTCAGGTTTTATTTCTGAAGCTCGGGGTAGTATAGAGTACGTCCTCATTCGCATTACTCTCGGGTTCACTCAGACTTGAAGTGGTAGCACCTGTTAGGGTCCCACTTTTGGGTTTAATTAGATCTCTTTATTCGATCGGAATACTTGATACCATAGAGTAATAAATTATTTGTATTAACAATAGTTACTTGAAGCTGTTGTTTATTAAAAGTTTTATTAGTCGCAAGAATCCATACAACTATGTGCAAAAAATACTTATAATTAAATAGAATTTGTTACTTAAAATCATATAATTTTGTATAAGTTAGTAATAGATATCCGGCTCATTGGCCTCGTGTTCGCCTATGGTCCGGGAGACTTGGGTTCAATCCCATGTAGCGTCATACCAAAGACTTTAAAAATGGTACTTGATGGCTCCTTGCTTAACACTCAGCAATATAAAGTACGTATCAAGGGTAATGTGGAACAATCCAGGGAAAGGAGTAGAACTACCCTACACCTCGGTATAGTAGCTATTGAAAAAGGATCCTTCTGGTCGCCATCGACTACGGTCGCCAACTTTTTACTAGTATTAGACAGGGATATTGAAAGCATACAATTATGGACAAATTATTGAATTCGATACCATTGTGAATTATTTGTATCAAGAACAGTTCCTTGAATCTATAATTGTATACAAAGGATTATTATAAGTAGTTACTTCAAACCATAAATTTCTAGTATTAGATAGGAATACTTGATGTATAGCTGTGCAGAAAAGCTCTGATAAAACAATGCAAAGAATGCAGATATAAATGTTTAATGAACGCAATTTCCTAAACTTTTGGCATAAAATAAATCTAGATGATTTGACATGCCGTTAAAATCAATCAACCGATTCATCGTTTATTCAACTATAAAATAATCTTTACGATAGTTTGTTCTTTACAAAGAGGATTAATCAATAATTAATAATTGGTAATTAATCAATAATTCTGATTATTTTCAAGATGGGCCTCTTCGTTAAATGTGTTTGACTTTTAAGACTGAATTAAATTTGAGCTTCACAGACTGTCCCAAAATTTCAAGTCTTTCTAAGTTTTGCAAATATTAGATTTATATCACCTCGACGTAGCGTAATTTTAAAGAATTTAGTGTTTGAAAAAAATTATCATCGTAGCATATTCGAACCTTACTGGGTGCTCAACACTTCTGGCCTCGCACTTATGAATCCAGTCATTGTGTACCAGAAATGTTCATCTGGTACCATACTTACATATATAAGCTGTCTTCTTAGTTTCGAGTGTGACCACGTATTGAGTTTTGCGATTCCTTTCTCTTTTCTCCTCCACTCATCGCTTTTTTTCCCCTCTTTTTAGGTCGTATGCACCCGTAGATGACTTTTCAATCCTACCAAGTTTCGGTAAATTTTACAACAGATTGGACTTTGTCGATCGCTTTGGCTGATATGAATGTTATGATACAAAGAAGCTGGTTGGACGTGTTTTCCCATATGGCATTTAAGACTGGCCAATGAGAGATAGAGTTTTCCACATATTTCACTGCTGACCTGGTTAATTTATAGAACTTGTACTGCTCCTTGTTCGCTTTTACGAAATAATCGTTTGTAAGCGGCATACTGAACACGGCCGTTCTCAAAGGATGCTCTGCCCACATGAATCAGTTTGCGTTACTGACTTCTATCCACTAACATTGTTTCCCATATTCTGAATTGTCTTGGGCAGATTTTGACAGTATCCTTAAATCTTTTCTTTGGTTTTCATGTCTTTCTCTTCCCTTGACACATTTCACCGTAAAACACTTAATTTGACTGGCAAATGTCATCAATTCGAACAACATGACCAGCGCAATGAGGACAATGCTTTACTACCATAGATTCAATACTTGGTAGCCCAACTCTTTCTAATAGATCTGAATCTGGAATATGGGATTGCCATCCAATTGAAAGTATTTGTCGTAGGCATCATTGATGGAAGCGTTTAAGAGTCCTTGGTTGGTGTCTATACAACGTCCACATTTCACTTGCTTACAACAGGGGCGGCAAAACACATGCATTATATACCATGACGTTTGCTTCGAGTTTGATGCCATGCTGAGACCAAACGCGTTTTTCAAGAGTCGAAAAGGATCAAAAAGCATTATTAATGTACAGAGATCTCGTTGTCAAAAGTACATCCCTCAGCAAGCGCGCTACCAAAACGTATACAAAAGAGCGCACCATGTCTAGCTTTTGCTCAGCAACGTATATAGTTGGTTCTTTGTGGGGGAAATCCTGGCATTGGAACGTGTATAACAATCGTCTTTTTCAGATTGATTTCAAAACCAAAGACTTCACATGCATGCGCAATATAGTTCATAAAACGTCGCATTTTATCTTCAGAATGTGTGACGACTATCCGCATAGATAGAGAGAGAGAGAGAGAGAGAGAGAGAGAGAGTTTTCCTTCTCCGAAATCGGTTGCCATGTCAAGGTTAAAAATCCTGGTCTTTCCTACAATTTACCCATAGCTGGAGAGACAAGAATTTGAATGCATACCCTTCCCAAGGGTATTAGCACTATGTGAAATACAAACAGTTTCGTCCAGGAATTGAACTCGTGTCACCGTGTTTATTTCCTACAACGGTAAGCATGACACCATGAATACCTCCTGCTTCTTCTTCTTTTTTAAAAGACACCCTTAGTTCACTGGTTGTAGAAAATAAAATCAACGACCGGAGTTTAAATCAGGCAGATCGTCTTTCACTTCGTACTAATGCCCTTAGGAAAGACATGGATCCATCTATCCTCCTTTCGACTATGGGTAAATGATAAGGCATAGTGGGTGCGTTAGCTTTGTTTAGGCAACCAGTCTAGGAGAAAAAAATTCTGAATTCAAACCAGCTCTACTCCACTTACAAACTGAACTTTTTTCAATTTCTGCACGTGGCAGAGGGCTAGGGGAAATGCATACTTATATAAGCTTATCACCACATTAAGCAACTTTCTGAGAATTCATTTAATAAATTTTACTTAATTTGGTACAAGGCTAGTAGAATATGGAGTACTTAATGAAAATCGAACTCTTTAACAATGGTCTGCTAGCCTGGTTCGATAAAAATTGTGCCACTTGAAGCAGCAAGGCAAATTTTTCACTAGTCAACTCATAAAGTTAGTGCCCGTGGTGTAATTGTTATCGTCGTAGGAAATGAACACGGCGACACGAGTTCAAATCCTGGACGAGACTGATTGCGTTTCACATAGCACTAATACCCTTGGGAAAGGTGTGAATCCAATTATTCTCCCTCCAGCTATGGGTAAATAGTAGGACAGGACTAGGTTCTTCAGCCTTAGTTAGGCAACTAGTCTAGGAGAAGGAAAACTCTGAATTGAAACCTATTAAACTCCGCTTAAAAATTGACCTTGTGTCATATCCTGCCCGAGCGGAGGGGTTGGTAAATAGGAACTCATAAAGTTAGTTTTTTTTTCGAATGAGTATAACTAATTAGGATAATTTGATTTTTAAAATACTTATAAAAAAAAGAGAGAATCCGTTATTAGAAAAAATAAGATTGAAGATGAAAATCAATATTTTTTAATATATTTTCAATCTTACTTTTTCTCCAAATATAAAACACATTGTTTAGTTGCTGGCTTTTTTAGTTATTCTCAATATATCTTACACTCTTCATTAGATCTTTAAAATACGTTTGACTGTATCCCCAAACCCCTACCCATAACAAGGGTATGACAATAAACTTAATCTGAGGGTGAGGCTTTAGATCTGGAATTCTGAGTTATGTGGAATACCTCTTTATTGCCATTTCTCCCTGGTCCACTCTGACTTGAACTAGAAGAATATATTGGGTCCCATCTATAGGTCAAATAGATTTGTTTACTAATTTTTTTCTATGAAAGAGTATCCCATGACCGTGTAAGAAACATAAAAAAAATGAAAAAAAAAATGTAAATATAAACATACAATATATGCAGTTCTCTAACCTCTAAACATGAAATAATCCTAGTCAGGTTAACCTGCTGCCAATCAATCAATTAATTAGTTTATCTTGTCATATAACGACAACGTTAGCCTTAGTGAAAATTGCACCACCCACTTAAAAATTTGATTAATTTTTCTCAAAGATAACATAAATATAATTATCTACAAAAGTTAGCAACTAAGATCCCAAATCCAAACCTTCCACCTTTTTAATGTAAGATTATATTTCATAATTTTTCTTTTACTTTATATATATATATATATATATTTGTTGTTTGAGTTTGAGTCATGGTAATCTTTCAGGGGCGATACTTTTTCTCGTCAATTGACGCCACCTTTACAGATGAGTAGCCATTGATTCCTGACTGAACTACTTGATCATAACCATTGATCAATGAGGTTCATCCTCCTAGCGCGTGCTGTTGACCTACTTTTGGATTCATCCGCCTTGTTTCACATCATTCATGCTGCATCTTATGGTTTCTAATTCCATATGCTGGTATGGCCCGTATAACACTTCCCACCAACAGAATCTGTTATCCAGTGCCAAGTCGAGGAATGATACCTGAATGATTATGGAGGCCGGATTTTTAATAATCATGGAGTTTAAAATTTTGTTTTATTCGTAGTTTTATCGTCGTGGAGTTATACATCTCTTGTGTTACATTTTTAGGTTTTGATTATATGAATTTTCCTTCTCAAAAAAATAAAATAAATATCTTTAGTTCTAACTTAGCTAAAGTGCAGCTGTGGCCGGGGCAATTTCGCCCCGAAATAGGGATAATAATAATAGTATTGATAAAGATAGATATGCTGTACGGTGGGTGAAAAGAAAAAACCCAAGAGGTTGAAAGGCCGTGAGGACTTTGGTATGCTAAAAAAATAAGAATATCATGCGAAATTACTAGTAAAAAGGCTAATGCTTTGTTGTTTGTTGATTGTTCTAAAGAGTTTTACTCGTAAAGTTGGAAATATAATCCGTATTGATTACAGAAAAAAAAACATACCTTCTAAAAATAAACGCTATTCTCAATAATAGATGTTTATACAAATTGTTTATATCAGAAAGTTGGACTCAAGAAAATCACGACGTGAAATTGTACTGTGGACGATGTCAGAAGGTGGCACGCGCACTAGAGGACGGATGAATGAATTATGCGTGGAATCATGTGATTAGCAGGCGCGATATCACGTGCTTTGTGTGAAGCGAAGATATTCTCAATAAATAAGTCTCACGTCGAGCCAATGTGAGAGTTTTTGCTGTGACAGCCGGGGTGATATCTTCCGATCCGTACTGTGATTGTTGACGAGTAAGAGACGGCCGAGCACCGGCGTGAGGAAAATATTTCCGGGCTGATGTGACGTCATCGATCGAGATGAACTGTCGGAGATTGAATCAGGCGTTCTGTATGCGCATGTGTCGTTGACAAAACGAATAAGCGAAAATCACTAAACAAGCTGCTAAACCGAAAAAGGTAAAGACGAAAACCACCTCTTTTCAATAACCAACACTCGAGGTACTGTTTGTACATAGACATTTCACTTTAATTAATTTTCTTTATGAACTGTGTTTATTTCATGTATTGTTGGTGTTATTATCTATATAAAAACCCTTTCATAAAATCGAATCGGTTTGCTTATCTTTTTCTGATGCGAACACGATTTCAGCCCGACAAGCCAGTAGGTGGACCAGCAGATAATATTTGGACCCGATATCCGCTGAACAGGATCAATCACAACATAGGCTGTTGAAATGATCCCTAGAGAATTGGGTATAACCTGTAACACTGGATCCTAGAGAATTACGGCCGACATTGTGAAGGACGGCGGTCCAGTGGGGTTAAGTTGCATCGTTACATCTTTAGTGAAGTGTCGAAGAGTCGTTGTTACATTAACCGTTGCTGGTAATCAAGGATCTTGTTACATTAATGGTGCCGGTGACCAAGGACCGTGTTACATTAACCGTGGCTATGACAAGGATCGTGTTACATTAATGTTGCCATGACAAGGATTAATGGCTCCATGACCAAGGATCGCGTTACATTAATGATGCCGTGACCAGGATTGTATAACATCAACCGTAGCTATGACAAGGATCGTGTTACATTAATGTTGCCATGACAAGGATTAATGGCTCCATGACCAAGGATCACGTTACATTAATGTTGCCGAGACCAGGATTGTGTAACATTAACCGTGGCTATGACAAGGATCGTGTTACATTAATGTTGTCATGACAAGGATTAATGGCTCCATGACCAAGGATCACGTTACATTAATGTTGCCGTGACCAGGATTGTGTAACATTAACCGTGGCTATGACAAGGATCGTGTTACATTAATGTTGCCATGACAAGGATTAATGGCTCCATGATCAAGGATCGCGTTACATTAATGTTGCCGTGGTGACCAGGATATTGTTACATTAACGGTACCGTGACCAAGGATTGTATTACACAGCTATCTCTTTTTATATCTATCGGGTATTGTGGTTTCAGCCCATTCTTTCATTTCTCGTGTAGGCTGGGGAAGCTTTATTAAAAAAAAACAATTCTTCAAAAGAATTTTCTTTTAGCATATAGTCCCAGAAAGTGTTGGCTGGAGAAGCAGGTCATACTAAAAAGCAATGTTCTCCTGTGGACCCCTTCAAATGGACACGCCAATATTGGCAAGTCAGCATAAGATCTTATTCATCCTCTCTTTGCGAGCTGTGGATGCTGGCTATAGAACCTGCTAAGTACGATAGGGATGGATGGCGAAAGAGAATCAAGGAAATCTGTGCAAGCAGCACCTTTTGATTATGATCATGATTATGATTTTCATTGTGATTAACTCACCATATTTTAAGGCTGAAATAGAATTACACCTTGACGTATTTCTGAATGTTAATTACAATTTAAATTCTCAGATTATTTATGCATGTATTCCTTGGTATGTTTTTCCACTGGTGTAACGACTATTTATGATTATGCACGTCTATTTTATGCAGTTCTCACGAGTATAAATTTAGAATATACTGTACAGTATAAGAGGCTCTGTATTTTTGTTAAACCGTCGCAAGTTGGAGTTAAAGCAATATTTATTTAAATGGAATGAGTTAGGATATGCACACGCGCAGGAGAAAGAAAATTGATCGAGAGATAGAAATAATGTGTAGTTTCATACCTTGAGTAGAAAAGAAGAATTATCAATAGAATCTCTTTATTAAATATCAGATCTGTCTAAAACAATGGCGTCTATTTGCTAATCTTATGTCCAGAATTAGATATGGAGGGGATATAGTGGGTATACCTACAACTCAGTTTCTCGATTTTTTCTTGCATGTTCAGTATCAAATAATAAAGATAAATTTGTCATATTTTTCGCAATAAAATTATCTCTTGTAATTATGAATTCATATTTTATTCAATTCTCATAATAAAATACAAATTATAGTTTTATTAGCGTTATTTTCTACAAGTTGCTAAACTAATCTTAGTGGCTATACGCTCAACATTTCGGCAGATATATTCTCCGGCCGACTTCAGTTGCCTTTTCCCGTATTCTGTAATCTTATGGTACTTAACCCTTCATTTGAATTAAGGTGGTTGACTGTTCTCATTTCAAAACGTAATGGGGATAGCAGCTTATATTTGTATATAAGTCCGCATTTAACGCAGGAAGAGTATAAGATTAAAAACGATTGGGTGGGTAAGGTGATCCACAGGGAATTGTGCAAGGTTTGAATTGCATCATACAATCAAATGGCATATGCACAACCCATAATCTGTTCTGGAGAAGGAAATACACAAACTTCTCAGGGATGTATAGATAAAAACAGATCACCTAATCTCGGGCAGGCAACCAGACCTAGTGATATTCAACGAAAGAAAAAAAAAAAGAGAGAGAACAAGATGAATAGTGGATTTTGCTGTTCCGGCTGACCACAGGGTAAAACTAAAAGAAAGCGAAAAAAGAGATAAGTACATAGACCTTGCTTGAGAACTGAAAAAAAATGGAACATGAAAGTGACGGTGATAAATTGTAACTGGTGCTCTTGTTAGAGTCACCAAAGGATTGGTACAAGGACTGAAGGACTTGGATATTACGGCAGAGTTGAGATCGTTTAGGATACTGAGAAAAGTCCTGAAGACTTGGAGAGACTTATTGTCACTTAAAATTCAGTGAAAAATCATCCGCTAACGCAGGTGTGAAAAAATCTCAAAAGATTAAAATAATAATAATAATTCACGGAAGAAATGAAAACCTCGAAAAGTTGAACTGACAGCAGGAGAAAATATTTTACGTGCGGGGAAAATCCAGAGAGGAATCTTCCAGGGAGATGCGCTTTCACCCTTACTATTTGTATTAGCAATGATGCCATTCAATCACATACTTAGGAAATGCACTAAGGGTAAAAATTTACTAAATCGCAAGAAAAGATTAATCACTATATATATATATATATATATATGGACGGTATCAAGCTGTGTGCAGAAAATGAAAAAGAATTCAAGAGTCTATTATTAACAATAAGAATATACAGCATGGATATAGGAATGTAGTTTGACATAGAAAAATTTGCCATGCTCACAATGAAAAGTAGAAAACGACAAATAATAGAATTAATAGAACTACCAAATCAAGAAAGAATTAGAACGTTCGGAGAAAAGGAAAATGACAGGTACATGGAAATATTGGAACGAGCACCATCAATCAAACAGAGATGAAAGAATAGATAAGAAAAGTATACTTCAGTGGAACGAGAAAACTTCTCGAAACAAAACTCTGCAGCAGGAATCTTATCAAACGGATAAACAGCTAAACGATTACCTTTGAAAGAGAATCAGGGCCATTTTTGAAGTGGACAAGGGAAGAATGCAGACTAACTGACCAGAGGACAAGAATGTTGATGATGCTGCATAAGACCTTACATCCGAGAGATGACATAGACAATGTATATGTGTCAAGAAAGGAAGGAGGACGAGGACACACAGGTATTGAAGTTAACATGTGAGCATCAATACGAGGCCTAGAGGACTACATTGAAAAGAACAAAGTAAGATTAATTACCGTGGCTAGTAACAGCATTGACCATACAAAGACATCAAAAAGCTAGGAACCAGAAACAGGAATAGAGACAACTGTAAGGATATTTCAAGCAACAAACTGGTGAAATCTCACACTAGACGACTCGGTTAAGAAAGGGAACTCTTATGTGAGAAACTGAATCTTTTCTAACTGCAGCACAAAACATCGCCATAAAGACCACTTATATTAAAGCCAAAATCGATACTGTGCAGCAGAATAGCAAATGTAGATCATGTGTTGACAAAGACAGAAGAATTAATCACATAGGAAGCGAATGTAGCAATCTAGCACAAAAAGAGTATAAGGCGAGGTACGACTAACTTAGGAAGGTGATTTACTGGGAAGTGTGCAAGAAACTGAAATTCAACCATTGTACCAAATGGTATATGCACAAACCAGAATCTGTCCTAGAGAATGAGACACAGAATTCTCTAGGGTTTTGATATACAAATATATCACCTGATCTCGGCCAGGAGGCCAAACATAGTGATAATTCTAAAAAAGAGAGAACGTGCCGTCAAGTGGATTTTGCTGTCCCAGCATGCCACAGAGTGAAAATCGAAAAAAGCGAAAAGAGAAACAAGAACTTAGAGTTTACCAGACTACTGAGAAAGCAGTCGAACATGAGGCTAACGGTGATATCAGTTGACACTGACACGCTTGGGATGATCAAGACTATCCAGACTACAGCATTATCAAGATCGGTTAGACTCATTTGAAATGTTCTGAAGAGCGGGGTAGAGTTGTTGTCACTCAAACCCCATCGAAATACCATCACATAACACTTGTATGAAGAACTCACAAGAAGTGAAATAATAATAATAATAATAATTATAATGGTATATGCACAACCCAGCATCTGTCCTGGAAAATGACACACACAAACTCCTATGAGACTTTGATATACAAACGGATCACCTAATCTCGGCCAGAAGACCAGACTTTATAATAATCAGCAAAAAAAAAAAAATCTGCAAAATGGTCGACTTTGCTGTCTCGGCTGACCACAGGATAAAACTGAAAGAATGTGAAAAGAGAGATAAGTACCTCAACCTTGCTAGAGAATTGAAAAAACTATGGAACATGAAAGTGACAATTATACCCATTGTGATTGGTGCTTTTGGCACGGTAACTAAAGGATAATTAAAGTGCCTGGAAGATTTGGAAGTTGGCGGCCGAGTGGAGACCATCCAAACAATAGCATTAATGAAAACGGCAAGAATACTGAGAAGAGTCCTGGAGACTTGAAGAGACTTGCTGTCACTCAATCTCCAGTGAAAGACCATCAGTTTACGCTGATGTGAAAAACTCTAATAATAATAATAATAATAATGAGAGTTTTCCACAGCTTTAGCTGATGGTCTTTCACTGGAGTTTGAATGATAGCAAGTCTCCTAAAATCCCCAGGACTCTTCTCAGAATTCTGGCCGTTTTCAATAATGTTGTAGTTTGGACGGTCACCACTCGTCTGCCAACTTCCAAGTTCTCCAGTTCCCTATAATAATCCTTTCGTGACTGTACCAAACTCACCATTCATGATTGGTATAATTGTCACCTTCACGTTCCATAATTTTTTCAATTCCCTAGCAAGGTCGAGGTACTTATCCTTCTTTTCACTTTCTTTCAGTTTTGTTCTGTGCTTAGTCGGGACCACAAAGTCCACAATTTTGCAAATTCTCTTTTTTGTTGATTATTAAAAGTTCTCGTATTCTAGCCGGGATTAGGGGATCCGTTTGTATATCAAAGTCCCATAGGAGTTTACGTGTGTCATTCTCTAGGACAGATGCTGGATTGTGCATATACCATTTGTTCGTATGGTCAACTTTAAATTTCTTGCTCGTCTTCCAGGGGATCACCTTGCCCACCCAGTCGTGTCTAGTCTTGTACTCCTTCTGTGCTAATTTGCTGCATTCCTATATATTGTGATTGATGGTTTCGTCTCTATCACCACATAACCCACATTTGCTATTTTGTTGAATCTTATCTATTCTCGCTTTGATATGACTGGTTCTTATGGCGTTATTTTGTAATGCCATTGGGATAAATTTTGTTTCTCTCTTAAGGTTTCCTTTTCTTAGCCATGTCCAGGTTTTCTCGTGTGATATTTCGCTTATTAGTCGTTTAAAAAGCACATAAAGTTGTTTTTCTTCCCATTTTTGTATTCTATTTGTACTTCTATTGGCCTTCGTGTTGTCAGTATCGTTTTTAGTGGCTGTAATCAGTCCTCCGTGCTTTTCTGTGTAGTCCTCGAGTCGTTGTATCGATGCGTCAACGCTTTCTTCGATTCTGGCAATTCCTCTACCTCTCTCCTTTCTTAATACAAATAGCCTGTCAACATAATCTCTAGGATGTAATGCCTTATGCATGTCTTCTTGTTCTTTGGTTCATTTGCTTCAGTTCTTCTCTGGTCCACTTCAAAAAGGGTACCGAATATCTAACGAGGGTTACAGCCCAGGTACGAACAAATTGTATATGCACAACCCAGTATCTGTCCTGGGGAATGAGATGCACAAACTCCTCTGGTATTTTGAGATACAAACAGATCACCTAATCTCGGCCAGACAAGCAGATATTATAATCAACAACAACAACAAAAAAAGTGTGGAATTGAAAAAAACTATGGAACATGAAAGTGATGGTGATAATAATTGTAATCGGTGTTCATGGTACAGTCACCGAAGGATTGGTACAGGGAATGGAGGACTTGGAAATGAGAAGACAAGTGAAGACCATCCAAACTACGACATTGTTGCGATCGGTCAGAATACTGAGAAGAGTCCTGGAAACTTTAGGACACTTGCAGTCACTCAAACTCTTATGAAAGACCATCATCTAACGCTTATGGGAAAAACACTCAAGGTGTAATAATAATAATAATAATAATAACGCTTCATCTTAGAAACATAGACAGATAGATTGAGTTGTTCAGTATGCTATCGGTTGCACTGGGAGTTGGAGGTTTCGTTTAATTTATTTGAAATATTTTTATATCATCAACTTCTTGTGTTTTTTTTTTTCAAAATCGAAATTTAGCACAAATGATTTACACGCAGTTATATAATTTCAAACATTCCTAGGTTAAAGATTAGTATATGATTTTGTGTAAATATTTTATTTAATCATTATGATCATTTATCTGTACCATTATATGGCATATATTATTATTATATGACACAAAGTTATATGGTATATCTATATATTGTATAAGGAATTTGCATATATCTATATGGTTTCAATTATTCATATCAAATACAGATCATTTTTAAATAGATCTATTTGATCCACTGACGAGTTTAGACCCAAAATATTGCCTTACCCTGTACACAGTTCCGAAAACTCGTTTCTATCTCTGGTCAGAAGTCATTTTATTCTTATTTCTATGATTACGAATATGAGTCTACGAAAAAACAAATTCTGCCGAGATAGCACTTTCTTCTAACTATCTATGCATCTTTAACATGCATGCATTTGAGACTAGTCTTAAACCGTATAATAATTTCTGCTCAGAACAGCACGTCGGGATAGGATAGGTCGACACCGGAAGTTATTCTTTTGTGATACTCCTACCACTACCACAAAGAATGACTACGCACGCACAGGCACAAAAAGGAATTTCCACTTCCGTTCAGGTTGTTGATTGGTTGGTTGATAAATGGTTCTGTCTGTGAAAAACGTATCCTTTCCGTTGTAGGATTGCTCGCGCCTCGGACTAAAGTACTTCGACATTTTAAAGGGGTTGACCTGATGGGGCTTTGTCATGGGAATTCTTTTCGAGAAGCAGCAAACTGTTTTGATATAAAAGGCAGAAGAATTGATGTACTTATGTGGATCTGAAATGAGTATGTGTAATGTTAGGTGTGAATTATAGGCACAGTGGTAGTCAAGGATCCAGCAGTCGTTGTCTGAACCTGGTTAAAGGTCAAGTTAATGTGGAATGTTAATTCTTAAGAGGAGGTGTACATTTCTTTTCTTTCTTTCTTTCTTTCTTTCTTTCTTTCTTTCTTTCTTTTCTTTCTTTCTTTCTTTCTTTCATTCTTTGTAATCTTTCTTTTTTTTACTCAGATATTTCTTTTTAAAATAAGCTGTGTTCTTTCTTTCTTTGCAAACTTTCCCTCTTTTACTCAGATCTTTCTTTCTTTCTTTCTTTCTTTCTTTCTTTTAATATAAGATTTCTTTCTTTCTTTCTTTCTTTCTTTCTTAGCGAACTTTCGCTCTTTGACACAGATCTTTCTTTCTTTCTTTTTAGTTCTTGAATTTTGTTATTTACAAATTAATAAAGGTGTTTTAGAGTAAGGGCAATAACATTCGTTTCGCTGACTGTTTCCATAGTGTAGAGAATCCGATCCCCGCAAATCACTCCTTAGAATAACCTTGTGTCAGACTATACTCCTGTTTGTAAATGTCTATATCAAATTCGTTTCCCTAACCAATAAATGAGTCTAATCATCATTAGGCAATCTTTATAGTTACCTTGTATCAAAATATACAAAAAGTTTGGTAAATATGTATAAAGGGACTTGCTGTAACAAGACAGGCATCAATTTCATCTTACATATCAGCAATTGTGACCGATTTTTGGTGGGTACACATTTCTAATTTTTTAGATTATCAAAATCTACTATATAGATATCTATTTTAATTTTAACGGCATTTCAAACCGTTTAGAGTTACATTACGCCTAGCAGCTAAGGAATCACGTTCATTGTACGTTATATTTACTTTTTTTTCACACGATTATATATCTAGTATTTCTATCTAATACAAATAATTTGCACAAAGTTGTATGGCTTCAAATAACAGACAAAAATCCTTGATCAAATGATTGAACAGTTCTATTTGATCCCTGAAAAGAACCTTATCATGTGGTTCCACTCCTGGCCAGCGTAGACCTGGAAGTAATGGCAGTGAAGGGGTACTTCGTGCTACTCAGATCTAAAAAACTGGAGCCTCAACGTCAGTGATTGTTTATTGTCATACTTAGGGCACATGTATATCGGTGGTGGGTAACAGTGCTTGAATGTGACATCAAAGAAAGCGAGTTCAATTTTTAGTCTTGCAATTATGTTAATTTCCGGATTAATACTCTTGAGAAAATTATGAACCCTCTCTTATCTCACCAGGTAAAAGTTAGATCGTACCACTGCTCTCCTTTTTTAAAGATAACTTTGGTATTGCATAACCCTTAAAGATTTATACGACATTTAACAAATGAAACATATCGACCCCGGCCAAGCTGTCAAAATAGGAAATGCATCTGTGTAAATAACAGGTGCATCCGGTCGAGGAATATCAGGATATAACCTTGACTGTGGACGGGTTGAATTGAGTGCGATTTGTGACGCCCACAAGAAGAAGGTGTGCGCTGAACAATTATATAACTCTGTGCACAGGAAGTTCAATCAGTTGGAGATCAGATGCTGGAATGAAAAACATGTCCCAGAGAGGCTGGGTCCCAAGGCCCCCGGTTAAGCAGCCCAGGAGAATGGGAAAGAAACGCTGTTATAGCCATAAGAGTGGGGGTCAATATGTTGCAGTTCTGTTCGGTCTCCAAGTCACCTCTCACTCAGTAAAACCTTTAGTAACCCTTTCGAACCATTTCAAGTAAAGTGAGAGGTATATTTTTCTAAAGAACTGTCTTCGCTCGTTTCTATTATTGCTTCGTTATGTTTCTGCATGTATATGTGTATGTATAGTGTTCATGGATATACAACACAAAGAAGCCCCAAAAAAACATAAGTGGTGAATTCAATAAGATTCCAGACTTTTTTAGTACAGGCATTTAAAATTGTCGTAGACTCGGCCCAGCGGTTAGGGTGTTCGCCAATGGCCCGGGAGACCTGGGTTCAATCCCAGGTCGAGTCATACCAAAGACTTTAAAAATGGAACTTGATACCACCTTGCTTAACACTCAGCATTATAAGGTACGGTTCAAGGGTAAAGTGGAGCAATCCTGGGAATGGAGTAGCGCCCTCCCCTACACCTTGGTGTAGTAGCTATCGAAAAGGGAGCCTTCGGGTCACCCTCGACTATGGTCGCTAACTTTTACTTTACTTATTGCTATATATTTTATGAGATGACTGAGCAATTTTTATGATTTTAGGTTTAAATGAACAGCTACAGCAGGAATTGGAATACACCCTACTAAAGCCTGATTGTCACAGCAGGTGAATTTCAAAAGTGCAATCTGTACGTGAGGAAGAACGATATGCAATAAAATTCTGTTTTAAACTTGGAAAAAATGCCTTATGATAAAAGCTGGATCTATTGCTATGACACAGAGACCAAGAGACAGAGTTCCCAGTGGAAGTATGCTGGCTCTCCCAGACCCAAGAAGGCCAGACGGAGCAAATCCCCCCACAAACATTTGATGATTCTTTTTTTTTTTTTGACAGCACTGGCATGATGTATATGCCCTGGGTTCCCGCTGGACAGACACTCAACTAGAAATAATATGTTGAGGTTTTAAGGGAGTTCAGGAAGAGATTTCGGAGGAGGAGGCCAGCACTTTTCAAATCGGGTCAGTGGCAGTTCCAGCAGGACAATACACCAGTCCACATCTCCATCCTTGTCACAGACTATTTGACCAAGATGGGCATCAAGACAGTTCCTCAGCATCCCTATAGGCAAGACCTTGCTCCCTGTGACTTTGGGTTATTCCCTAAGCTCAGAGGCTGTCGTTATGAGACAATTGAGGAGATGAAAGAGGCTGTGACGAAGGTCATTGACACACTCACACAAGAGGACTTCTATGGGGCCTGACAGAAGTTGCTGGAATGGTACAACAAGTGTATTGCAACCGGAGGAGATTACTTCGAAGGGGACTAGAGTTTCATGTATGTACTATCAATAACAGTGCCCTAAAGAAAAAAGTCTGGAAACTTATCTAATGATCCTCGTATATATATTCATAGTGAATGACAACCTTGATATATTGGTTCAGTAAACCCTAGTTGTAGTATGTGCCTTCTGTAATCAGCTAAAATATGATATTATGTTAATGTGCCTATTAAAAATATTGGTCTTTTAATGTGCCTTCTGTATTTCTCGGCCAACCTCCCCGACTTAAGCTGCTAAACCCCAGCCATGTTCCTTAAATGAGGACAACAATAAAAAAAAGAAAAAAGAAAGAAAAGAGTTCCAACGCTGGATTTTGTGATGCAAACAAATTACGACTTTTTGTCCAATAATTCGCTTGGATGAATGATGCACATTGATGGAAGAGACGATAGGAAAATAAAGAAGCCTGTCAACATTAAATGATAAAATCTCTTATATACTTCAATAGATTCTTGGTTTATAATAGAAATATCAGGTAGGAGGCCGATATTGAATTCGACCGAATTCAATCCAGGTGAAGAAAGACAATATCTTATTTATTATTTAAACAGTTTTGCTTTGTCTGATAGACAGGCTTCAGGTAGCTAGCGGCATCTGTCATTTCTAAGTGGTACGTATAGAAGACTATATGTTAAATAATTATGATATTTTTCTTTCTTTCGATCTTTCTTTCTTCATGATATAAAATCTCGTTATCTATCTTGGGTTGGATTCGTTGTTTAATGACATATCAACCTTCGTGGATTATTTAATGTCAAAGCCACAATTGTAGAAGAATGATAATTGTACTATTTAACCCATATTTGGTGGGGATAGGGGTCCATGACTTTCTGATGGGTATTAGTTTGAAAGTGAACGTAATATAGCGATTTGAGTTCGAACTCGCTCACAACGATGTTACTGTCCAGAATGTTAGCCCCTACGCTATTGGGACTCCCTCTATCTGGTCAAAACGATTACTGGACTGTGTCTGTTTTCTTTTATGACATATCACATTTTTTTGGTTATTTAATGCCAAAGTCATCCTTGTACAAGAACCGAAGTTGTACTTTTTTACCTATAGCTATGGATAAAAGGGGTTTCATATCTTTCCCTGAGATATTTGTCCAAATGTGAACGTAATAGCGTGACTGGAGTTCGAACTCGCCTATTACGATTTCACAGTCTTGAACATTTGCTCTTTCGCCATGGGGATTCTCTTTACATCGTTCGTTCATTCTATCTCAGTCTATTCCTATCTATCTATCAATCAATCTATCAATTTTACCGACGTATTTACCAGCTGGGCACTTCGTGTGATGTAACTTTTAACTTGTTAGACTAACTTACCATGTGTAGCGAGTTAGCTTCTCACTGGTAATCTCATTCGTTTGTTCTTGTGGAAAACTTGGCTCAGCTTAGTAGATGACAAATACCAATCTGGAATATAAATCTACGCAAGATAACACACACACATATACACACATATATATATATATATATATATATATATATATATGTGTGTGTGTGTGTGTGTGTGTGTATATATTTCCTCAATTCACATTTGGAGTGAGTTGTGAAACAAGTTCATTTCTTCAGCATAATTTTACAGGTTTTAATTCGGAGTTTATTTGTGTGTGTGCAAATGCATTTCTATGTACGCATTCCAATGCATTTCTCTATTTGTATTTCTGTTCGAGGGTGCTAAGGTTCTATTTGTGTGTATATGTCTGTATGTGTGTCTGAGAGAGAGAGAGAGAGAGAGAGAGAGAGAAAGAGAAAGAGAAAGAGACAGTAAAAGAGAGAGACAGACAGAGTAAAAGGAGAGAGGTAGATGTGGCATATCAACTGAAATAACTTGTATAATGTTCGTTCACGAGTGATATTTGCCGACTCTTTATAATCTCTTCACTCTTGCACAATGCCGAATGCTTAATCAAATACTGAGTACTGAATACTACGTAATGAGTACTGGGTAATGAGTACTGAGTGCTGAATGCTGAATATTGAATACTGAGTAGAATTATGACAGCTGACGCAAGGCAATAGAATACAATACTTCAGACTTCTATTTGAATGATTTATATATTTACTATCCCGAGTCACGTGACTCCAGTTGCACAATCCATTCAACGGTTGTGTTTGTTGCCTGGAGATTCGTGTTCGACCACATGGGTCGCTATCGGCATATTCTTCTTACATAATACTTTAATAATAATTAGCAATATTAACTAAGCGTAATCGTCATCACCATCACCATCAAGTTCTGCTGCTAGCACGGATTCCCTTGACTCTTTCTCACCATCTATCCCTATCGGCCATTGCTCTTGTTAGGTCTACTCGACAGTCAACTGTGTCCTCGTGGTCTAATGGTTAACGTGCCGAACTGCAGAATCGTAGTAAGCTAATTTGAACTCCAGTCACGCTATTACGTTCATTTTCAGACAAATAGTCCTGGGAAAGGCATGAACCCCCTTATCCTCTCTGTTATGGGTTAAATAGCATCACTGTTGATCTTCTTGAAGGATTGCTTTGGCATTAGATAACACACGAACGTTGATATACCATTAAACAAATAAAGAAACCTACTGTGTCCACACAAAACTTATATGAGATTTTGTTGGTTGGCCGGTACTATTTGTTTAACGGTACTAGTGTATCCATGTGTTGCAAGTAAATTCGTCTTTACTTCTCCGGCAGTGTCCAGTATATCTAGTTCGTCTTACTTCTAGAATGGGAGGTAGGTAGTCGTACAACTGCTTTTTTGTGGGGTGCTGCGTCTTAATTTTTTCCGAATAACATACAGAATTCTATTGTTGTTTCCATATAGCTTTTTGTTCAAGCACTGTATAAAATTTCAAGAGGTGCAAATATACAGTAATACTGACACTATTACAGCTTGGAAAAATTCCCAATGTTATTTCATCAGGAAGATCATATATCCATATGATCGATAATATGTCAATAGCAGTTCATGCCTTTCCTATGCATATATTGATATCACTTTCAATCGATAAGATTTTGCTACTGGTCAAGTAAATTCAGAAGATTAATTATAATTAACAATTAAAAATAATTAAAACTTTTCCAAGTTATGATTTTGTCAGTCATGAAAATTGTTACTTAAAAGAAGATAGATATCACATAAATATATTTTAAAATTTCTATTGTGATGAGCTTTGAGAATAATGTCCCGCTAACTAGAAACAAATTTTGAGAAAGCACCTGCTGCCATTGAAACTCTGTGTTACAGGGAGGCTTTTGCTTAATTTATAATTTCGTTATTTTTTTTAAAAAATTCCGAGAAATGAACGCTACAAATTCATCATATGTAGCAAGTATTACGGTGGAGTGATTGACAGATGGTTGGTTAAAGTTACAATGCTAGGCCATGATAAACTTACTGTCCTTGTGATTGCTATTAGTCGTCTAGTGCGAATTAAAAAGAGATTTTTTAAAGTTGGGAGTTAAATCTTTGACGCTAAGGAAAATAAACGTATATTCTGGAGCTTAAATGAGACCCCTATCCATGTGGGCGAGTTACAGTTTATCAAAGAATAAATATTTCCTTCATCGCCAGAACAAAAAAAAAAAAAAAAAAAAAAACAACCTTACATCTGCTTATGAGACCGGTCAAAAAAGAACTTGTCATATATAAAATAAATAGCAGTCGAATTCATAGAAAAACGAACTATTGAGCCGTGGATTAAAGTGACCACTTCTTGATTTTCTAAACGATACCATTCTTCAGTACCCCATGAAAACTTACCTGTCTCCATTCCGACCGGGTACACTTGGCATTTGCACCGAATGGATTACTGTAAGTTCGTCACCAGGTTATAGAGGGTCCATAAACCCAGGCAATACCATCTTTCCAAAAGAGGAATGCCAAACATTTTCATGCGTGGCTTCTCATTATAGAATTTCAAATCTGATTTGGTGAGAAGTCGGGTAAATCCTCTCATTGAAAACATTGCGAGAGGGTTAACAATGAAACGATACCTTCAAAGAACATTGCACGAGTTACCATCACCTCAACCTTCTCCAATCCAAACACGTCGGATCCAGTCGACTGGGTCTAGAGAATGCACCGATTGCATCTCTACAAAGGGGTAAGACCCTATTCCAACGAGTGTCCTGTACATGACACTAAACTATTTGATAGTAAGGCTCCAGTATTTCTGGAGCTTTGGGGGACGCGAAGTACCCCTTTATTGCCATCGTTTTTAGGTCCACTCTGGTCCGGTGAGGTAGGGCCTGATAGGGTCAAATAGAACTAAACAGTGTACTTATGCTAAACTGAATTGTTTAAAAGGGAACTATTTTGACGTTTAAACGGTGTACATAGGTTAAACTGAATTGGTTGAAACAAATTAGTATAAAAATGGATTTGGCATTAAATAACCTACAATGGTTGATGTGCCATAAAAGCAAAGCAAACCAAACCAAATAAATCAAATCCAAACACGTAATTCTGATCGAGGAGCTGCTCAGTTTGAAGGACGTGTGAAATCTCACTCTCTACACGGCTGTTGGATTGGTGAATTGTTTACAATTCCAAACTATCACATGGGCTGAGTTTTAGTCGTCGATCGTCTCGATTGCTATTCAAAAGTGGTTGTGCTTTTTATAGGCCAAGGAAACGAGGATTTTCTAAACCGATAAGCTGTAACATAGCCATACATGAATACGTGAAATAGACGTATTCATACCGGTAGGCAAAACGTTCATAATGTCGATAACGCACATAGAGATAGCATAGGAATCCCGAAACACGAAAACACTTACGACTTCTTAGTTCAGGTACGAAACTTTTTATTACCTTTGAGTTTAAAGGTTTTTCGACATAAGGAGAGCGATACCATCTTTTTATGCTGACTTTTCCATCTGCCCCAAACCATGTGTGACACCTGCCCAAAGCCTCGGCGAGCAAGCGAAAGTCAACCTTCTTCTTCCGAGGCAGGAACCTAACTAACTGACTTTTCTCAAATCTCAGCCCACGCTTCCGGTGCGTGACGTCACTCACATCCCTAGTCATATCCTCTATCTGGGGTTTTTATTGTGACATCTCTGAATGACACGTCCGCTCCGCACGCGCGTGAACACCTGCGCTCATATTTTCACCTAACTAACCCATGCATTAAGCCGAAAGGTTCTCAGCCTAACTAAACCCAAAGGCAAGATATATAAAACGAAATTCCTCGGTCATTATATTACAAAGCCATGGTAATCTTCTCTGAAGACGAATGTTCTGAACAGGATAAGTTGGCTCCATCTCCAGAAGAACAATAATGCCTGTTGATTGAATATAAACAGTTTAGTAACAGTATGTCAATTGAAACACAATCAACTATCGTATAAGATCAATAGTTATACAAAACCGAATACAACGTCTGGACTTACTAAATATGAGTCGGGTTTAAGTTAACCCTTTGCAACTTGTTGAAATGTTGAAGTAATTTGCTGATGAATGCGTTGGTATGTGATCTGAAGGTTTCTCTCGACTAACAACTTTAATTGTGTGTTATTTGCCTCTCTCAAAACAAGCAGATACGATTTCTCTGCAGTCCAAAAGCCAACTAAACTCGTGATAACAAACTATGTCTTTACATGCATATTTCTTCATAATACACACCAATTACCACTCTGAAAATTAATCCCAAATCAGCTATTGTTCAAATCAAGTTCAAGTGTCATTTTGTCAACACATACTAACTCGAAACAATATTCCAATATCGTCAGCCCAGAGCTGTTACCTCCAGCCAGCTTCCAAATTCACAGTCATGGTTTTGACTTTTCGCTATATGGGGTCACACCTGGTCTTCTCAACAATCAATCTGTTCTCTGGGAAAATTATAAAAATCTTATTTTTCACATGAACCCAATCCAGACAGCTATGAAAAAAAATTCTAAATACGATATTCTCAAAAGTAAGTTAACCGTTATATTGCAATCTGTTAACTTCGTTATATTACCTTAACAACAAAATTCATTACCCTAACAACAAAATATCGCTCTTCAGATGAACACATTCTATGAAAACACGAACGGATTTATTTCAATTTCGGCAAGATTTTTTAAAGAAATGAAACCAAAAAGATAAAAGGTCGGTAAATCTTGAAAGTAAAAAAATAAGGGAAAATTGTTGAACAGCATTATATCGCCACACTGTTTTGACTGGCTATAATACTGAGAAAAGTCCTGGATTGCTGAAGAGATTCAGGATTAGGTGAAGGCCACAAATTACAACTGATGTGTAAAGCAATCTCTTTTATTTCTACGAGGAAATGTTTTTATCATAAATAAGATATGCAGTGAAGGATTATAATATGTAACTGAGAGAAATTGCAATTATCGAACCGGACTCTTGGCAAGATCGTTTACGTTCAATTGCTCCTTATAATTTTGGGAAAAGCGAAATAAACTCTTAGGGTTCTGTTCCTGGCATATCATTATGTTTGGCAGTGAAAATGGGGTTTAGTGAGCATTTGAGCAAAATGTACTTGTCTCTATTATCAACCTTGATAGAGACTATCAATCAGTATAGTGTTAAATATCTAATATCATAATATGTACCAAGCACACACACACACACACTAACACACACACACACACACATTTCTGGAAGCATGTCAACGTATTAGGAAATAGAATCGCCGACTTGAGTTCAAATCCTGGACCAAGCAGTTTGTGTCTCATTTTACGGTAAAGGCATAAATTCTTCTTTTCTCTTCTCACCTAGAAAATAATTTGACTGTCTGGGTTCTTTAGCCTTTGATGAGCAACAAATCTGAGAAGAGGAAGATTTTTAATTTAAACCAGCCTAAAATCTGACTTTGTATTATAACTGCCCGTAGCGGAGGGGTTGTATAAATACACACACACACACACACAATAGAATACACACACACACACAATAGAATACATATACACATACACGCGCGCGCACACACACACACACACACTCTCTCTCTCTCACTCTCTCTCTCTCTTTTCAGCCCATAAACGCATGAAAATGCATATTCGTGTGCACGTGCGCACATACGTATAAGAACATTTAAAAATTGTACTCACACACATACTTACACACGGGCACACACACGCACGCACGCACGCATGCACTTTTCCTCACATACATCACACAAACAGACATACATATATAAACGCATTAAAATGAATTTTCCATTTACACACATAAACACACACAGCCATTCAAACACACAAACCCATTTGGACACACACACATACTTACACACAGGCACACACACGCACGCACTTTTCCTCACATACATCACACAAACAGACACACACATATATAAACGCATTAAAATGAATTTCCCATTTACACACATAAACACACACAGCTATTCAAACACACAAACCCATTTGCACACACACACACACGCACGTATATATATATATATATATATATATATATATATACTCCCTTAAAGAGAAACACAAAAATGTGTATTCGCATGCATATATACAAATACCTATACATGCATGGATGCGCCCTCACAATCACAAGCAAATTAATCATAAACAAATTCAACTTTATAAGAACAAAATAAAAGCAATCTCTCTATACAACATAAACAACACGTCTATTTTTAACGTCTCTGCACACTTCACATACACATAGATTCCTTAAGCTTAATTCTTTAATGTTTCATCTATTCAATTTTGATTAGCTGCGGGAAGTCCCCTGTCAATCATTGAAGTCGTAAGTTGTTTGTTTAGTTATACTCACTATAGGAACAATAAAAACAATGAATACTATTGATGTAATTGATATGAGGCGTAAAAACATATTGAGACTAAAGTTGCTTTTTATCGCTTAGAATATTCAGACTATTGTCGTCATTATTATATTCACAACGTTCTGTTGATATGTCCTTCGGCATTCTGGTGTTTCATGTCGAACTTGGAAGCTTAGACAGATCCTCGAGATGAGCCCTTTATCTAATCCTTTATTTAATCTTCTAATTCCGTTAATCATGACTAGGTACAAGTGTTAAGCTATGATAAGCATTCTTTATCTTACCAGTAGTTGGGATTAGCTTTAGTTATATCTAAATTCAAATAAAACTGTGCGTACAACAGAGTAACTTCTTTAATAAGACGATGATATCGAGAGGAGACAGAGGTAGTCTCCGTTGGTAGTGGCTAACGAGTTAAACTGTGACATCTTAGTAACGAGTTGAAATTGTAGTCACTTTCGGAAAGGTGTGGACTCCTTTTCCCTGCTATGATTTAAATAGTATCACTGCTGTTTGTCTGAGATGGCTTTGGCATTAAATGACCCATGAAACAAAGAAACCAAAACAAATCAGACCAAACCAAAGACAGCATTAACTGTTGACACCTTTTCGTCAGAATCTTTAGCAAAACTGGGGACTATAGAAATGAAATGTTCTCCATACTCACTAGACAGAGTTTCATTTGACTTTTCTTGTTTCCTAAACTGACTATATCATCTCAAGGGTTATACTTGAGATTGTTAAGAACTTTAAAAGAAAAATGGTTGCAAAGCTCCTGACAATATCAAAAGAAGAAGAAATTCAAAAATCCTTCAAACAATTGAAAATACGCTAGAATGCTTAGAAAATGGTGTCATGCGATAAAAATGACGTTCCTCATCAGATGTGGTTTGGTTTGGTTGTTTAATGGCATATCAACTCTTTTTAGGTTATTTAATGCCAAAGCCATTCTCCTAGAAGAACAGTAGTGGTACTATTTAACCCATAGCTGGGAGGATTAGGGGGTTCATACTTTTCCCAAGGGTATTTGCCCGAAAGTGAACGTAATAGCGCGACTGGAGTTTGAACTCGCGTACTACGATTCAACAGTCCATCGCTTTAACCATTACACCACGAGGACACCCCCATCTGATGTCGTAGACGTTTGACGTTGATAATAAGTTGACGTTGATCAGCTAATTTTTAGTGACGGTTGCCAACCTGAAAAATGCAAAAAAAAAAGAAAAAAAGATCCATTACTTCTGCACATAGTTCTATTGTAGTGATGTGGCGGTACGGAATTTTAAGGAAAGGTCGGGCGGGCTTGAAAGGATACTCTTGTGATATTACAACCCTTTTAATTCTCTGATCTAAGTCCACGTGACTATTTCGTTTTACTCTACATATAAAAACCCACCTCCGTAATGGCTACGTAAGAGCTGTTTATTATATGCATAACATGGTGAAAAGCTGAATTAAGTGTTTGATGAAGATTCTCAGAATTGTTTTTAGAGGAAAACAAACGTTTTTGTCGTTACGTATCTTTCCAAAGTGATAAAGTTGATTTGTACTTTAGATTTTACGCAATCAGTGTCATTGTTTTATTGATTGAACTTATAAAGTGGAGCAGGTGAAGTGTCATGACTCAAACAAGAAAAAAAAATCAAAGATAAAATATTTAACAGAGAAATGTTGAGCACCTAGTGGAAAGAGGACGAATTAGATTTAAGAAGAGAATTGAGATAAATGATTTACGAAGAACTAAAATTTTCACCACATATTAATGCAAATTGGGATAGGAAGTACTACAAAGATAAATACAAAGAGGGGGGAATTTATGGTCTGAAGTAGATGATAACATTACGCAACGGGGACTCACTCTCAGGTAGTTCAGTCTATCTATCTATCTATCTATCTATCACAGGCTCAACATATCTATCTATCTTAGACGGTACATTATTTATTGCAGTCTCTACACTATCTATCTATCTATCTATCTATCTATTGATCTCTATGTTTCTATCAACCCCTGTCTACAAACTACAAGTTTTATTCACTTATGAGAAGTGACTCCAACCGAATGGCATATAAACTTTCATGGGTTACTTAATGCCAAAGCTATCGTCGTTGAAGAACAATAGCAGTATCTGGGAGATAAAGGGATTCGTACATTTTTGGCCAAGTCAGCTGGGGCTGTAGAATACGCCGACTACATCTCTGCAACGGGGTAAGACCCCCACCCCCATAAATAACGCGTATTCCTGATATGACATTAAACTCTATCTGCTAGTAAGGCTCTAGTCCTAGAGCCTTGGAAAATATGGAGTACCCCTTTATTACCATTACTCCCTGGTCCACTCTGACTCGGAGTGGTAGTACCTATTGGGTCACAACTATGGGTCAAATAGAACTGTTTTATCATTTATTATACTTGAAATAGTTTAACAGTGGCAAATAGAACTATTAGTGTTAGATGGTAATATTTGAAACTATATTACTGTTTGCAAACTAATGACCTCTGGCTAGTTTTAAAATTAATCCCAATGAATTATTCATTTACGAATCATATGCAAAGCTCTTCAAATAAATTGAGCACTCTGGTATCCGGTAAGTTATAAAATATAAACAAACGAAGGCTACTAGATAATGTCTTATAATTCACGAGCTGACGTGGTTCGCTTGTTGGTTGAACGGTAAGATATTAGATCTAATGTAAAGTTGGTCGGGTTTCGATCCCAGCCTCAAGTGTCCTACGTGTCTAGCCACGCTGAAGAGTTGTGATACAACCAGACACTCTATCTGTGTATTACGATATATATATATATATCAGGTAAAATTCAAGAGATGTGATCGATTATAAATTTATTTCAGCAATCAGCTTACCAGATCGTTTCTTCAAATTGCATCGTAAACAATTTTCGATGACATTTTTACCGTTACACGGGGAAATACATTTTATCTTAATTTCAACACACACACACACACATATATATATATATATATTTGTTTAAGTGAGAGTCATGGTAATAATGCAATGGCGGTAATTTTATCTTATCAATAGACGCCATCCTTATAGATGAGTAGCTGTAGTTTCCTGACTCAGTTGTTTGATCCTGACGGTTGACTTGTTGAGTTGTTCCGCCCATCATCATATAAAGTGCACAGTTGATCCAACGTTGGGTTCATCCACCTCACTTCAGATCTACCATGTTGCCTCTGTGTAGCATAGGACCGAAATACGTTGTGTCTGAAAGAAAGGAGTTCGCAGAAAAGAAACGCTCAAAACTCGAATTTTAAGGAAGAAAATAGTTGTCGCTTTTATTCATGGGGACTACAGCGGGCTGTGGTTAAAAAAGTTTGTTCGATAGCGTTCTTCCTCCCTCCTCTTCTTGGCGATGACAGCGGGGTCGTTAGAGCTGGTTGTTGATACTTTCATATCAGTCGTATTGCTGACAGGCTGGGTATGGCATGGGTCAGGGACGTCTGTTGAACCTGTTTAGAAACCTGTCTTGAACTCCCGAAATCTCGCTACCTGGTGTCCTTATATAGCGATTTGATGGATCAATTCGAAGTTTCAATGATCACCAGTGAGAACAGTAGTGCAGCACACGAAAGTTCACGTGTGATTATATCAAAATCACGGTTGAACTCTACAGGCATTCTGCCTGCACGAGTGAGGTTCGTGACATTTTTGTTCGTCAGACCCATGAACCCAATGATTGATGACAGCTGATGTGCTCGTGCGTTCTCCAACCTTGAGGCCGCCGCAACTCAACGACAGCGCCCGTCCGTAATATTAGATCTGTAAGGATACAGGAAGTAGTCTAGAAGACCTGCCGTAAGCGATAGATGATAGAGACAAATGCAGAGAGAGAGAGAGAGAGAGAGAGAGAGAGAGAAAGAGAGAGAGAGAGTCAGGGAAATCCGTGCTAGCAGTGTGACGTGATCATAATATATATATGTATAAACAGGATTTGGTATTAAACAACCTACAAGGTTTGCTATACCATCAAAGAATACCAACCAACCTTCATACTTTTTTCCTAGTGTATTAGTCTGAAAGTGAACGTCGTCGCATGACTGGCGTTCGATCTCGCTTACTTCGATGTCAAAGTCCAGAGGTTTAGCCACTGCACAACGAGAACTACTACCAGTGGACATATTGATTGTTCTCAAATGGACTCTACGTATGGATTACACCAGAGTTACTCAACCAGCAAAAACATACACTTATCATATTTGTGCAGGCACTGAGTGCCGTCTGGATGATTTACCTAAAGCACTGTCAGATATCGACGGATTTTGAGAGAAAAGAATCTGTGCAGTTGACACGCCTTGATGGTGATAATATGATGCGTATATATTATACACACACACACACACACACACACACACACACACACACACACACACACACACACACACACACACATATATATATATATATATATATATATATATATATATATATATATATATATATAGCTTCGTCACACAAGGTGATAGGAAGGTTGATATACTATGAAACAAAGAAACCAACTATCAAAGTGAAAGGAAGACTGAGTTTCCACAAACTTTTGAGGGCTGAAATAAAATTCTATTCCCGTGTTTGACAGTGTATAAGTGTGCGTCGTATGAGTGTGTGTGTGTGTGTGTGTGTGTGTGTGTGTGTGTGTGCACGTGAGTGTATGCGTGTGGATTTCAGGATTGTTTTCGTGTGTGTGTGTGTGTGTGTGTGTGCACGTGAGTGTATGCGTGTAGATTTCAGGATTGTTTTCGGACAATGTCATCCAATGCACACAGTCGGCACCGCTATTCTCGTCTCTAACCCACTTCTGCGATCTGTTTTCCCATAACGCCTTCATCAGGTTTTCATGACGGGAGAAAGAGAGTCAATACAACGTCTCTCTTTCTCAAGTGCTTTTCCGTTCATCTTACTTTCCCGTTTCAGAGTTTCATGTAATAACAAAAAGCTATAAATAAATAAATAAATAGATAAAAATAAACAAATAAATAAATAAATAAATAAGTGATTTGTTCGCTATTCACTGCTAATTTTTCTACGGTATCTATAAGTCTGGAATCAGAGATTAGGAAGTCGTAAAACTGATCACACATAAAAAAAAAATAAAAAATAATAAGTTAAAAAAACAATGGACAGGCCTCTCCATGTTAACACAAGAAATTTTATTATTGTACATGTTGTTAATCATACTTTCTTGAAAAATGATATAGACAACACCCACAACAAAAAAGTGCCTGTGTCAGTCAGTTCAGCCACGTTTTTGAGATCAATGTCTATTTTCTAATGGTGGTCAGTGTTCGAGCCCTACTTAAATGTTACCTATCGATTGCCCCCCTCCTCTCTCTCTCAGAGATAAGCTTCTATTTTCCACTCCCAAAATTCTTTTTACCATTATCCCCCTTCCGTATCAAGGAACTTAATACGACTTTTTTTTATCATTCTCATAGATTGTGCACGATATATATATATATATATAATCAGATAAGACTTCACGTAAAATTCTTTTAAAAGAAAAACTGGGATAATCTCACCACGTATTGATGGTGAGAAAATCTCATGGGGAGTCCAGCATATGTGTGCGAGATCAAGTTCTATATAAATTGACTAGCGTCACTTATATGCAGGTAATGACCGAAATAACACCAGTTATATATATATATATATATATATATATATATATATATATATATATATATATATATATATATATATATATATATATATATATATATATATATATATATATATATATATATCTTGAAAATAAAATTGTCTGAATTAATACAAGGTTGGTACGCAATTCTGGAGTACTTCATCGACCTATTGACGTAGTCGTTAGAGTATTCTCCAATAATCTGGGAGACCAAGGTTCAATCCCAAGTCGAGTCATACCAAAGACTCAAAAAATAGCACTTGATGCCTCCTTGCTTAACACTAAGCGTTATAAGGCACGAATCCAGGCTAAGTGGGAGCAATCCAGTGAAAGCAGTTGTGCCCTACCTTACACCACGGTGTAGTAGCTATTTAAAAGGGAGCCTTCGGGTCAACCACGACGACTGTCGGCCAACAATTCACATATTCATATTTTTTTTTATTAAAAAACTTCAGTGCGGTAAAGTTTGGTTGTGATTTTAACTAAAAATATCTGCTTTGATAAAGCATGACTCTAGAAATGATCAAATTTTGTTATATTTGTCCTGGTTTAAGTTATGAATTAATTGTTGTACAAAATCAAATCTAAATATTTTGAAAAGCGTTTGTTTCTTTTTTGGGTTTATTTTTACCAATGGGGTTAGTTGATATAGAAATATTGCTTTTAATTTTGATCATAAAAAAATAAGTTTGAACATCTAGAATTGTATTTGATTATTTACTTTAAAACCTATTTTATAACCTATTTTTTTGTCTTAAACGTTGTATGTTGACCGTTTTCATAATCGACGTCAACTCTGCATTTATTTTTATCAACTTTGACAACTATAAACTGAAAAACCACCTTATAATTTAGCAAAAATATTTTCTCTGATTATCTTCATCCATAACAATTCTTTTGGTGTCTTTTTTCAAAAATCAACATTAACTGCATTACAAACCGATAACATTAACCTTTTTGAAAAATTTAACGTACCACTTAATAATTTAATTAAATTTTTCTTAAATCATCCTCAACCGTGATGTATTTTTATGTCTTTTTTGTCTCTATAATTAAAGTTAAGTTGTCAGCCTTAGTCGAGGGTGATCCTTATCTTATAATGCTGAGCGCTAAGTAAAGGGCATCAAGTACCATTTTTGAGTCGGTGGTATGACTCGACCTGGGATTGAACACCAGTCTCAAGACCATTGGCGAACACTCTACTCATTGGGCCAATCACCCGGTTGAGGAACCGGTTATGTTAGCCTTATTGAAAAATTAAACCACCCATCAAATAAGTTTACTAGATTTTCTCAAAATTGATAAATATAAGTAAGTCCTCTGACCGTAATCGAGAGTGACCCGAAGGCTCTTTTCTCATTTGCTACAACACCGAGGTGTAGGGGAGGGTGCTACTCTTTAACCTTGATTCGTACCTTATAATGCTGAGTGTTAAGTAAGGAGGCATCCTGTACCATTTTTTTGAGTCTTTGGTAAGACTCGACCAAGGATTGAACCACAGTCTCCCAGATCATAGTTCAATACTCTAACCTTCATGCCAATGATTTAGCAAAGAATCATCCAATTACCCGAACCTTCATTTTTTTCTTGTGAATTTCTCTTTGTAATTTTTATTTTACTTTTTTAAAAATTTTTTTATTGTCAGAGTATATTTCATTTATTTTTGCTCAGAATACACGTTGTTATTTCTGCAAATTTTGAAACAGTAACATAAATTGACAACGATTTATCTCAAAATGTGATTCCTAATATAAACTCATGCACTTATTCTGTGGAATTTACACGCATCTAGCTAATACATATTGGCAAACTCAGAGAAACTTTTGAGTGTTGACAGATGGCATTGTTAAGACGGTTAAACATATATTGACATAGACGAGGAAGTTTGTAATTGTTCAATAATGGTGAAAGAGTTGTATGCTGAAGGAAACAAAACTAAATTGAAAGAGTCAAATAATAGGGAGTGTAAAATTGAGTAAAAGAAAGAAAGAAAGAAAGAAAGAAAGAAAGAAAGAAAGAAAGAAAGAAAGAAAAAATCTACACAAGGTGGATATCAAGCAAATGAAAGAAAGAAAGAAAGAAAGAAAGAAAGAAAGAAATTTACACAAGGTGGATATCAAGCAAAAAGAAAGAAAGAAAGAAAGAAAGAAAGAAAGAAAGAAATTTACACAAGGTGGATATCAAGCAAAAAGAAAGAAAGAAAGAAAGAAAGAAAGAAATTTACACAAGATTGACAGCAAGCAGGAAGAAAGAAAGAAAGAAAGAAAGAAAGACGGATTGACAGGACGCATAGCAAGCAGAAGGAAAGAGGGATAAATTTGCACAAGATGGATTGCAATAAGAAAGAAAGAAAGAAAGAAAGAAGATTTTACAATACAGAAAGAAAAACAGATACTCTGAAGAAAGGCTGACAGAAACAGATGAAATATTTTTGTTTTAAAAGAGAGAGAGAGAGAGAGAGAGAGAGAGAGAGAGAGAGAGAGAGAGTGTGTGTGTGTGTGTGCATTAGGGTGAGGTAGGAGAGAAAAGGAAAGAAAATATAAATAAAAAAGGTGAAAATGACATAAGATGAAATATTAAAATAAAAGTTCCCAGAATTAAAGAGGAAGAAAAATACTGCCAGAGCTTGGACAGAAGATACGATAATATAAAGATCGATAAACAGATATGTACCAACGGACTACAAAACAGAGACCTTGAATGATAGATCGACCGATAGACCGTTAAATAGATTGATAGATAGATAATTATGAATGGATGTAAATTGAGCATAGATAGATAGATAGATAGATAAAGACTGAAAAAGATAGATAGATAGATAGATAAAGACTGAAAAAGATAGATAGATAGATAGATAGATAGATAAATACTGAAAAAGATAGATAGATAGATAGATAAATAAATACTGAAAAAGATAGATAGATAGATAGATAGATAGATAGAGACTGAAAAAGATAGATAGATAGATAGATAGATAAAGACTGAAATAGATAGATAGATAGATAGATAGATAGATAGATAGATAGATAGATAGATAAAGACTGAAAAAGATAGATAGATAATTAATAGATAAAGACTGAAAAAAATAGATAGATAGATAGATAGATAGATAGATACTGAAAAAGATAGATAGATAGATAGATAGATAGATAGATAGATAAATACTGAAAAAGATAGATAGATAGATAGATAGATAAAGACTGAAAAAAATAGATAGATAGATAGATAGATAGATAGATAGATAGATAGGCTTAACAAATAGATATAAAACAGAATCTATACGAAGTGGAAAAGGAAGATAAGGAAAAAGAACATTAATTAAATGAATGAATAAAAAAAATGAGAGAAAAAAGAAACTCGGAAAGAAGTAAAATAAATAAATACATAAATAAAAGGGTGGAAAGTAGAGATGGAAATACAAGAAAAGTGCGGATTTTTTAAATATTTTTCAAAGTGAAACAAGAAAAAGTCATACACGTACATAACGCGTATTTAGACAAGATTGGACGTGGAATAAAAAAAAAACCAAAGAAAAAGAAAAAAAAAACAAAAAAAAAACAAAAACATAGAAACCCCACAAAAAGCACAAAAACATCACCAATAACAGCAGTAACAACAACAACAACAAGATAAAGAAAGTTACCCAGCTGAGAGTCAACAACAGCCTTGTTCGACATGTGATCAGTGAACTAGTTGTCTCATCCAGTCGTTCACCAATTTTCCGCCATGGCTCTGTCTTTTCCCCCTTTTATTTCCTTTTTTTTTTTTTTTTTTCATTTAATGTTCATGCTAAGTTGACAACGCTGACTATTTCTACGGTAACAGACGACCGTCCCATCTAGCAAACGACGTTCGTTATGAACAATCACCATCCTCATTTATTCACGTTTCTTTCTTTTTTTTTTTTTCGAGCAGTTCTGAAATCAATAAGTTGCAGTGGATATACGCTTAGTACACAGCCCAATGCAACAAGTGTTTGAAGCAATCAGTGAGGATTGAACTCAGAACCAGCTTGAAAACTTGTCAAAATCTTCGTCAGAATTACTTTATTTCAAATTTCATATATTTCGGATATAACCCCAAAGTGATTTTTTTAAAAACTTAGACAAAAAAAAAGAAGAATGTCTTTAATACTTTGGCTATGACTATTTTCTGTGTACATCAACATCAACCTGGATATTTATCAAGCGAATTATTACAGGTAATGATATGAATATTTACTGCTTTGCATTTAATGGGGTTGAATCTGGTAACGTACCACTAATACTGTGTACGCTTTATGGACAGACAGATACATAGAGTGTATAAACATGTCTTCCCTTTTTTTGTATCATCATTAACACACACACACACACACACACACACACACACACTATATATATATATATATATATATATATGTGTGTATGTGTGTGTGTGTGTGTGTGTGTATTTATGTATGTATATATATATATATATATATATAAGACATACAAAATTGCTGAGACAAATAGGAATATTATTTCATGGAGTTTATTTTTAGATGTAGTTCATATATATATATATATATATATATATATATATATATATATATATATATATATATATATATATATATATAATCTATGAATAATACGAGCTCAACCAGCCACAATAAATAAAAACATATTCTCAAATAGATATGCTTGTATATGCATTTTATAATAATTGTATATGCGCATAGATTTGGTTTTGTTTTGTTTTATGGGATATCAACAATTGTACGTTATCTAATGCCAAATCCATTTTTATACATATAAACAGTTCTATTTCAAACAATTCAGTTTAGTTCTATTTGACCCATACATAAGACCCTATCAGGTGCTACCACTCTGGGCCAGAGTGGACCTTGGAGAGATGGCAATAAAGGGGTACTCTTCATTCCCCAAAGCTCCAGCATTACTAGTGCATCAACATCAAATTCTTTTGTGTCATATACAGGACACTCGTTGGGGCAGGGTCTTACCCATCTGCAGAAATACAGTCGGTGTATTCTACTGCCGCAAACCACTAGGCCATATAGATTTGGACGTGTGTATATCTTATTAGAACAGTGTAAATGCATTTAGACACATACGCACATGCATATTCACATGATCAGTCGTTCATGGACCTGCACAAAATCAAACACATAGAAGTACAGAATTTTCTATTTCCCTAATTTTCTTGCTCATTATCTTTGCGTGTAAGATAAATGTCGATATGAATTTCTGTTTCCCTTCCTACCTTTCTATAAGGCTGTTCATATCTATCTATCTATCTATCTATCTATCTATGTCAACCTGTTTATTCCATGTATGAACGCATTATTCCATCTATTTCAGTCTGTTCATCATTCTCTCTTTCTCTCTCTCTCTCTCTCTCTCATTCTTTCTTTCTCTAACTCCCTCTCTCTCACTATATATATATATATATATATATATATATATATATACATATATATATATATATATATACCTGAATGACAACTTCTTTTTTCTTTTTCTCAATCTATCTATCTATCTGCATTCTTATGTATCTTTTTCAGTCAATATGTATTTTTCTCAAATGCATATTTGTTTATTATCACCTTGTTTATTCAATCTATCTATATATATATATATATATATATATATATATATATATGTGTGTGTGTGTGTGTGTGTGTGTGTGCATGCTTATGTATCTTTTTCAGTCAATTTGCATTTTTCTCAAATGCATATTTGTTTATTAATCAACTTGTTTATTCTATCTATCTATCTATCTATCTATCTATCTATCTATCTCAAACTTTTCTCCCTATGTATGTATGTATGTATGTATGTATTAGTCAATCACTCTATATATCTGATTAAACGTTGATTTGCATTCGCTATTCACATGAAGACTATATAAAGTTCAGTTAACAATCTTAAAATGATAAATAAAAAAAAATCCTATTTGTGCTTTTAATTCTAATGGACACTAAACATCGGCTGCATTTAGAAGAAGGCGGGAGAATACTCGACCGAAATGTTATGAATAAATAAAACAAACGTCAACAACGAGTATTGTTCATTTAGAATATCAAAATGTGGGAAAATACACACAAAAATAGCAACAAAAAATATTCATTGAAATCGGAGCGGATTCTATAAGCAACTTATAGGTTGACCAAAATCCCGTCTACTGCCATTCAGTCGGTACACAAAGATTGAACTTGCTGCTTTGTGTGACTTGTAAATTCTACATTATAGTAAATACTGAATGTGTCTCTGGTTGTCTCTTAAAGATAAGTTTGCTGGTTTTTGAAGAAAAAAAAAAAATTAGCACAGTGTACATAATCGCTCAAAAATAAATACTCCCTAACAGCATCTGTACGGCCACTTACCTCCCATCAAATGAATCATCAAAATAAGACCAATGAGACATGCAGGAACTACTGGAGAACTAAGGACGAACTCATAAGCGATATTAAAACTACAGAGTTTTCCGACCAACAAAAACTTACATACATCAGCGCTGTACGGACAGCTTAGGGGACCTTCAACGAAACAGGATGATAGGGATGGATGGTGAGAGAGAGAAAGTCCAAGAACTCAGTGCTGTCAGTGTGACTCGATGATGATTTCTTCAATAAAAAAAGGAATTTTCCTCTGAACTAAAGACCAACATATTATTATTTCTCTTAAAAAATAATGCAATCAAAATAGATGACATTAGGTATTATTTATTACCAAACTCTTCTGTTTTGAAACTCTTTGACCAAAAATAAAATTGCATAAATATGTATATATTTGTAACTGTTATGTATTCATGTTTTTGGTCAGTGAGGTTCTGTATGGCAGATATAAGAATGAATAATACCTCAAAATATATGTTTTGATTGTACAATCTTCTGTTAGCAATAATAAAATCCAAGTACCTTCGATTTAGAAGATAATTAACCTTCTATTAAAATTTTTTAAGGGTGTACTAATTTATTAGCTATATTGCACACACACACACACACACACACACACACACACACACACACACACACACACACACACAGATATATATATATATATATATATATATATATATATGTGTGCGAATTCCCCCATATTTATATATGCGAGAGTGTGTAGATAGAATGGTATTATAATAAGGAGAGACCTGAGTAGATATATAGTGATAAGTATCGCAAATGTAAGTAGGTTGGTTGATTGGTTTGTTTGGTTTTATGGCATATCAACCTTTGTAGGTTATTTAACGCCAAATCCATTTTTACGTAAATAATCTGTTCTATTGAAAAAAGTTCAGTTTAGCATAAGTACACAGTTTAATTGTCAAAAACATTTCCATTTCAAACTATTCAAGCAGTTATATGTAATAATTCAGTTAAGTGTAAATACAGTTTTAATGTCGAAAAATAGTTCTATTTGAAATAAGCATAAGCACGCAGTTTAAGTGTAAGTACGGTTCAATGGTCAAAAACGTTTCTATTTCAAGCTATTCAGTTTACTCAATTCATTTTAGCATAAGTATGTTGTTAATTATATTTAACCCATAGATAGGGCCCTATCAGGTGCTACCACTCCGGGCCAGAGTGGACCTGGGAGCGATGGTAATGAAGGGGTACTCCGCATTCCCCAAAGCTCCAGCACTGCTGGAACCTCACCATCAGATTGTTTAGTGTCATATCCAGGACACTCATTAGGGGGGGGATCTTACTGCAGTCAGTGTATTCTACAGCCCCAGCTGACTGGGAAAAAAATTAAGAAGGGTTAAATGAGATACATGGATGGATGCTAACGAAATGTGGTAGATAAATATGAAACACACACACACACACACACACACACACACACACACACACACACACACACACACACACACATAAGCATATACCTATGGAAGTAAATAATTGAAAGAAATCCGACAGGAAGGAGAAAAATTGAAAAACAATTTAATCGAGAATTGATGAATTTATTAAAAGGAAAGTCAACTTTAAAAAGGTTTCGATTTTTATGAACCTTCGTCATGACTTTAAAAGGGTGAACAACGATGGATGTTTAATAAACATGCTGCATTGTTTGACTTGTAAAATCTTCGTAATAGTTATAATGAATACGTCTATGGTTGTCTCAGAAAAATAGGTTTGCCTATTTTTGAAAAAAATCAGTTCATTTAGATAATCGCTCATAAATAAATACACCCTAACAAACATTGGTACGGCCACTTACGGCCTTTAAAGACACGGCCTTCTGTTTTTGTTCAATCAACATTTGCTTCATCGTTTTAATGTCCTGACGAAGGTTCATTCAAACCGAAACGTTTTAACGTCGACTTTGGTTCTCATAAATTCACCTGTTTTCGATTACTTGTTTTCCAATATTTCTCCACATATCTATCTGTATATATATATATATATATATATATATATATACAAACCTAATTAGAGGTTTAATAATATTCTAATTGTGGTGCGCGAGCTAAATGTAGCCGGCGCCTTGGAGTTTGCTCATGACTTGTTTAAACACCTTTCATCCCAGTCAATGGCTTTTTAATAACTGAAAAGAAAAACTGTAAAATATTAACCATAGGATTTTGTATGATTTCTTCACGTGCTGTTCAAATTTAAGATCATTTCAACAAGGAATGGTCAAATAATTAGAATTCGAAATGATATTGATTTTTCTGAAAGACACAATGTCAACTTTTAAAACATGTATTGAAACAACTCAAAATTCGATGTTTAATATCTAAGCGCCTTTTCTTTTCCAGTTGATGATTTTTTCTATAACTGAAATGTAAAAAACAGGAAACATCAAACATCGAATTGTGTATGGTTTCAACTCATTCGATAAAAATTTGAGATCATTTGAAGTAGAAGTGGTCAAATTATTAGAATACGAAATGACATCGAAATTTCAAAAACATCTTGTGCACCTTTAAATAATGTTTTTTTTCTAAAACACCTTGTATATTCATGCAATTCTATTTTTGATTATGGGGTGTTGCTGTTTTTTTTTTCTTTAATTACAGAGTTTCAATGTTGTTGGCTTAGGTAATAAATCATTCTAAATGACACCCGTTTTCGTTCTATAATGTTCCACTAGAAATAATAAAATTCTGATATCTTTGGTGGTGGGGCATGCTTCACTATATAATGTTGCAAAACCAGTTGGAATACGAGTGAGAATAAACGGGGAAGAGACCTACCAGACCTCTAACACAGTAAATATTGAATCATATAACATGTACAAATTGAATTTGACAAACCGAGTGTTCGAATTTCAGCCGAGGCAGCGTTTTACTATCTGACCGAATTCTTTAAAGAAATGTATCAAATAATTTCTCCACGAAAAGTAAAAATGATTAAAAGAATATCAAGAGATATAAAAATAAATTAGGATCATGAAGGTGACGGTGATACCAATTGTAAATGGTGTACTTGGAACAGTCCCCAAAGGATTAGTAAAGGAGCTGGAGCACTTGGAAATAAGAGGACAAAAAGAGACCAACAAGAGTACAGCAATATCAAGATTGGTCAAAATAGTGTCACTCAATCTTCAGTGAAAGATCATCAGCTTGCACCGATGTGAAAAACTCTCAAGGAGTAAATAATATTAATAATAATAATAATGAGAAGAAGAAGAAGAAGAAGAAGAAGAAGAAGAAGAAGAAGAAGAAGAAGTTGCCCTTCAGTTGATTTTGTTGTTGCATCGGACCACAGAGTAAAAAAAAAGGATTAAGTTCTAGATAGAGTTCTGAAAAAGCTGTTGAACATGAAGGTGACAGTGATAGCATGTATAGTTGCAGTCAAAGGCCAGGAAAAGAGACCGAGAAAATTCGAGATTAGAGGAGTCACTGGGACTATCAAGACCTCAGTCCAAAAATGTGTGCGTGTGTGTGTGCGCGCGCGCTCGCGTGTGTGTGTGTATTTAGGCAACCCTATTCTTCAATGAAGTTTTAATCTTAAGTCAAGACAAACTCATACACACACACACGTCCACACACAGGCATATATATACAAATCAAATTTCTATACAGCATATATTAAATTAAACAATAATCCTATATATATATATATATATACATCTTTAAGAAAAAACAAAACCGGTCATATTAGGATTATAAATTTATTTCCATCCTGTTATGTGTTTTTGATAAAATCAAAAAACACAAAAAAAAATTAACAGGACTGATGGAATTCCTCCCAACCCCGGTTTAACTGAACTGAATAATACCTATATATATATATATATATATATATATATATATATATATATAATTTCAACAACAAGAAACTTAAAGTAACGAAACGGAAAAAAGAGATATTGATTAATTTACGCTTAATCCTCCTCTGCTCAGCAGTATTTGAGAACGTTCTTGATTTAAAAATGTTTTATAGGATTTGTGTGTTCATCAATACCACACACATACACACATACACACAATCGTGTGCACACACACACACACACACACACACACACATATATATATATATATATTACAGAAGATCAAGCAAATATATATTTGTGTGTGTGTGTTCTTGAGTGTGTTCTGAAATAATTCCTATTTTATTTTATCATATATATATATATATATAGATAGATAGATAGATAGATAGATAGATAGCTTTTAATTTATCCAATAAGTTGTCGACCGTAGTCGAAGGAGACCCGAAGGCACCCTTTTCAATAGCTACTACACCGAAGTATTGGGGTGGGCGCAACAGCATTCCTTTGAATTCTCCACTTTACCCTTGATCCTTACCTTATAATGCTGAGTATTAAGCAAGTACCGTTTTTTGAGGCTTTGGTATGATACGTACTGGGACTGAACCCCAGTCTCACGGACCATTGGCGAACACTACTACATAATCATTTTAAACCTTCACAATAAGTATGAATCTTATGAGCAATTTTTGATTAGATGTGTATGATTATTTCATCACGTTGAATAACTTGTTAACTTTTTTCTTTTTTAAGTTAGAAAATTTAAATTGTCTTCGATTCATTAAGTCTTGCAGCATCATGGCTTTCTTTTGATTATTGTTGGCTATTAGAGACACCGCTCTGAGTTAGAGCTCTTTTTTCCATTCGGAATAAATTAATTATGGTGAACAAGTGATTAGCAAATTCGATTGCTGAGTATGAAACTACTCGCCATCTAAAGAAGACAAAAATATATTTCAACACACACACACACACACATACACATACACACACATATATATATCATCATCATCATCATGTCGTGCCGCTAGCACGGATATTCCTGAACCTCTCAGGCCACATTTCCCTATCGTTCATCGCCTCTTCATAGGTCTTCAGGGCTACATCCTGTATCCTCACATAGCTGCTGAATGTATGTTCGAGCTGGTCGTCCCGCTTTTGCCCAGCCATATGTGGGGGTCCATGGGAGTACATCACTTATGAGGTCGTCCTTGCATCTCCAGCAGTGTCCTGAATGTCCGTTTCGTCTAACTTGGATAGTTTTCGTGATGTGAGGCAGGTGGCCGTATAGTTAGTGCCTTGTGGGGTGTTGTTGTTCAATATTGCTCGTAGCATTTTTGTGTATAACAATAAATAGATATATATTAGTATATTAGTTTATATATATATATATATATATATATATATATATATATATATATATATATATATATATATAAACTGGCTGCTTATCTGCGACCACTTGTTCCACTCGACTGGTTGCCATACCAAGCTTTCAGAATCCAGTCTGCCTTAATATTTACCCATACCTGCAGTGAGGGGTTGGATTAATTCCTTTCACTTGGGTTTAAACGCTCTGGAAAATACAAACAGTCTTGTCCAGGCTTTGGACTCGGATCACCGTGTACCTTTTCATTGAGGGTAAACTTTACATCATGGGCACCAACCTAGCAACATATATATATATATATATATATATATATATATATATATCAATGATTTAATATGATGCCAGCATGACATTTGGTGAACTGTGATCAAAAATCAAGTTTTATTCCGATGAATAAACATAGGATTGTTTAATTTGGGTCTTTGTAATCGTAATTTTTGTTTACCAGAAAAATATATCTTGACGTATAAAACATAATAAGATGTGAGCAGTATCAGAAAATCGGCAAACTAAATTTGTCAAAACGGTTGAACGCATTCTTTTACTTATATACACGTATGAATCTACGCACGCATGCAGGGATGCATGTATGAATGTATTCGTATATTCTGTATATATATAGATAGATAGATAGATAGATAGATAGATAGATAGAAATTATTATTCAATCCAGTAAATCCTGAGTAGGGATTAATTCCAATCAGGACCAATAAAATATTCAAAAATACAATATTAAATTTGAATAATCCTGGTAAAGAGCTCAATGTACATAAAATCCAAAGAGCAATTTTTTTTTCTTTTTATATCAATGCTTTTAACATAATGGAAATAAATGTGTTATCTTAAAGTAACCGATTGTTGTTTCTTTCTTTAAGAAAAAAAAATATATATGTATATATATATATTTAATAAAATGATAACAACTCAATGTCGATACAATTTTATTAAGATCCTTTCAAGTTTCCTGATAAGTGTCTTGGTGGATGATGGCCTATGAAAGTTCTAAAAGCGCTCGAGACAATTTTGGTAAATTCATCCACCAATTCCAACCTCAAACCAAGAACTTTATCGGGAAACTTGAAAGGGTCTTAATAAGATTAGATAGACAAAATGTGTTTTAACTATTTAATCAAACATGCTTAAATGAAAGACTGCTTCCTAACTATACATATTTCAAAATACATGATACTGCAGCTCACTAAGATACTGAAACTCTTAAAAAACACTCTTTATACATGCAAGGAACCCTTGATGATATATATATATATATATATATATATATATATACATATATATGTGTGTATATATATAACTTGATTTAATTATCGTAAGGCAAGAAACAAAGTCATCAAATAGTGTTGATTCTTTGTCAACACTTTCCTCGAATAGATTCATGTATTCTGTCATTGTAATTAAGTAGTTTAATTCATAAATATAATCAACTACATTATCATATTGAAATATAAATTGATGAATTTATATTGGTATGTGCGTATATATATATATATAGTTTTAGTTTTTATATATATATATATATATATATAAACTAAAACCACAAATCAGAATTGCCAATAAATAAGATAACGCTTAACATCATATCACTCAAAACTGTCTTATACCGACCACTTAGTAAACACTCAATCCAATGATCGCATAGATGAGAACTTGATCGTCACCAGAGGCCGCTGACTCAATGATCTACGCTATCAATATATATATATATATATATAATTAAATTGCGGGTAAAGCAAAATTTGTATATTATAATAAACAAAGACAATATTGGTAATTACAGTTGGGGAACTAAATAAAACAATAAAATAACGAAAGCCCTTTTCGTCCGGCTCTTTTCAAGTATTAAACACCGGAAATTCAATAAAAACGAGGTATATATATATATATATATATATATTTTATAATAAGGATGACCAGATAGAGGGAAAAGAAAAAAAAAAAAAGTAACCCCTGTATCCAGGAGTTCCCCAAATATATTAAGAATACGATTGTTTAACTGCCTGCACAGAGAGGGGCGATTCATAGAGATATAAATCGCCTCTAGAAATTTAAGATGGGATTTATTTCTAGCTCTATGCAGAATTGGAAAACAATCATCTTCATAACGTGTTCTGCAATTATTTATAGTGAGCAAATGCTCACCAATTGCCGAATCCATTGCTTGAGAATGCCCGAATGTTAATCGGCCTGACAAAAGAGATCTGGGTATATGCTGCCTAACCCTCACTTCGAGACGTTGACAAGTCATACCTATGTATATCGAATTGCATCGATAAACAAATTTATAAATTAAATTACTTTGTTTAAAGATAAGCAGCTTGTCCTTGTTCGTAGAATTAAAGGCTGACCTCGAAGTGAATATTGGTCTTAGGTTAACAGCATGAAAGCAACGATACAAAGAAGAGGCAATCTTATTCGCAGAAGACTCGGTAGCAGAACCAACCCAAGGAAGTCTGAAGTACACAGGACATTTCTGAGGACCGAAAACTTTGTTCATGTCCTTGAATTTTATCATCGCATACTTGATATTATTATCAATGACATCCTCTGGGTACCCGTTATCTATGAAGATATCCTTGATAGCTTTAAGTTCATTCTCAATTTTGCACTCAATGTTAAGAGCTCAATAAGAAAGATATCTAATTTGATTAAGCTTCCTAGAAGGGGAAAATAGTGCTTTATTCCTCCTTGCTTAAACCTCAGCATTATAAATACGGATCTTGGATAAGTGGATCAACCCAGGGAAAGAAGTAGTAAGGCAGCCCTCGGGTCGCCCTCGACTACAGTCGGCCAACTTACTTATATATATGATAAATATTGTAGAGTAGAGAACGTTAGCTAGCCTTATTAAAACAACCAATTTAACAGAAAGAAAACTGTAAAATCCAACCTGTTGTACCAGGCTTAAACACTGACCCTGTGTCATATCCTGCATGTGACGTAGGGTTGAATAAATACATTCTGCATAATCAAAATTCTTGACATGTTTGTATATAAATAAAGTAGCCAAAATGGCACATCACAGCGTGTTTTATATTAGAGCAATACACATAAAATAGCAAAGTCTCATTATTTATAGATGCTACAGTAGTATTCAGAATTAATAGTAGATGATAACTTTTTAAAACCCTTAATAAAAGGCTTTGTATTTTCTCTCACAATTAAAATAGATTAATTTCTTGTTTCTTTTAAAATGTATACAATTGTTGTTTGTTAATAGAAACTTTAGTAGTAAAATTACAAGGATTTGGAATCAGATTTTCATGAAAAGAAAGCGATATTTACAAACTTGTGTGTAGTTGTGTGCGTGTGAGAGAAAGTGAGTCGGCACGAAATTGTTTAAAATCAACCTTGTTTAATTATTTAAAATGAGTCTGAGCGAAAAATTTGAAACTCGAAAGAATTGTCTGGTAAGTTCGTCTTTGCTTCAGTTGCTGATCTACTCTAAATTAGAATATTAGGGAATGGATTCTCAAAGAATATCAACCAAAGTGTCGTAGCTGAGTTACACATCTCGCTGGACATTGTTCATGAAAACTCGGTTGCTATCGTATCAGCCAGTTAAGTCAAATAAGAAAGCAAAACGAAAAACAAACACTTGGATCTTGCCAGGCCAGCAAAATCAGTTAGAACAGTTTGAAAAAAAGATGAGAAAAAGACACTGAGGGAACAAAAGGTCAGGGGAAGTATTGAGGTTATCCAGACCAGAGCACTGTTAAGATGAGAGGGAATATTGAAAAGAGTACTAGAAACTTGAAAAACTTGCTGACACTGTTCGTGAAAAACTACCGCTTGAAACTGGTATGAAAGACTCGAATAGTAATAATAATTGAGAACCTGCCAAATCAGGGACTTTGCTGTCCGGGCAGACCACAGAATAAGATTGAAAGAAAGCGGTAAGAAAGATAAGAAATTACTTGGACCTTACTAGGGAACTGAAAAAATTATGGAACATGCAAGTGACGGTAATACCAGTTGTAATCACTACGCTCAGTAGTCACCAAAGGATTGATAAAAAGTCCTGGAGGAATTGGTAATAAGAGCATGAACGGAGCCGATCCAAACAATACCACTCTTAAAATCCGCCAAAATACCGAGAAAAGTCGTTGAGATTCTAGGAGCCTTGTTATCACTCAGTTTACAGCGGAAGACCATTAGCTAACGCAGGCGTGGAAATCTCTCAAAGGAGTAAAAAAAATAAAATCTACTGAACATGAAAATGACGGCGATACCAATAGTAATTGGTGCACTTGGAACAATTTACAAAGAATTAGCATAGGGACTGGAAGACTTGGAAATCAGAGGACAAGTGGAACCACCCAAACTACAGCATTGTGTAACATTGTCTAGAAAACTGAGAAGAATGCTGACGACTCAAGGAGACTTGCTGTCACTCGAACACCAGGGAGAAACCAACAGCTACAGATGGTGTGAAAAACTCTGAAAGAAGTAAGAATAAAAAAAATGTTTATAAAAGCGAAAAGAAAAACAGTGGAAGGAAGACCAAGTCAGAAAAACATTTTGAAAGGAAAATTACAAATATATCAGAATATTTGAAGTGGACATCATTAGGCAAACAGAGGTGAAAGAAAGAAAGAAAAGTAAATAAAAGGAGAATCTCAGAAGAGCAAGAAAACTCGAAACTGAGAGACATAAATACCTAGACCTTGCTAGAGAACTGAAAACACTATGGAACTTGAAAGTGACAGTGATACCAATTGTAATCTGCGTGCTCAGTACAGTCGCCAAAAGTTTGGTAAAAGCTATGGACTGCGGAATCATAGTAAGCGAGTTTGAATTCTAGTCGCACTATTATGTTCCCTTTCGGACAAATAACTTTGGGAAAGGTATAAACCCCCTTATCCTCCCAGCTATGGGTTAGATATTACCACTACTGTTTTTTCTAGAAGGATGGCTCTGGCATTAAATAACCTACTAATGTTGATATGCCATTAAACAAGGAAACCAAACCAAACCAAAAGTTTGGTACAGGGTCTGGAGGACTTGGAAATAAGAAGACGACTGGAGACCATCCCGACTAAAACTGTTGAGACCGGCCAGAATACAGAGAATAGTCCTGGAGACTTGAGGAAACAAGAAAGTTGATGGTGATTCACAAGGCCTAACATTGAAAAGATGACATAGGCAGACTATATGTGTCAAGAAAAGAAGGAAGTAGAAGACTCGCCAACAGTGAGGAAAGCGTTGATGCATCGACAGGATTACTTGAAGACTACATTAAGAAGAGCAAAGAAATACTAATCACGAAAGCGTGTAACAGCATTGGCAACATAAGTACCGACAGAACAATAACAAAAACTACGAAACGGAAATGAGAAGAAAAACAACTGTGCAGATATTTCAAGCTACAAACTAGGGAGATTTCTCACAAGAAGGCATAGACATGGCCAATAAAGGTAAATATAAAGTAAGAAACTGAATCTCTCGTAATACCAGCACAAAACAATGCCATAAGGACCAATTATGTGAAAGCGAAAATCAATGAGACGCCTCAGAATAGCTTGTGTAGTTTATGCGGAGAACGAGATGAAACGATCAATATCGTAGTAATCAAATTCAGCTAACAAGCACAAAAAGTACAAGACTACGCATGACTAGATAGAAAAGGTGATCGACAGGAAATCGTGCTAGAGATTAAATTTTGATCATACGTACAAACCCGAGTTCTTCCTTGAGAATGAGATGCCCAGAATTCTCTGGGATTTTGGGATAAAAACTGATTACTTTATCGTGGCCAAAAGACCAGACCAAGTGGTAATTCACAAAAAAGAGAACCTGTCGTTTTGGGGACTTTGCGGTCTCGTCGGACCACAGTGACAATCAAAGAAAGTGAAACTAGAGACAACTTCCTGGAAATGGTCAGACAACTAAGAAAGCTATGAAGCATAAAGGTGACGATGGTATCGATTGTTATTTGTGTACGGTCTGCAAAGGCTTGGAAAGAGGGCTGGAGGCGTTTGAAATTGGAGGACGAATCGAGATCATTCAACCTATAGTATTTTAAAGATCGGCCCGGTTACTGAGAAGAGTCCAAGCAACATGAGGAGAATTGCTGTCACTCAGACTCCAGTGAAAAATAATCAGTTAGACCTGATGAGAAAAACTTGCAAGGAGTAATATGATAATAACGTTGTAGTCCCTACATAATGGACTCGCCTTCCTCCATGAATACACGTCAACGGAGCGTCAGGCACGTGTGATACCATTTGCGTAGAGGACAGATAGTCGCTACCCCACTGGACTCTCTGCTTCCTATTAACTAACTACAGTTTAACCAGGTTCACTTGTATCTTGTTTCTGTTACATGGATATATATGTTTTTCTGTCTACCTTTTTGTGTTCCACGTGTCTTTCTTTTGCCAGCATCACAGCAAATAATAATAATGCTTGATGATATTTTATGAAAAAGAAGAAAAATGTATTTTACAAATTGTTTCACGGAAAAATATACTTGTTATTATGGTTGAATTTTAACTTTTTGTAAAATCCTCACGTAAGCATTGATCGATATCAGTTTGCCTAAAAATAGCCCTTCCACATTCGAACTAAAGACGAGTATATACGACAATTCTTTTAGCTATCCTAAGTGAATTGCTAAGTACTGAAATAAACTCTATTTCATCTAGTAGCGCTGACATTACGGAGTTTTCTGACTCTCTCAACATCCGTTCCTCTTATTCATCGTACTTGGAAAATTTTCTTGGCTGCATCTTGTATTCGCACATAGTTGATGTAAATAAATCTTTGCTGGTCGATCAAAACTGGCATGTCCATCAGCAGAAGTCCATAAAATAATGTGGCTTATGACTTCGTGCTTGCTTCTCCAATGGTGCCCTACGTGTCTTGTTAGTGTCTGATGGTTTGTGTGATAGAAGGCAGGTGGCCGTACAGCTGCTTGCAGATGGATCCATCACATGGACGCTAACAAAATGCATGCAGAAAAAGATTGATGAGAACAGTGCAAGAATGCTCCGTACTGTCTTAAAAATTTCCTGAGAGCAGCATCGCATAAAAAAGCAGCTGTACGGCTACTTACTTACCATCTCACAAACATCTCAAGTTAGTTGAACAAGACAAATGCGGCAAATTGTATTTATCAAGGTAAAATGAATAAATAGTGATACGTTTATTTTGGAAAAAAATTAACTAATCAAATCAAAGTAAAAAATCCCATAACCAAGTAGATGATACGAGGATCATTGAATAAGTTCCTGACTTTTTTTCCTATGGGCACTTTTATTGATAGTACACACATGAAAATCTAGTCCCCTTCGAAGTAATCTCCTCCGGCTGCAATGCACTTGTGCCGTTCCAACAACTTCTGTCAGGCTCCATGGAAGTCCTCTTGTGTGAGCGTGTCAGTGACCTTAGTCACAGCCTCTTTCATCTCTTCAATTATCTCATAACGACAGCCTCTGACCTTAGGGAATAACCAAAAGTCACAGGGAGCAATTTCTGGACTATAGGGAGGGTGAGGAACTGTCTTGATGCCCATCTTGGTCAAATAGTCTGTGACAAGGATGGAGTTGTGGACTGGTGCAATGTCCTGCTGGAAATGCTACTGACTCGATTTGAAGAGTGCTGGCTTCTTCCGATGGAATCTCTTCCTGAATTCCAGTGGCAATGTAGATCATGCCAGGGCTGTCAAAAAAGGAATTATCAAAGGTTTGTGGGTGGATTTGCTCTGTCTGGCCTCCTTGGGTCTGGGAGAGCCAGCATGCTTTCACTGGGAACTTTGTCTCTTGGTCTCTGGGTTATAACAGTAGATACAGCTTTCATCGCATGGCATTTTTTCCAAGTTTAAAACAGAATTTTATTTCATACCATTCTTCCTCACGCCCTGATTGCATTTTTGAAATTCTCCAGCTGTGAAAATCAGGATTTAGTAGGGAGGGTGACGAACTGTCTTGATGTCCATCTTGGTCAAATAGTCTGTGACAAGGATGGAGTTGTGGACTGGTGCATTGTCCTGGTGGAAATGCCACTGACCCGATTTGAAGAGTGCTGGCCTCTTCCGACGGAATCTCTCCCTGAACTCCCTTAAAACCTCAACACAGTAACTCTAACCCTTACCCTTTGGCCAATCAACTCTGGTGTATTGACTTCCTTACTCCTCCCGCACCTCTCATCATCGCTCACAGACTCCCTGACTTCTTTGAATCTCTTATGCCATTCAAAACCTCATGCTCGATTCATGCAAGATGGTCGAAAACAGTCTGAAGCATTCCATACGTTTCTCTGGCATTATTCCATGTTTAAAACAGAATTTTATTGTATATCGTTCTTCTAAAGTATCCTCACGTAGCTGTTCATTTGAACCTGAAATTATAAAAATTCGCCAGGTATCTCATAAGGTGTATAGCAATAACATACTGAATATTTAAGAGACTACGACGATTTTAAATACCTGTACAAAAACGTCTGGAAACTTATTGAAGGCACTACATATAATTTCTCAGCACATTTTCATGGATACACTGAAGATCAGAGAAAGAATTGAGATCATCCAGATGATAGCACAGCTAATATCCACGGATACTTTGAAGAGTTCTGGATGTCTGATGAGACTTGCTGTCTCACAAACCCCAATGTAAAACCAGAAAGTATATCATTTATATTCAAAAATTTCGATTTCGATTTTCAAAATCCCTTTTAAGTATAAAAATCCTCATTTACATTGTCTCTGTTGTTATGTTATCACTTGAATAAATGTCTGTAGCACAGTCACAAAATGAATGTTCTGTTGCATGTGCAGCAGCGAACTGCTCTGTCGGTGAGGCTATTCGTCATCTCGGAAGGAAAACAAAAAACATATCTCGCTTTTTAGTATTAGGACCCTTCGTCCTTCATTCTCACTCTTTTCCGTCTGTGAGGCCGTGAAAGTGGGAAGAAATAGACAACTGACACCATATGGTGTCTTCGCAATTCGAGGGACAGTCTTCTCTCGTATGCTCACACTCCAGCAACCATAAGAACAAAAGGCACCAACTATACGGCCACCTGCCTCCCGTCACGTAAACTATACAAGTTAGACGAACCAGACACGCAGGACACTGCTGGAGAAGCAGGGACGGGCTCATAAGTGATGTACTCCTATGGACCCCCGCATATGGCCAAGCAAAAGCAGGAGGATCTGCTCGAACATACATACAGCAGCTATGTGAGGATACGGGATGTAGTCCTGAAGACCTGCCTGAAGCGATGAATGACAGGCAGAAGTGGCGAGAAAGGTTCAGCGATATCCGTGCTAGCGGATATCGCTGAACCTTTCTGATGATGATGATATATCTGTTGTTCAGAAAACAACCCATCACCATATCCACTTCCGGCTCTCATCACCGCTCGGTGACCGGGTCCTCGAAAGCTAGATCAAGCGTATCATGTAACTGTTAGCGTAGTGGAAGAGATATTGAATTCTATCATCTCGCCTTTTCTCTTTTTTCTTTTTTTTTTCTTTTTTCTTTTGGATAACCCATTACTATTTGCCGATAACCTTATATTGTCAACCAGATAACCTTGAAACGTTTCGTTGTTTTTTTAAGCATATACCGACATTTGCAAAACTGATAGATCGGCTAGCTCGCATAAAAGAGTTTTAACAAATAATTAAAAAAAAAAATTGAATATAAATTAGAATATTAAATTTTCACTCTATTTATTATAATCTCTTTGTTTCAGTGACTTTGAATATTTAAATTGCTCGTTCTGTGCGTGACAAAGATGAAATCAAAATCTACCGAACATTCTTGGATCCACGTCCAGAAAAACACATTCACCAATTGGGTAAATGAACAGTTATCAGTTGGCGGTACTCGAGTCTTGGACTTGCAGGAAGATTTACGTGATGGTGTTATCTTGACTCGATTAGTTGAATCCTTACAGTTCCGTAGGATTGGCAAAATCTTTACGAAGCCCCAAAACCAAATTCAGATGCTACAGAATGTGGAGATCGCTTTTCGAGCCATCATGGAGGATAAAATCAAAGTTGTCAACATTGGTAAGTAACTTGAATCTGTTGCGGTAAGTTTGTCAGCAAATAATCTATAATAATTTGTTCAATGCCGTGTCTGGTGATTAGCTACACAGGTTCACATTCCGTGTGTTTTCTTTAACCCCAGTCAATACCGGAAATAAACAGATCCTAAAGGTGTGCCTGAATGCTGCGATGGGGTCTGATAGGTTTCGTAATTAATGAAAAGATTATCGTCGTCGAAAAATCTGGTCCGGATTTAAGCCCTTTCCTTATTAAAGAAAAAGGTAAAAAAATGTTTCGTTCCCCATACACACACACACACACATATATATATATATATATATATGTGTGTGTGTGTGTGTGTGTGAGTCTGTGTGTGTGTATTTACTAACCCCTCTGCATTATTAGGATTTGACGCTAGGTCATTTTAAGTGGATTTTGACTCGTTTTAATTCAAATTTTTCATTTTCCTAGACCGGTTGCCTTCCCTAACATTCAAAAGATGACATAGGCAGACTATATGTGTAAAAAAAAGAAGGAGGTAGAAGACTTGACAACAGTGAAGAAAGCGTTATTTAATGCTAGAGGGAGAATAGTTGGATTTATTGCTTTTCCAAGGGTATTAGTACTATTAGAAATGCAAGCAGGAGCATCCAGGATTTGAACTCTGATCACTGTATCCATTTCTAATGACTGTAACTATTACACACACACACACACACACACACACACACACACACACGCATATATATATATATATATATATATATATATATATATATATATGTGTGTGTGTGTGTGTGTGTGTGTGTGCATAGGAACTCTAGATACTTATGAATTTAGAGATATCTTTCTCGTAGACTGGATGCCCACCGTGTATTTAGGGTGGAGTCTACTCTCATATTTTACTCATTGGTACTGAGTAAAAAACTAAAATATAAGATATTCACAGAAAAATATATCGAAAAACAACTCAGTTGGCAACCAAAGATAGTACATCATAGGTCGTAGATATGGTATATTTTACGAGTATATTCATGTATTTGATTGCATTGTAAGGTAAATAGTCGCTTTCTTGCTTTGAAAATCTGCTTCGCTATGCGAACTGCTTCGGCAAATCGACAGATGGTCGATTGACACAGAGATTTATCACAAATTGTGAACCCCTTGAGAGCGCTTTATCAAATAGATTCATAAAACTCGAGCATATGACATGAAACATAGAACTAAGTAGATTAAAGATTAAAATTTGGCCAAAAGGTTGAAGAGAGAGAGAGAGAGGGGGGGAGTGTAAATAAGATATCAAAATTCTTTGTCGAGTGTAGCAAAAAGGAACGAACGGACTGACCTAAACATATATTTCCGAGTTCATAGATTTAATCTCTTGAATAATAAAAACAGGTTTGACCTCTTTGGATGGGAAAGAATCAAGCTAACAAAACAATTACTATAATAATAGTTGAAGAAGAAGAAGAAGAACATTTTACAATGACAATCACGCAATATCCATAGCAAAGGATCTATTAATAGCCAAGATAATACAGTCTACAGATTAGCATAGAAAAATAGAAACGTAATGATATCTTAAATTAAATATTTACAAGCAGGTACCCACAAGTTCAAAGGATTTGTTCATAAAAATATCGCAATGTCTTTTTTAAAATATCCTTAAAGTATGGGATCTAAATTAGTAACTTTAAATAGCAATGTGATTTCGTCTTTTTAATCTCCTCGATTGACTTCGAACACAATTTTAGGAATTATTTTTATTAATTTTTCGCTCAAAATACCATGAAAGTTGAATAAAAAGTCAATGAAGAATGCTATCTAGATGTTGGCTTTCTTGATACATTTAAAGCTGGCAATCATATTTTGTCTATTGTATCGAGGGCTGGGTGGTTGGAAATTTCATTTTAACAATATTAAATATTGTTTCAAAAATATATCAATCGCTAATAAAACCTTCGATAAAATATTATACTCAGGCATAGGCTCTAGTGACTAGGCATGAAAATTGACGTGTAATATTAAAATGAGAGAATATTCCAACGAGAGTGACAAAAATAAAAATGAGGATAACCTTTTACAGTTACAGAGAGAGATTATATAAATATGGATTGACTACTTTTCTAGAAAGTAAAATCAGAGGTGTTCTCGTTGAAACTTTTAAAATAATTGAATTTCTATTCATGGTGGTCATTTTTTAAAATATTTCTCCTCGAACTACTAAGTTCGAACACAGATCACACTATTATGTTCACTTCATGTCGTGTCGCTGACTCTCACTCTCCTTTCGTCTCTATTGTCCATTGCATTCGACAGGTCCTCTAGTCAAAATCCTGTGTCTGTACAGAGCTGTTGTAGATAAGTTCCAGCCGGCCGCCCAACACCGGCTAGTCTGTGTGAAGGAGTCCACAGGAGAACGTCACTTATGAGCTTGCCCTTAATACATGCAGGACACCGCTGGAGAAGTAAGGGAAAGCTGAATGAAAAGACATGAACCCCATCTACCCAACCCCACAGAAATGGGTTAAAAAGTACCACAACTCTTCTTCGACAAGTATGGGTTTGGAATTAAATAACCCACAAAGGTTGATATGCCATCAAACAAAGAAAATCAAACCAAACGAAAAATGCAAACACAATTTTAGTTTGAAGGTCTCTACCAAGGAAAGAAATTAAAAACAACAAAAAAACGTGGCCTTGAGTCATTTACCAGGAGATACTGGGTTGGCAGGGACGAGATATTGCCACAAGTATACTTTCTATCATATCACTACTGCTCTTCGACAAGGATGGCTTTGGCATCACATAACCCTCGAAAGTTAATCTGCCATTTAAGAAAGTGTAAGAGCATGGTGGAGAGTGGTTGAATTGGGTAATCATCAAGGTTCCGTCATTATGTTTGATTGATTGGTTTTAACAGCATGACAACCCATTAGCAGTTATTGTATGCTATCAGGTTAGAGAACCGCGTTCATATTTAGATTTTTGTAGCCATTTTATTTTAATCCTTTTACACATATTTTTGCGCACGGTTCTATCGAATACAATTATTTTTTTAAACAGATATATTTTATCCATAGATAGGACTCTAACAAATACTCCCATTCCAGTTCAGTGTGAACCTGGGAGTAATGGAAAAGAAAGGGGTACTAAAAAATACCCAGATATCCAGAACTGAAGCGTTGTCATCAGATGCAGTTTAGTATCACACCCAGAACATTCCTTTTTTTTGGAGGGGGGACTTTTACCACTCTTCAGGGGATATAGCGTATTCTAAAGGGTATTACATTCGTCTTTGTCTATCGCGTTTCCCTTAAAGAGTTAATATACACCAAATCCCGAAGATAGGGAGTTGCAACGATATTAATACATTGATAGTTATGGCCATCGTTGTTTATATTTTGAGTGACTGGTTTGAACCAGAAAATCTTGTTTCTTTCTTTTTTCTCAGTTCATCGAGTTTCTCTTGATTAAACTGATATTTGACGAATTCGAAACAAACGAAGTTTGGGGCATGTAACCCTATATGCTTGTAAATGATTTACTTTTTTTCCTGCTGGTTTTCTGTTTGTCCAGCCAATTCAGCTATTCAAAGTAAGAAAAAGTTCTCATAATTCTAAATAAGAAATAGAAAATGATATTGGAAATATAGGTCACATTATATGTTTCGTGTCATTTTGATATAAAGACACTTAGTTTCTTTCTCTTTATCACAAATGCCGCCTTTTTTAAAATCTCAATCTAAGTCCATTATTCGCAATTTATTTTCTCACGAAACCCTCCTAATCAAAATTGACTTGGGCCAATAAAAATCACCAAGCAATTTTTCTTTGAATTTGAGGTTTTAGGCTACTGCTGCTGTTGCTAAATAAATACTTTAAAAATTCCCTTAGCCAACGCGATCCGCTTGGTGGCCGTAATGTCTGAAACTTAGTCTAACGTAAAGTTGGACGGGTTTCGATCCCGGCTTCGAGAGTCCTGTATGTCTAGCCACACTGAAGAGTTCTGATAGAACGAAACAGTCTGTCTGTGGATGACAATATATATATATATAAGTAAAGTTGGCGACTGTAGTCAAGGGCGACTCGAAGGCTCTCTTTTCAACAGCTCAAACACAGAGGTGTAGGAGAAGGGTTTACTCCTTTCTCTGGATTACTTCACTTTACCCTTGATC
>OY757914.1:90650382-90757882 GCA_963585895.1 Sepioteuthis lessoniana | reverse complement strand
GACCAAAAGACTCCCTTTTCAATAGCTACTGCTTCGAGTTGTAGGGGAGGGCGCTACTCCTTTCTCTTGATTGCTCCACTTTACCCTTGATACGTACCTTATATTGCTGAGTGTTAAACAAGGAGGTATTAAGTACCATCTTTAAAGTCTTCGGTATGATACGACCTGGGATTGAACCCAGGTCACCCAGACCATTGGCAAACACTTTACCCACTTGGCCAATAACATTACTGTTTTTCTAAAAGGATAGGTTTGGTATTGAATAACCCGCTAACGTTGATATACCATTAAACTAAGAAACTCTAACTGAACTGTGGCTCAGTCAGCTGGGGCTGTGGAATACACCGACTGCATCTCGGCAGAGGGATAAGACCTCCCCAACGATTATGACACTAAATAACCTGCTGGAGCTTTGGGGAATGCAGAATACTCCTTCACTGCCATTGCTCCCAGGTCTCCTCAGGCCCGGAATGGTGGCACTTAAATCAATTAAAAAACGCTTGAGACGATAGGCACAATGCATAAAGAAATGCTGATAGAGATATAGTAGAGACAAATCTATAGCTGAACAGTGCAGGACTGAAGACGAAGACAGTGGGGTTAATAATAGTCGCACTGGGCCAGAGCCTACCAACTAAACATAAGATCTGATCAAACCTAATATATTGATTGTGCGAACAAAAATCTGAATCAATTGACAACATTGGGTTCGGTTGCTCGATATTTAAACCGATTGAATATAAAGAAAGACACGATAAACTGGAACATTATAATTATTGGAAAACGTGGAAATGGAATACTGAAATTCGAAAAATAGTACGAACGCCAACCAGAACCAATAACAGAAGCCAACGAAGCAACTTTTCTCTTCGACTTCGCAATCAAAACTCACAGAAAAATTAAAGGCAATAAACCAAATATAGTTGTTAAAAACTATAAAAGAAAAATATGTCTTCTAATTGATTGGTCAAAGCTTACAGATGATAACATATCACAAAAAAAAAAAAAAAGGATAAGAAATTATGAAAATACGAAGAACTGGAAATAGAAATTGAAAAAATGTGGCATCTTAAAACTACCAGCGTAACGATAATTGTAGGAACCCTGGGTATGATCAAGAAAAGTACATCGAAAGAGATTAATAAGATCCTGAGCTAACCCAGCATCACGAAATACTAAAAAATTGCACTTGGCGGAACGGATCATCTACTTAGGAAATAACTAATTGGTTAGATATTACCCAAAAGAGGGAGCAAAAGCATACATATATAAAATGAATATCATTACTACCATATCTCACGCTAGATCTTCGATGAAGACTCAGTGAACGATCGTAAGAAACCCAAAGTGGAGTATAAAATTAATAATAATAATAATAATAACATGAAAGTAACGATTGTGCCAATTGTGATTGGTGCGTTAGGCACAATAACTAAAGGATTATTAAAAGGCCTGGAGGTGCCCGTGGTGTAATTGTTATCGTCGTAGGAAATGAACACGGCGACACGAGTTCAAATCCTGGACGAAACTCATTGCATTTCACATAGCACTAATACCCTTGGGAAAGGTATGAATCCAATTATTCTCCCTCCAGCTATGGATAAATAGTAGGGCAGACTAGGTTCTTCAGCCTTGGTTAGGCAACTAGTCTAGGAGAAGGAAAACTCTGAATTCAAACCTGTTAAACTCAGCTTAAAAATTGACCTTGTGTCATATCCTGCCCGAGTGGAGGGGTTGGTAAATAGGATAGGATTAAAAGGCCTGGAAGACTTGGAAATTGGCAGACGGGTAGAGACTATCCAAACGACAGCATTGCTAAGAACGACCAGAACCCTGAGACGAGTCCTGGAGACTTGATGAGACTTGCTGTCACTCAAACTCCAGTGTAAAACCATCAGTTAACACTGGTGTGAAAAACTCTAAGAATGTTATGATAATAATAATAGCAGCTGTAGATCATGCGAAGGCAGTGATAAGATGGTAAATCGCATAAAAGACGAATACAACAAACTGGTACAAAAGGAGTACAAGACAAGGCACGATTGGGTGTGAAAGATAATCAAAAGTGATTTGTGAACGATATTAAAAGTTGACCGTACTAACAAATAATATTAGCACAAACCAAAATCGCCCTCAGAATATTAGACTAATATAATTCTTCAGGATTTTCAGATACAAACGGATCACCAGCTAAGAGCCAAGAATAAGAATTAATGAATAAAAAATTGTCATCTAGTCCGGTGGACCACGGAGGGAAAATGACCGGAAGCGAAAAGATATTTGAATCTCGCAAGAAAGCTTAAAAAAATCATTTAACTTGAAGATAACGGCAATATCAGTTAAAGTCAGCGCTTAGAAAAGACCCAAGGGCTTGAAAATCAATGGAAAAAAAGAGACTCTATAGACCGCAGCATTTTTAAGGTCGGTTAGAATAGTCAAAAGAGTACTGGGGACCTGAGATGGTTACTCTCAGACTGATATACCACCCGTTAAAACTGGCGGGAAAAACTCGCAAAAAATGAAATAATAATAATTATTATTTTTACATTTAGAAGAAGAAGAAGAAGAAGAAGAAGAAGAAGAAGAAGAAGAAGAAGAAGAAGAAGAAGAAGAAGAACGCTACAAGGAACAATCATATCAAAGTAAGAATAGATAACACGCAACAAAACAGCAGTTGTAGGTTATGTCGTGATAGAGACGAAACGATTAATCACATTATAAGCGAATGCACCAAACAAGCACAGATAAAATATAAAACTAGACACAACTGGGTGGGCACGGTGATCCACTGGGACTGGACAAGAAGCTTAAATTTGTCCATGCGAACAAATGATAAATGCGCAACACATAATCTGTCCTGGAGAACGAGACGCACAAACTCCTCTGGGATTTTGAGATACAGATGAATCACTTAATCTCGGCCAGACGACTAGACCTATTAATAATCAACAAGAAAAACAGAACCTGCCGAATAGTGAACTTTGCTGTTCCGGCTGACCACAGACTAAAATTGAAAGAAAGCAAAAAAAAAAAAAAGATAAGTACCTGGACCTTACCACGGAAGTGAAAAAACTGTGGAACATGAAAATGAGGGTGATACTAATTGTAACTGGTGCTCTTGATAGAGTCACCAAAGATTGGTACAATGACTGAAGGACTTGAAAATCGGAGGACGAGTGGAGATCATCCAAATTGCAGCATTGCTTCAGATCGGTTAGTATATAAAGAAAAGTCCCGAATACTTGAGGAGACTTGCCGTCACTCAAACTCCAAAGAGAAACCATCGGCTAATGCTGGTGTGAGAAACTCAAAAAGGAGTAAATAATAATAATAATAATAATAATAATAATAATACAAAAAAAGACGGACCACAGAATAAATCTTAAGGAATGTGAAAAGAAGGATAAGTACCTCAACCTTGCTAGAGAATTGAAAAAGCTGTGGAACATGAAAGTAACGATTGTGCTAATTGTGATTGGTGCGTTAGGCACAATAACTAAGGGGTTATTAAAAGGCCTGGAGGACTTGGAAGTTGGCGGACGAGTAGAGACTCTCCAAATGACAGCATTGCTGAGAACGACCAGAATCCTGAGACGAGTCCTAGAGACTTGAGGAGATTTGCTGTCTCTCAAACTCCAATGAAAAACCATCAGCTAACACTGATGTGAAAATAATAATCTGTAAGCTAATGTACAAAAGAAGTGCAAGAATTGGCATGCCTGTGTGTGGGAGGTGATCGACTGGGAATAGTGCAAGAGATTAAAAATTGACCATTCTACTTCTGGTAAAAACACATAACAGAATCCATTCATGACAATGAGATGCGTCAAATTCTCTGGGATTTTGTATTTCAAACAAATCCCCTAATCCCAGCCATAACACCTGACCTAGTGTTAATTAACCAGAAAAAAGAACTTGCTTGTCCAGTGGATGTTGCCATTCAGGCGAACCACAGAATGAAAATAAGAGAAATCGAAAAGATTGATAACTACTTGGTATTTGCAGAGAGCTAAAGAGAAACGTTTGTGGAACACGAAGGTGACAGTGGTGGTACCAACTGTGGTAATTTACTAAGCATTTTGCTTAGATGTGGCACAAGGCAATATGAAAAGGGCACCCAATGAGACTCGAACTCATTCGTGTAGGTTTGCTAATCGTGCTTGCTAACCATTACACCACCAGGGGTACCAACTGTGATTGGTGAACTCAGAACTGTCTCTCAAAAGCCTCGGCAAACAGGCTTGAGGAATTGGAAATCAGAGAAAGATCAAGACCATCCTGATAAAAGCATTGTTGAGATCGCCCAAGATAATTAGAAGTGATTGGGAGATTTGAGGACAATCTGTTGACAATTTGTCTATCAAACTCTTATAAAAGTCTAATTGCAAACTCCGGTGCCAAAAGAATTCGCAGAGAATATTGACATACACACGGATCACCTAATCTCGGCCAGAAAACCACACCTGATAACAATCAACGAAAAAAAAAAAAGACAACTTGCAAAATTGTCGACTTGGCTGTCCCGACTGACCACAGAATAAAACTGAAAGAATGTGAAAAGAAAGATAATTACCTCGACCTTGCAAAAGAATTGAAAAAAACTATGGAACATGAAAGTGACATAACAATTTTGATTGGTGCTTTTGGCACAGTAACTGAAAGATTATTAAAAGGAACTGGAGGACTTGGAAGTTGGCAGCCGAGTGGAGACCATCTAAAAGATAGCATTATTGAGAACGAACAGAATACTGAGAAGTTTCCTTGAGACTTGAGGAGACTTGCTGTCACTCAAACTCCAGTGATAGACTATCAGCTAACGCTGAATTGAAAAACTCTAAAGGAGTAAATAATAATAATAATAATAATAATAATAATTCGTTATGGTCATGGTAGCGTTAATACCAAACAGAGAGATGATGCTGAGCATAACACTGATGTATTAGTAATATTACTACTACTACTACAACCACTTTTACTTCTTTTACTTCTGCTAAGAAGCAGAAGATGAGAGTGAAAGTGATGGAGATGGAGATGTTCAAAATGGAAAAAAAATATGATGTGGATCCTCATCTTCTTTTACTTTTTCTTAGAAGCGGTAGTAGTAGTAGTAGTAGTAGTAGTAGCTGCAGCAGCCGCAGGAGTAGTAGTAGTAGTAGTAGTAGTAGTAGTAGTAGTACCGCTATTGGAAAATTAATATCAGTGTGTCATACTGGGGCTGGGTGACCGATGAGAAACATTTTTCTGTTTTATGCTGGGAGAAGATGAATCTTGAGAAATCGGAATATTAGTTCACGAAAGGTGACATAGATAGATAGATACAGAAAGAGGGAGATAGAGAAAGAGTGACTGATAGAGAGAGAGAGACAAAGACGGAGAGAGTGATTTAGTAAAACCATTCAGAGAGTTTACGAGAAACGTGTTAAAAGCAGGAAGCAAAACGATGTTAACTTGAATCTTATTGAAGTTTGTATAGGAACATGATAAAAAAAAAGCAAAAAAAAAAAAAAAAGCAAAAAAAAAAAAACAGCAAATGAGCCCTCTCCCCTGAAAACATGAAAAAAAAGAGAGAGAAATTGTATTGCGTATTTGAAAGATTGAATTGTTTTTATTGCCTTCTTGAACTGTCCGGCACGTTCCTACTTGTTCGATTACGGAAGGTGTGTAACCTGTTTTTAAATGGGCGCTATTAATAGATGAACAGCTATCAAATGACAATATGAAAATAAATATAGTCTGATGGGTTTATTCTGACATGCACATTAACATAAAAAATATTAAATCGCTTCCATCAGGAAATCTCATGCCCTTCCTTCTTTATTGTGCGTAAAAAAAGTAAAGTTGGCGATCATAGTCTAAGGTAACCCAAAGGCTCTCTTTTCAACAGCTACTACACGGAGGTGCAGGGGAGGACGCTACATCCTTTCCAGGATTGCTCCACCTTACCCTTGATCTTCACCTTATAGTGCTGATTGCTAAGCAAGGCAGCATCAAGTACTGTTTTTTGGGTTTTTGGTATAACTCAACCTGGGATTGAAATCTGGTCTCCCGAACCATTGACGAACACTCTTCTCAATAGGCCCATGGCCCGGTATTATATGCGTACTAGTAGAGAACTTACCTACTTAAGGGTCTTGCCAAACTATGAAATTACAGATTGGAGCTATGTATGAAAAAATGGTGAAATCTTTGAGGGACGACCAAGAAAAGAATGCAACATTTTTGATATTCATCCCACAGCTCATCACATTTGTTTCTAACATTTTTAGTTTGGGCAAGAACATTAAAATTCTACAACAAGAAATACTAATATATCATCATCAACATGAAGTCGTGCTGATTGAACGGATTCTCTTAACTCTCTCTCTCTCTCTCTCTCTCTCTCTCTCTCTCTCTCCTTCTGTGTGTCTGTCTGTCTATCACATTATCCGTCCCTATCGGTCATCGCTTTTGGCAGAATCTCTGGACAGCATCCAGTGTCAGCTCTGAGCTGATCGAAGTCTTTACTGGTGAGTCCATGTCTGGTAGTCCACAGGAGAACGTCACTTGTGAGTTCATCCCTGCATCCTCATTAGTGTCTAGTATGTCTTGTTCGTCTTGGATGGTTTGTTAGATGAAAAGCATGTAGCTGTTAAATTGCCTTTTTGTTGGGTGCTGATTCTAGGATTTGTTCAAAACACCGTGCGCAACTTGCTTAAGTAGTTCCCATATAGCTATATATATATATATATATATATATATTGCCCAGTCGGCTGGGGCTGTAGAATACACCGACTGCTTCTCAGCAGAGGGGTAATACCCCCTCACCAACGAGTGTCCTGGATATGTCACTAAACAGTCTGATGGTGAGGTTCCACTGATGCTGGAGCTTTGGGGAATGTGAAATACCCCTTTATTAACATCGCTCTCAGGTCCACTCTGGCCCGGCGTGGTAGCACCTGATAGGGCCCTATCTATGGGTTAAATAGAACAAACGGCATACTTATGCTAAACTGAAATGCTTGAAATAGAAATTTTTTTGACAATTAAACCGTACTTATATTTAAACTGCGTCCTTATGCTAAACTGAATTATTTGAAATTGAACTGGTTTTTTTTACATTGAAACTGTATATACACTAAACTGAATTGGTATATATAACTGCTTGAATAAACTGAATAGCTTGAAATAGAAATGTTTTTGACAAACTGTGTACTCCTGCAAAATTGAATTGTTTGAAATAGAAATGATTATTTTCAGAAAAATGGAGTTGGCGTTAAATAACCTACAAAGATTGATATGCCATAAAACCCATCAAGCAAACAACATATATATATATATATATATATATATATATATATATATATATATATGTGTGTGTGTGTGTGTGTGTGTATTGGTAATATCCACTCAGCGTCCGAAACAGTGGGTGTGGATTATTCTTGTACAGAATATAAGAGGAATATCATGAATCCATGTGAGTGCTTGATGTATGGGTATTGTTACATCATTTATTCCCTTGCAGGTATATAACAAAATTCACATTCAGAGCGTATATCGTGCAATTAGAAGGAAACTCAAACCTGGTCAAGTCAGATGACTTTTTACATGTTAGACTTTAACATGTAAAAAGTCATCTGAAGAGACGGAGAGTATAATATTCCCTGGCAAAATAAATTTATGACAACTTAACCAGGTTTGAGTTTCCTTCTAATTACACTATATATATATAGAGAGAGATCTTATTCACATATTTAATCTTTCAATGCATTTCTAATATAGATATATATATATATATATTAGAAATACATTGAATATATAAATTGCATGAGTGAAAAGTATATTTTGTCTGGTAAGAAAACGTGGAGCAGTGGACAATGCGTTTGGTTGGAAAATTCTTCTGAGTGAACTCATCCGCCGGTTCAATACCAACAACGGGCGAGAATAATATGGAATATTTATCATAATTTAACACTTGTACCAGGTCCTGGTTAATCGAATTGAAACATACTACCCCTGTGGTTCAAATAAAGGTTTCAGTTTGAGATTCTGTGTGGGCTCCCGAGTTCGGTATAAAACACCTGACAAAGGCCCAAGGACACATCGGCCAGACGTTGTGAATATAAAAATAAGGTCAATAGTTCAAATATTCTAATGAATATATCTTATTTAAAACGTAATGAAAAATATTCTTAGTAAAAGTAAGTCATCTTTTAATGTCCGGACATACTTCAATGTTGGTTTGCAGAATATTATTATAACTCTATGATTGTTTCTTTCTTGCTTTCTTTTTTTAATTGTATGTCAATCTTCATGTGTTTTTTTTATGGCATGTCAATCGTCGAGTGTTGTTTAATGGTATGTCAATCGTCGAGTGTTGTTTAATGGTATGTCAATCTTTGAGTGTTGTTCAATGGTGTGTCAATCATCATGTGTTTTTTATGTCATGTCAAACTTTGTGTGTTGTTTAATGGGATATAATTCTTTGTGTGTTTAATGGCATATCAATCTTCGAGTGTTGTTTAATGGCATATCAATATTTATTTGTTGTTTAATGGTATGTCAATCTTCGTGTGTTGTTTAATGGCATGACAATCTTCGGATGTTGCTTGATGTTATGTAAATCTTCGTGCGTTGTTTGATGGTATGTCAATCGTTTTAAGGGTTGTTTAATGGCATGTCAATATTAATGTGTTGTTTAATGGTATGCGAGTCATCGGGCGTTGCTTAATGGCATGCCAATTTACGTGTGTTGTTTGATGGTATGTCGATCTTTGTGTGTTGTCTAATGGGATATCATTCTTTGTGTATTGTTTAATGGCCTATCAATCTTCGTGTGGTGTTTAATGGCATGTCTATCTTCGTGTCTTGTTTAATGGCAAATCCATCATTGAAGAAGAAGAGTTGCTGTACTATTTAACCCATTGCAGAGAATAAAGTGGGTCCATAACCCAAAATTCATGAAAATAATCTTTAGGAAATTAACGTTGATATTTGCAAACTGTTGCTGTGTCGATATGATGTCTACGTGTATTTTTTAGTTAGATTTCATTGTTACAAATCATAACGAATACAAAAATTTCCTGCCCACCAAAAAAAAGAAAAAATAAATAAACGTAAGCATCTCTGACAGTTCATCAAGGAATTAACATTGTTTACTGCTAAAGTTTAATTAGACAGTTCGTGTGGTATATGTTTTTAATTGTTAAGTTATATTTATAAGTGTTTATATATATTTATGTATATATATCTGTGTATAGTAGAAGTAGTAAGTAAAGTTGTTGATTATAATCGGAGGTGACCTGGAGGGTCCCTTTTCAATAGCTACTACTGCTAGGCGCAGGGGAGGGCACGATTCCTTTCCCTGGATTGTTCACTTTACTCTTGCTGAGTATTAAACAAAGAGGTATCAAGTACTCATTTTTGAGTTTTGGATATGGCTCGACCTGGGATTGAATCACGATCTCCAGGGCCATTGGCGAACACTCTACCCACTTATGTTAATGTCTAATATTGGAGCTCGGTGACTGATGATAGATTTTTTTCTGCTTTATTTCTGGAGACGATAGCTCTTAAGAAATAGGAATATTAGTTCACGACATATGACATAGACACACACATATATATGTATATTTATATATATAAGGAGAGAGAGAGAGAGGGGGGGAGAAACAAAGTGGGGAGGGTGCAGTTATCCAATCATTCAATGAATTTGAATCGATCAATCATTCTTTTCACCTGTCAAGTTACGAAGACTCGTCTGTGGGCGTGTCTTGCTGGAGGGCGTGTCTCGCCAGTCGTTTCATACATCTTGAAGTCATTCTACCAAGAAATGAAGAATCTATTTTTCAGTCAATTTTTTTCTCCTTTCTTTGAAGATGCCATTTTGCGCCTCAAGACTCCCGAACATTTGGATAGATAGATAGAAAAACAAACAGAGAGAGAGAGAGAGAGAGAGAGAGTGTGTGTGTGTGTGTGTGTGAGAGAGAGAGAGAGAGAGAGAGAGAGGGAGGACGGAGGATGGTAGAGAAAGATGCAGAAGAAACACATAGAGAAACATGTTATAAGCAGGACTTAAAATGATGTTAATGTGAATGTTATTGAATTTTAACGTTTGTATATATGTATTTATGTGTGTATATATATGCATGTATGTATGTATGTCTGTACATATATTTGCAGGCAACGAAGACGTAGTGAATGGTAACTTAAAGCTGATCTTAGGTCTCATCTGGCACCTTATTCAGCGATACCAGATCTCGGCTTCCAGTGGGAAATCAGCACCGAAAAAATTGATGATCAACTGTTTTCATTCTTTCTTACCTGACAATAACATCACCAATTTCTCCTCGGATTGGAGCGATGGCGTTGCTCTTCAGTGAGTCACCTGTTTCTCCTGATTTTTATTCAATGTAATCACCGTATACTTATTACCCCACCTCCTACTCTAGTTTATGTTGACTGTATCCACTGCAGAGAGGTAAGATCACCTAACCCACTTTTTCTTTCTCCCCTACTCCCAGTCAAAAGATCTTGGTATAATCCGATTCGATTCCCCGCAGAGGAGTACCCCCCAAAAAAGAAAAAAAAAACTGAAGCAATAAAAGAAAACGAAGCGGTATCTTGGGTCGATAGTGAAGTGCATCCGGTGATGAGGCTCTAGTTCTGGTGCATCTCTCCCTCTACGAGTGTCCTGGATATGTCACTAAAAACTCTGATTTTGAGGCTCCAGTAATGTTGGTTCTTTGGGAAATGTGAAATACTCCTTCATTGCCATCGTTCCCAGATCCATTCTGCCCTTGAGTGGTGGCACCTGATTGGGTACTATCTATGAGTTAAATAGAACTGTGTGACAATTTAACTGTATATTATGCTTAACTGAATTGTTAGAAATAGAACTGTTTTGACATTCAAACGGTGTACTTATACTAAACTGAATTGTCTGAAATACCTTTTTTAACATTTAATTGTGTGTAAACAAAAAAACTGTACTTAGCTAAACTGAATTCTTTGGAAAAGAACTGATTTTGATATATAAACAGTTTACTTATGCTAAAATGAATTGTTCGAAATAGAACTCTTTATATGTATAAAAATGGATTTCATCTTATTTATATTAAGCATAATTAGCATAATAATTGTTATATTAAACGTAATAAATAATGGATTATAACATGAAATTTTTACGATGTGTTTCATTATAGTAGTAGACTTTTTGGTTAAATTAATATTGATATAGATTTTTTTTTTTTAGACTACATGCATTATATTGTCTATAATCTTTATAATTTACTATAAATTCAACGAGATTAGGAATTTATTTATATCTTATTCACCTGATTCTCAAGTTACAAATTATATTTTAGTATTCCCCGTTTTTGAAATTACGTAGTGTTTTAAATTATAGGTAAGGTCTTTTTTAAAAAAGAAGACTGTATAAACATTATTTTGTTAATATGTAGTTATAAGTAAGAAAAAATTTTTATAATTAAAAATCAAAATTATCTTTTAGTCGGAAGCAATGTAAGCGTTTCTACATTATAATCAAATATATAACTGTATTATATCCATCCGATTAGGTCATTTCATCTGACCGAAATAAATTTATAATGGAATTACAAAATTGAATTCTTTTTCGTTTACTTTGTTTTAAAAAAATGTTTGTGCTTTTCACGGGAATTTCGATAAATCTTTAATGTAAAATTAATTATATATTCAATAGCCGTTGACATTGAGCACTCACTTGGATATTCCTATTCTCCTTGGATTATTACTTTTTAGTCGAATGCTTAGACTATATTCCTCGGATAATATATATATATATATATATATATATATAGGTGTGTGTGTGAGTGTGTGTGTGTGTGTACAGTGGGGAAAATAAGTATTTCATCTCCTGCTGATATTCTGAGTTTGCCACCTTCCAAAAATAGGAACAGTCTATAATTTTCAGGATTATCCCGTCTTCAAAGTGAGAGATAGAATATAAACATTATAGAAAATCACATCGTAATAATTTTTGAACATTCATTTGTATTTTTTTTTAAGAAACCCCTGTTAGCAAGCACAAGTACCAGGCATTTCCTACAGTTTGTTACCAAGTTTTTACAGATATCAGAGGAAGGGGGATTTTGGCTTGCTCCTTTTTGAAAATCCTCTCCAGATCCTTAAGGTTTGTCGTATGTCATTGGGCAACATCTTCAGCTCCCTCCATTGATTCTCTAAAGGGTAGGGTCTGTTGACTGACTAGGCCACTCCATTACCTGTGGTGAGGCTGACAAAAGAAAGACACGAGGAACACAAAAGGGTTGATAGAAAAACATATATTCAAGTAACCGAAACGAGATACAAGTGGACCGGGTGAGACAGTAGTTAGTTAATAGGAAGCTGAGAGTCCAGTCAGCTCGCGACAATTGTTCACTACGCAAGTGTTATTACACGTTATTGTGTCACGTGACTCTGGATCGATTCTGGTGAACTCCGGCCAACGCTCTGTGGTCGTGTATTTATGGAGGAGGGTGAGTCCATTATGTTGGGAGTACAATATTACCTTAATGTGCTTCTTCTGGAGTCACTCTTTTGTTGCCTTAGCTGTATGTTTTTAGTCATTGTCATGCTGGAACACCCATCCACAAACACTGTTCTGAGTCCTGGCTGAGGCAAGCTAGTTTTCTCTCAAAATTTCCCTGTACTTGGCTCCATCCATCTTTCCATTGACTCAGTGTAGTCGTCCTGTTCCCTTAAAAGAGAAACAGCTTCCAAACATTATGTTTCTACGACCATGGTTGGGACGGTGTTCTTGTGGTCCAAGTCAGCATTTCTTCCTCCAAACACCGCGAGTCGAGTTGATGACAAAAAGCTCAATTTTACTTTCACCTAAGCACAAGACTTCCTCCAAAACCTCCTCTGAATCACCCAGGTGCGTATTTGCAAACTTCAGATGAGCCTGTACATTTGCCTTCTTGTGTAAGGGGACCTTTCAGGCACAACATGATCACAGTCTACTACGACGTAGTGTGTTACTAATGGTCATCCTGGTGACTTTGGTCCCAGTTGTTTTGTGATCATCAACAAGCTCTTGTCGCGTAGTTCAGGGTTGCAAACCAATCTTTTTCAACATCAGGTATACTCCATGATCTTGCGTGGAGCCTCAGACCGAGAGAGATTGATAATATTGGTATTTCTTCCATTTTTTTTATTGTCGCACAAACATTGGCCCCTTCTCACCTGGATACATGCCAATCGACTTATTGTCCATTACAGTCCTTAAATAATCATTTTATCTTTTCCATTGTGGAGGGATTACATTTTGATTCATTGAGGGATTCTGTGAACTAGTGTCTTTTATACCGGTAATGAGTACGTGATTTGGAGTATAATTGAGTAATAGAACTAGTCTATATGACTCCTTGTCATAAAACTGGTCAGTGGGGCCTAAATAATTGCTGGTTGGTAGGAGGTGAAATATTTATTTTTTCAATAAAAAACAAATAATTGTTCAAAAATTAATATAATGTGATTTTCTAGATTTTTTTATAATCTATCTCTCAATTTCAAGACGGACCAACCTTGAAAATTATAGACCGATCCTATTTTTGTAAGATGACAAACTCAGAAAATCAGCAGGGGATGAAATAATTATTTTCCCCACAATATATATATATATATATATATAATAAAATAAGTGAAAAAAATCAAAAACCTACAACGGGTTTAATGGTAATATTTCGTTCTTTATTACCATTTCTCCATATATATATATACATACATATATATTTATATTGTAATCCACTGACAGACTGTTTTTTCGTAGTGTGGGTAGACATACAAGCCGCTCCAAGCCGGGATCGAAACCCGCCTAACTTTACGTCAGACTAAAAAATACCCTTAAGCTATCCCTGTGACTCAGTTGTCAGTACGGGTATTTAACACATATGTATTAACTTCTGTTTTCTTAGATTTTGCGATCGGATACCGAAATGTTCAATTCGTTAGAAGAGCTTTGCATTTGTGGCAACCAATAATTCCTTCTCTAAAGTGCACAATCCCAGATATATATTTATATACAAATTTATATGTAAATACACACACACACACACACACACATACACACACACACACACATATATATATATATATATATATACTTACATATATATATAAACATATACAATATTGATAAATAAATATATATTAGATTTATATATTCAATGCCATGAAGGTTTGTCTGCGACCCTTGGGTTTCATGAAGTTTTTACAAAACAACAATCATCAGGCAGATAACAAAAAGAAATGAATCGGAAATCGAAAAATACAGTAAAAAAAACTTTGGGATTGTATAGGAATATTTACGTGTGTGTGTGTGTGTGTGTGTGTGTGTGTGTGTGTGCAATGTGTATATGTGTGTTTGTGTAGATTATAGTTGCGTATGTGTGTGTATGTGGAAGTGGTATATAGTGTATGTGTATGTGAAGGTACAAGTGCAGCGCGTTGTTTTTACCGGATGCTAGGCGTCAATGTATCTGATTTTGCTACAGTATTGTCGGGAAAGATTCTTTATCTATTTCAGTATGTGTAGGTCATTATGACTAAGGAACAAAACATCAGCATTGCATGTCGGGGGAAATAAATAAAGATTTGATTTGTAAGCGTATTTAAGCGAGTATAGTATGGTGGACCAGAATCACAATTTATATATAAATTTATCAATATGAATAATCACATTTACCAACCCCTCCGCTCCGGCAGGATATGACACAAAGTCAATTTTTAAGCGGGGTTTAACAGGTTTGAATTAAGAGTTTTCTTTCTCCTAGACTAGTTGCCTCACCATAGCTGAAGAACCCAGTCTGCCCTACTGTTTACCCATAGCTGGAGGGAGAATAATTGGATTCATACCTTTCTCAAGGGTATTAGTGCTACGTGAAATGCAATCAGTCTCTCCAGGATTTGAACTCCTGTTACCGTGTCCATTTCCTACGACGATAACCATAACACCATACATATGTATATGTGTGTGTGTGTGTGTGTGTGTGTGTGTGTGTGTGTGTATGTATGTATGTATGTGAATAGTCCAAAGAATATAGTCAAAGGATTAGACTATTAATTAATAATCCAAGAGGAATAGGAATATTCAGTTGAGTACTCGATGTCAACGGCTATCGAATGTATAATTAATTTCAGATTAAAAACACATCGAAACTCATGTGCAGAGCGAATACATTTCTTTTATAAAAAATGGAAAAAAAATTAAATTTGTACTTCCATTATAAATCTATTTCATGTCTAAAAAATGACGAGTAGAGCACTCTATTAGATTAGCTATAACACAGAAAAAATCTTTTTGGATACAACTGTTGCTTCAAAATGGACAAATTTACCACAAATTTTTCCATAAAGAACATACCATTTCCATTCGAAAGTCAATTTGTTTTGTGTTTAACAGATCAAATTGTTGACTTCATTAAGAGAATTCGATGGAAAACATTCTTCTTCAACAACCCAGGAATGGCAGATCATGAACAAAAATATTCAATTTAAATCACTAAAAATTCTATCAAGTAACAAAATGTTGGAACAATTTGAAGAAGGCCTATTTTAATTATTTAGAAACATCAAATTTAGAAGTAATAATGATGAACTTAGAAAAAAACAACAACTTTGAAATTTGTGGTTGAAATTAATAAATGAAAATATGTGGATGAGGACTGAAAAACCTAGAAACTTATATAAGAAAACTTTCACATAAGAGAGCAGAAAAATATAAATAAGATCATAATGATATTGATTATCGAATTAATAGAGATACATACAATTTTACAAATAAACTCAATATAAAAAATAAACTGGGTAAACTAAATAGAAAAAATGCATATATTATTTTTAAGGATCCTTAACAGAAGTTTGAAACAGGCCAGATTGATTAACCCGACCAAAAAACGAACAGGGATTAATATCCAAAAGTATAATACAAATTATTATTACTAAAATCCTTGATAAATCAAAATATATTCTTTGGAAGAACTCACTAGACACTATAAAATGGTTTTAAAATATCAAATATGAGAAAAATACTACTTTTATACAATTCGATATCATAGATTTTTACCATATCATAGATTTTTACCCATCAACAACTAAGGAATTGTTATTACTCAGTATTAATTTAGCGAACAATTACATGGATATAACTCAAGAAGAACAGACATCTTATTGGCATGCAGGAAATCTGTGCTGATTAATAACGACACCACTTGGGTAAAAAAGGGGACTGATAATATTGATGTCATTATGGGGTCACACGATGCACCCTCCCACACCAAATTGCTGATCTAGTCAGTATACATATTTTAGATACACAAGGCAGAATCATGAATTTAGATAACATCGATATATATATAGAACGATGGTTTCATTTCTGTTCCAAATAGTAACGGACTCCTAACATGAAAAATACAAAAGAAAGTTATTAGAGCTTATAAATATATGTGGGTAAAAGTAGAAATTAGTTCGAACTTAAAAATAGTTAATTTTTTAGACGTCACTTTTAATTTGAATGACGGTTCTCATGAACCATTTAATAAAACTAATACCATACCAATATACATTCTAACCATCACACATCCATAATTAAACAAAATCCTAATTCGATTAATTTTACAATAAATAGATTATCATCTTCAAAAATGATATTCAATAATCGCAAAGAATTTTATTTTGAAGCCATACATAGCAGCAACTATAAAGATGAACTCATGTACTTAAAAACCAGAAACATAACAAGGGATTATAATTTAGAAAATCATTCAACCAGTTATAATATAAATATAAATAATATAATAAACAAAAATATTAATAGAAATAGGCGTAGAAATTTTATCTTGTTTTTGCAAACTCTCTAATATCAATACAGGGAAATATTTTTTAGGCTTGTTTAATAAACAAACATATTTAAGAAATATAACCCCCTTAGCAAAATAATTAGTAGGAGTAATGTAAAAATTAGTTATTCTTTTACTCACAATATATCTAAAATAATTGACAATCACAACAAAAAAATGATAGACAAACTAGATTGGAATAACAATGACGATTTAAAATAATCTTGTAATTGCAAAATAAAAAAAAATGAATGCTCCCTACGAAATAAATGTAACCTAAATAATATTGCATATCAAGCTAATATATCAACTAAAGAAAATAATACTAATGAAAAAGCATACATTGGTATTACCAGTTTAAACTGGAAATTTAGATATTACAACCACCTCCAATCATTCAAAAGTCTGACATTAAAAAATCAAACTGCCCAATCTAAACACAAAGAGTATTTAAAAGAACTAGGACTAACACATCTTATTATCATTAGAAAATAATCAAAAGACCTTACCCTACAAACAGTTTACATGGTAGATGTAATTTAGGTTTAGATGAGAAAATATACATATTGAAAAATAAAAATAGAAACTTGCTAAATACTAGAAAAGAGTTTATAGATAAATGTAGGGATAAAAATAAATTCGTAATATAATTTAAGGTTACGTCTAAATGATGTTAAATATATTTAACTTTCCCTTATAATTAGATGATTTACAAATTAATTCTGAATATTAAAATATTGATGTATAATCAAAAATTGATTAAATAATTTGAATTGTGTATTTTTCAAAAATGAATATAAATTAAAAAAAAAGAGTATAAAAATATGTCCTTTTTAAAAGTATGATAACAAATTAATATGATGGATATTTGAAGAAAGATTCAAACTTAATACTATCGTCCTAAGTATTAGGAGGAACTATCCTATATACTTCACCGTTTTGATATATGTAAACAAATATTATATAACTCGATTAAATAGATCGACAGTGTAACCCGGATATAAGAGAGTGGTCTTGACCGGTGACTAAGTCTCTTATATCAGGGTTTCTCTTATATCCGGATTTGGTCTAACACAGGCTCTAATATGGGACCAGAGAAAATCTCTCTTATACCCGAGTCTCTTATACCCGTGTTTCTTATATCCGGGTTACACTGTATATATGAAACTGCTATTTGATTTAGTAATTATATTACAAGTTAGGACTTCTTAGATACATTAATCCAATATCTGTTACAATATTAATCCATTTTTTATCACGGTTAACTTAATAATTGATATGATAATCTTCCTAATATAAATACCAAGGAGTTAGTTACGATGTGTTTGGTTAGATTAATATTAATATTAATTTATATATATTTTAGACAACATAGACTATATGATTTAATATCTGAAATAGACTATCAAGTCAAAATAAAATTATGAATTAATTTTCTTTTATTTATAATTTATCTAATTGAGTCTCAAGTCACTATCAATATTTTTCGGTATTTACCGTCTTTTTAAAAAAATGTCAGCAGTATTTTAAACTATCGTTAACGAGTCTTTAAAAAAAAAAGAAGAATGCGTAAACATCATCTTTGTTAATACATGACATTTCCACCGTTAAAAATCGTTTTTTTTTTTAATATTTCTATTATTATAAAAAATTCTCTTCTCACCGGAAGCAATGTAAATCTGTCTACATTTTATTCAAATACATAAATGCAATTTATCCATTTGGAGAAGATCATTTAATAGAACTGAAATAAATTTATTATGGAACTAGAAAATGGAATATTTTCGTTTAGTATCATAAAATATATATATGTGTGTGTGTGTGTGTGTGTGTGTGTGTGTGTGTGTGTGTGTGTGTGTGTGTGTGTGTGTGCACGCGTATGTGTGTGTGAGAGAGTGAATTTCATAGAGAGATAAAGAGTGTGTGTGTGTGTGTGTGTGTGTGTGTGTGTGTGTGTGTGTGTGTGTGTGTGATAAAGAGAGTATCAGAGAGTATCAGAGAGGAAAAAAGAGTGTGTGTGTGTGTGTTTTGTGCGGTTGAGAGAGAGAGAGAGAGAGAGAGTGAGAGAGAGAGAGAGAGAGTTATTTCATTATACATTTTAATGGAATTTCCTTTTAAGACTCCCTTGTATTATTCCCAGCATTGATGAACGGATATTAACTACTGGAAATTTTAATTCGGATATTTGCCGTTCGGTAAATCCTGGGTGACAGCGGGTAGCCTTTATTGAACAAGTCTTCATTCATGTAATAACATCATTAAAATCCGTTTGAGTTTGTAATCTTTTCTTTACTTCGTTGCAGTGCATTAATGGAAAAGCTGAAACCTGGAACATGTCCAAACTGGAAAAATTTATCACGCTCCAACAAGTGAGTCAAAAAACGTTTCTTTCTTTCTTTCTTTCTTTCTTTCTTTCTTTCTTTCTTTCTTTCTTTCTTTCTTTTCGTGTTTCTTACTTTCATCTATTCACTCTCGTTTCTTTCTTTCGTCTTTTCTTGCTCTTCACGTTTCTTTCTTTTTCTTTTCCTGTTTTTTCTTTCTTTTCATGTTTCTTACTTTAATCTGTTCTTTCTATCTTTTTTCTTTCTTTCAGTTAATCTTTTCTTTCTTTCTTTCAGTAAATCTTTTCTTTCTTTCTTTCTTTCTTTCTTTCTTTCTTTCTTTTCACGTTTCTTACCTTCATCCATTATATCTCATTTCTTTTTTTCTTACTTTCTTTCTTTCTTTCTTTCTTTCTTGAGACCTGGGAAATTTTTTACTTACCCCATTATTGCCTTTTCTCCCAGATTCACTCTGATTCAGTGTGGTCGTACGTCTTAGGTTTCTTTTCATGGGTTGAATAGATCTATTTGAAAATTACTTCTATTTGATAGGAATACTTGAATTTACGGCTATTATTACAGGTAAGAAACACTACGAACCAAGATCAAACCCTGGATAAATCTGTTTGTGTTCTACTATGAACTATTGCCATTAGGAAAGATATGGATCTATCTCTTTTCACCTTGGCAATGGGTAACAGGTTGGACAAACGAGGTTCTTTAGTATCTATCCAGCAGCTGGTCTTGACTTTTGCTTTGGTTTCGTTTAAAGGCATATCAACCATTGCAGGTTATTCAATGCCAAATCCAGTTTATACATATATATTAGAAATATATGATTTGTAAACATCAGTCAACAAAGTTAAATAGTTCCAATTATTGCTATGTATCACTAACAGTTCGATTAAATATCAGTTATTTGTTTACAAAGAGTTAAATGATCAAATAGTTCTATTTCAAATAATTCTGTCATTTGTTTACACTCAGTTTTAATGGCAAACTGTTATATTTGACCGATAGATTGGACCCTTTCAGATGCTATCACGCTGGGCCCGAGTGGACCTGAGGGCGGTAGCAATGAAGGGGTATTCCGCATTCCCCAAAGGTCTAGTATTACTAGAACCTCACCATCAGAGTGTTTTGTGCTATATCTAGGACACTCGTTGTGGGGAAGTGGTCTTACTCCTCTGCAGAGATACAGTCGATGTATTCTAAAACCCCGGCCGTCTCGGCTTCACTGGTTTCGAAGAATAAAAACTTTGAATCCGAACCTGCTTTGAACTGCTTTAGAATTGACCTTGTTTTGCATTCTGCCTGTGTCGTAATCTTTGAGAGAATTTATACATGAAACCATACAACTGTGTACAAACGATTGCAATTAGATAAGAATACTTGAAATCACCCTCCCCCGCAAAGAAACAAACTCGATTTGAATAAATAATTATTATTAAGTGGGAATAATTACTTGAAATAGTTGCTGGAATCCGTATGACTGCAGGCAAAAAATTAAAAATACTGTCTTCAAGATTAAATAACTCAACGCCCCCCTGTCAGAGAGGGTGGTAGAATACTTTGACTGTGCCTCTGTAGAGGAGTAAGGCCTCTCTCCGCCCCGCAAGCAGTGTCCTTGGTTTAACAATGAACTGAATTTGATGATGAAGGACTGGCCCTAGAGCTTTGGGGATGAGGAGTACCTCTTCATTACTATGACTCGTAGGCCTACTCTGATGACATCCCAAAAATGTTGTTTGATCAGACAACATTCTTCAGACTCGTTGATATTCTACACCAACAGTACATATTTCATCACTTTTCAAATATATATATATATATATATATATATATATATATAGTGTGTGTGTGTGTGTGCGTGTGTATGTTTCTGTATATACATATATGCAGTGCATTCAATAAGTTGCCAATTTTTTTTGTACTGGTATTTAAAATTGTCGTAGACTCTTGAAAATTCAGTATGTTCTAGCTATACATCTTATGAGATGACTGACCAATTTTTATGATTTTAGGTTCAAAAGGACTGTTACAGCAGGAATTGGAATACACCCTACTAAAGCCTGATTGTCACAGCAGGTGAATTTCAAAAATGCAATCTGACACTTTAGAAGAAAGATATGCAATAAAATTCTGTTTTACACTTAGAAAAAAAAAATGCCACAGAAACGTAGGGAATGCTTCGGACTCCTTTTCGACCATCTTGCATGAAGCGAGCATCAGTTTTTGAGTGGCATAAGAGATTCCAGGAAGGCAGGGAGTCTGTGAGTGATGATGAAAGATGTGGGAGGAGTAAGGAAGTCAATAGACCAGAGTTGATTGGCCAAAAGGTTAGGGTTAGGGTTAGAGTTACTATGTTGAGGTTTTAAGGGAGTTCAGGAAGAGATTCCGTCGGAAGAGGCCAGAACTCTTCAAATCGGGTCAGGGGCATTTCCACCAGGACAATGTACCAGTCCACAACTTCATCCTTGTCACAGACTATTTGACCAAGATGGGCATCAAGACCGTTCCTCACCCTCCCTATAGTCCAGACCTTGCCCCTAGTGACTTTTACTTATTCCCTAATATTAGAGGCTATCGTTATGAGACAATTGAGGTGATGAAAGAGGCTGTGACGAAGGTCCTTGACACGCTCACATAAGAGGACTTCCAGAAGTTTTTGGAACGGTACAACGAGTGCATTGCAGCCGGAGGAGATTACTTCGAGGGGGACTAGAGTATCATGTGTGTACTATCAATAAAAGTGCCCATACGAAAAAGTCTGGAAACTAATTTTAATGATCGTCGTGTATATATATATATATATATATATATATATATATAAGTGTGTGTGTGTGTTTATATATGTATATATATATATAAGTGTGTGTGTATGTTTATATATATATATATATATATATATATATATATATATATATATATATATATATACCAACTGTACATATTTCATCGCTTCTCATATAGAATGCCAACTGCTTTAAAATTTGTTTAAAAAACTATTGTTAATTTTTCTTGAAAAAACTCTGAAGACTTTCTAAAAAAATCCTTCCTTTCTTTTTCACAAAACTTTTGCTCCTATTGATGACCTAAGTTCAAAGGTTGGTGCCAACCATCAAAAAATGAACTGCATAAAAGAATATTATTATTTGTAATATTAATTTTATTCATCTTTTGAATTATGGAAACAAGACAAAGGAAAAAGTACTCACTGTTCCCAGGGAGCAACACTCGACACGGCTATTAAAAAAAATGAAGTTGAATAATCAATAAAAAATAATAAATTGATAAATAAATATACTAAGTAAATAATTAAATAACAAACGCAACCCACACATGAGAAAACAACACTCATGGATGTGGCATTCTACAGAAAAACAGACCAAATAATTCGCCACGAATCACACAAACATGCATTTTTAAAAATTCGTCACGAATCACACAAACTTCCATTTAAAAAAATCTGAATTTGAGCACAGGTAAAAAATCATACAGAACAGTAGTAATTCTAGGCAAGCAAGAACATTAAGTTCATAAGGCCCAAAAATTCCCTCTGAATTGTCCAGCAGGACACATGGTGTAACGGTTCCCTAAGCTTCTAAGGAGACAATCATCTGGAGGTTTCAGGTTCAATCCTGACTGCAGGCAAGTAACAATACAGGAATGCTTAACAGTTGTACCCGGTTATGGCTAACAGAATCAGAACAGGCGACCCCCGTAGATTCAATAAGGGACGTAGTTCGAAGTTCCGTGAAGGTTCCCGAGTTCGACAAACACCTGAAGAAGGCCGGAGGACATATCGGCCAAAACGTTGTGGAAATAACGTTAAAGACGAAGACAATAGTCCGAAAACCCTTAATGATAAAAATCATCAAGCTTCGTCTCAGAACTAAGAAAAAACTCATTTCAACTAACTTCAGTGCAAAACTCAGTCCCTTAGTTGGTAACCACGATGAAATCTTTCCATCGGTAAAGCAGGAAAAAATGAACAGTTCGTTCTGGAGTTCTTGAAGGACGCAGCAAAATTCTGCACAAAAAATATCTTCGAAACAAAATCGGAAGCTAAGCTCCTAGATGACATAATAAAAAAGAAACAAAAAAAAAAAAAAAACAACAAACGAACACAGATGAAGATAATTTTATCACAATTTCTCTTGTGATAAAATTATCTTCATAACCAAGCAAAAGACAGAAAAAAAGAACATCTCAAAGAACTCCATTGAGTCAAAACGGCAAAACATAGAAAATTATGTTGGAAGCCCACTTCCAAAGTAAAGCAATGAAGATAAAAAAAAACCCTTTAAGACAACCACACCTAAAAAGTAGGATAACGAAAGCAAGGGTAGCAAGGGAGAAAATAGAAACGATATACATATGAGGACATCCTCAAACTATCGAAAAAGAGAGATGCCTTCGTGGTTGTAACGATTATAGTGCTGGACTGTGGAATCATGGTAAACGAGTTCGAACTCCAGTCGCACTATTACGTTTACTTTCGGACAAATATCCTTGGGAAAGGCATGAACCGCCTTGTGCTCCCAGGTATGGGTTAAATAGTATCACTACTGTTCTTCTAGGAGAATGGCTTTGGCATTAAATAACCCACGAAGGTTGATATGCCATTAAACAAAGAAACCAAATCAAACCTATTAAGAGCTGGGCCCATAATACACATCAATTCAAACAGTAATACCGGAACTGAAAAAAGCTTTAAAAAGAAAGACGCTACTTCCATCATCAAACCTTGGTAAACACACACTGACCCCAATAAATACAGCTACTTAATAAACCAGAGAGTTGCCCAATCAATGCACTTGGAAGAGTAGACACAAAACATTTTTGTCTAGTCGGCGGGGGCAGTAAAATACACCAGCTGCTTCTCTGCAGAAGGGTACCCCCCCCAACGAGTGTCTTACATATGATACTAAACAATCTGATAATGAGGTTCCAGTAATGCAGGAGCTTTGGTGAATGGGGAGTACTCCTTTATTGTCGTCGCTCCCTGATCCATTCTAGCCCGGAGTGGCTGATAGGTTCTTATCTATGGGTCAAGTAAAACTAAACTGTGTATTTATGCTAAACTGAATTGTTTGAAATAAAACTGTTTTTGCCATTGAAACTGCGTACTTATGCTAAACTGAACTGTTTGAAAATAGAACTACTTTTAAATATAACTAAACTGTGTATTTATGCTAAACTGAACTGTTTGAAGTAGGACCGCTTTGACATTAACTGAACTTTTTTGATATTGAACTGTTTGTAAACAAAGACTATATTTATACTAAAAGGAATCTGTTTGAAATTTAATTTGGCATTAAACAAACCGAAAAGGGTTGATACACCGTAAAACAAAACACATGCATCTACCGGCATATTAAAAATGACTGTCTTTTTTTACGCAAGATACATTGATAACATATTTATCACATACACAAGTGGAGAGACAAAACTGAACAATTTCCTAACCAACCAAAATATGAAGTATGACCTGACCAAATTCGACCTCGAAAACTGTACACACTTAATTACATTTTTAGTCGCCGTAAAATATATCGACAAGAACAGACAACAATTAAAATTACACACAAAACCTTCAAATACGCACAACTATTTGCATTAATAGAACTTCTCATGCCAAATATCTCAAAACAGCCTATTCTAACCACAAGCGATCAGACTAAGAAACATCAGCACAGACGACAACGAATTAAAAAACAAACAAAAAAACAAAACAAAACACCCCCCCAAAAAACCCCAAAGAAATAAACTTAAACAACAGTTTTCCGCACGAGGATATCTCCAAACGCTAACCGAAAATCAGGCAAGCAAAGCCATCTTCATCCCAAGATAAGATACCTTAAAACTAAAACCAAGAGTGAAGATGAACCGCATCCCTTTCATTGCGACATTCAGCAACGCTCTCTCATTACTAGCCCAGATAATAAATGTTCAGACATTTTGAGTTAACCCCATCTCATATTTTTCAAGAATCACGCGTATAAACCAATCGTCAACCAAATTACCTCAGAGAAATTATAGGTAGCATCAAAATACCAAACAACAAAGTAATCCACAGGAAACTCATTATAAAATTCAGTAAATTTTGCCACCCATTGGATATAAATAAAAACAACTTATACTGCCAAAACCTCAAATCAATCAACTCATACATTATTTTCACAAGCAAAAAGACGCAAAAAAGTCAAATTGCATATGTAAAAATTTCATTAAATAAACTGGAATGCGTACGTTATCGAAAACAAAATATTGGAAAGTAAGAATGGCCGTTTTACATTACATTAAATAACATTAGAGAGAGGATCAAATCTATGGATCAAAACAATCTAATATTAGTCAAACATTGCTTCCACACAAATGGTCACAACTTTCAAAAACATGAAAACTTCATAGTCATGGAATGAATTGAAAAAGGTAGAAACATAAAACCAACAAGTAAAAAAAGAAATACAAATGGATAAAAAGTTGTGCCATTTGGATTTAATACGAAACTTAAATTGGGGTCAATTTATTTGGAAAGAATAAAAATTTAACAATTACTGCCTCAGGCTCATTTTGATCACCTGACTGAAACCACCCAATAAGAGCCGTGTTCTCAGATTGACCTTGACTTCAAGGGTCGTCCATCATTCTGGTTGACGCGGTTGTATTATTTGAGGGTGCCCTTGTGGCCTAATGGTTAAAGCGCTTGACTGCGGAATCGTACTAAGCGAATTCGAACTATTACAAGGGTATCGTGGCTGAAACTGTATTTACAAAACAGAAAGGCCAAATGAATGAAACCATAATTTGAGTTCAAAACAGTCTCCTTCGAATACAACACATTTATACCAAAGAGTTCTCTACTGATCGAAGTCTTTAATAGAAGAGTGAGATCTTTCTTTAATATGTAATGTAGCATTCAAGTAAAGTCCTGAATTCACTTTCGGACAAATACCGTTGGGAAAGGTGTGAACCCCTTTATCCTCCAAGCTATGGGTTAAATAGTACCAGTACTGTTCTTCTAGAAGAATGGATTTGGCATTAAATAACCTACAAAGGTTGATATGCCATGAAATAAAGAACCCAAACCAAGAACCCATATAATTATTTGTATTTGATTGGACTACTTGAAACCGTATATATGTTTGTATTATATAGAAATACTTGGTATCATATAAAACTCTGTAACTACATGGCTAAAGTGCTACACTGCAGCCACAACGTAAACAAGTTGGACCACCAGTCGCTTTATTGCGTTCGGTCTAATATCTTTGGGAAAGACATGAACCCTCTCATCTCTGCAGTTATAGATTATCTAGTATCACTGTTATTCTTTTACATGGATTTCTTTGGCATTAGATAACCCACAAAGGTTGATATGCCATTTCATAAAGAAACTAAACCAAACGAAACCTCGATATCATTAGAGTGTGTGCAAATAATCTCAAGTAACAATTATACAAAAATATAAATGAAAAATTAATACGATTCCCTAACCTCTAGACTTGAAATAACCTTTGCCGATTAGATACAACGTAATTAATCAGCAAATTAATCAATACACCGCTTGTGAAAAAACTGTGCCTGCCTGCCTGCCTATCTATCTATCTATCATAAAATATTTCCCTCAAATGAGTCTGTCACATTTGGCTGAAATCTTCAGTTTATTCTAATTATGATGATCTGTTTTCAATATGTATGTATGTATGCATGTATGTATGTATGTATGTATGTATGTATCTGTTTATAATGAAATATTTCCGTCAAATGACACGTTCGGCTGAAATATTCAGTTTATTCTAATCTATCTATCTATCTATCACTGTTTGTTGAGATTTACACTTTGAAAATGAAATGCCTACATTACTGTTTTATGTAGATCTTCTGGAGTATTTGCATATCAGATGTATTTAAAAACGACCAATATAAAAACAAAATTAAAAGTTTCTGCACAAGAGTACCAAGTCCGAGGTATCTACCTGTACTTCACACTGAGTGAAGTGCCCACATCTTGCTTGCTGTTTTATTACAAATAAACAAAGTTCCGACTGATAAATGCATGAATAGATTAGAAACGTCCCCCTCCTTCTCCTCAACCTCCTCCACAATCAGAATGAACGGCTTGAAACCGCCCGTGACCCTCAAATTCTAGCTGTTGTCAAGTGTAGAATTAATGCTATCTCATTTTGATAAAATCACGATTATGACGATGTTTTAACAAAAATCATATCTAAAAATAAAAATCTATTCTTCTGAATTTCTGTCTATCTAATGTCTGTCTGTTTGTCTGTCTCTGAATTGAAAATATTCTCGGAGTTGCCTTTCATTTAAGATCAAAAATCTTCAAATAACACGAAATGGAATAAATATGACAAGTGTCTTCGTATCTGTCTGTTTGTATATCTGTCGGTCAATTTGTCATTTGTATTTTCGTCGGCTGTGAAGCTAAAATATTCAATTTACTCTTTCAGTATCTATCTATCTATCTATCTATCATGGAATATATCGGTCAAATGAGTCTGTCACATTAGGCTGAAATCTTCAGTTTATTCTAATCTATCTATCTATCTATCTATTTCAAATAATAAAATCCCCTTCGGTTTACAATGAATATAATTATGAAACACTACTACATAGTTTGGAACGAGCCGCTGCAGACATTGGACTCCATGTCAATGCACAGAAAACTGAATTTATGTGCTTTAATCAGAAAGGCGACATCTCCACACTGGACGGAACCTCCCTGAAACTGGTTGACAAATTCACCTACCTAGGAAGCAGCGTCTCATCAACCGAAAAAGACATCGACACACGGCTATCGAAGGCATAGACAGCTATCTATAGGCTTTCGATCATTTGGAAATCAAACCTGACCGATGAAATGAAACGCAGTTTCTTCCAGGCGGCGGTCGTGTCGATACTGCTGTATGGATGCATTACTTGGACGCAGACTAAACGGTTGGAGAAGAAGCTCGACGGCAATTATCCAAGAATGTTGCGAGCAATATTGAACAGGTCCTGGCAGCAACACCCCACACGGCGCCAACTGTACGGCCACGTACCACCTATCACGAAAACTATACAAGCTAGACGAACCAGACATGCCGGACACTGCTGGAGAAGCAAAGACGAGATCGTAAGTGATGTGGTCATGTGGACCCCTGCATATGACCAATCAAAAGCAGGACGACCAGTACGAACATTCATACAGCAGCTATGTGATGATACGGGATGTAACCCCGAAGACCTGCCGAAGGCGATGAATGATAGGGAGACGTGGAGAGAGAGAGGGTCAGGGATATCCGTGCTAGCCACACGTCATGATGATGATGATGATGATTTACATATTCATCAATATCTACTTCTCTTCATTTACGCGGGTCATTCAATAAATAAGGGAAATATTTTTGAAACTAGCAAAATCTTTTTAGAATGTTTTCCATAATTACTGTAATCTCACAAAGATATTTCTTCCGAGACTATACAAAATGACTCCAAATCAGAGTGCTGCAGGCTTGAACAGCGGTCTATCATCAAATAATTGGTGGCTGAGAAGTGCAAACCATGTAAAATTTATTGAAGGAATGTGTGATGTGTACGTAGAAGCATGTTTTAGAAAAAAAAGTTTCCACATGAGCTAAACATAAGTTTTTCACTAGGAGCCTGAATTGAAAGTTTCTAGCGTGGAAATACACTGACTCTCCGGTTTGTATTTCTCTCTCAGTCAATCTCAAACATTATCCTTTTCCCCCCACTCTCTCTCTAAAGAAAAACTTGTCGGCCTTCAAGAGACTATATGATCTATGATTTCTTTTGTAAAAATCTTTCTATATTGAAGGACATTATTATTAATAATTGCAACTTTATTTTTAATTGAGTGGAAGACTTTTTCTTTTTCCGTCTTATGGGTTGGGAAGTCTTTGTGGTGCAATGGCTAAAGTGATGTAATGCAGCCTAGAAGACACTAAGTTCCAATTCCACTCGTACTGTTACGTTCACTTGGGAAAGCTATGAACACTTTATTCCCTAGCTATGGGTTAAACAGTATCCCTGCTGTTCTTCTACTAGGATAGTTTTGGCATTAAATAACCCATGATATGCTATTAAAGAGACCAAAGGAACAAATATGTTCCCCCTAATTTTTTCCGGTCAACTGCGTTTAGAATACACTGACAGCATCCTCCGCAAATGTTAAAATCTTCCTAAGAAGAATGTTCTAGGTATGACACTAAACTGTATACGGTATCAAGGCCCCTATTCAAGAGATATGAAGAATATTTAGTCACCTCATCCCAGCTAACTCTGAACTTGAGAGGTAGGACGTTTGGCTCCAGTCTATGTCTCAAATAGATCTGTTTAAAACAATATACATACATTAGCATTAAAAACATTGATATTACATCTGACCGATAAAATGAAACGCAGTTTCTTCCAGGCAGTGGTCATATCGATACTGCTGTATGGATGCACTACTTGGACGCTAACTAAACGGCTGGAGAAGAAGCTAGACGGCAATTACATAAGAATGTTGCGAGCAATATTGAGCAAGTCCTGGTGGCAACACCCCACAAGACACCAACTTTTCAGCCACCTGCCCCCCATCACGAAAACTATCCAAGTTAGACGAACCAGACATGCAGGACACTGCTGGAGAAGCAGGGACGAGCTCATAAGGGATGTACTCCTGTGGACCCCCACATATGGCCGGGCAAAAGCAGGACGACCAGCTCGAACATACATTCAGCAGCTATGTGAGGATAAGGGATGTGGCCCTGAAGACCTACCAGAGGCGATGAACGATAGGGAGAAGTGGCGAGAGAGGGTCAGGGATATCCGTGCTAGCGACACGATATGATGATGATGATCTTGTAACAATAGGAAATGACGGCAATCAGGAGGTGACAATGTGCATTTATTAGGACAGGGGCACACTCTGCGGACTGGATCATGCGAACACACATATGACGATTGCGTATTGGCTGAATCTGACAAGTTAATTAGTTTGAATATATATATAAGACCCTGCCGTTTCGCCCTGGGCAGGTAGAATAAAGGCAGACACTAGACCGGCCATTTCGCTGTTCGCTCTGACTATGAGATGCATTCGCTACCGCTTCATTCATCCCCAAGTCTCCGTTTAACTGATTATAAAACATAAGTTGTACTTGCTAAAGTTCGTCGTCAGCGATATTTTCCCCACATTATCTTTTTAAAACGATTTCTGGCCATATTATTTAATTCTGTGTCCAACCACAAATGATCACCTTAACAGCTTTTTCTGCAAGCCGACAAAATACTGTTGTAAGCTGCAAATAATATTAAGCGCTCAACTGTTTTGAATGATAGTAAACTTAACTAATACTGTTGTATAGCCACACGGAATAAAGGAATAACACTTCTTTATTAAAATATAAACGTGTTTTTATTCTTTCTTGGGTCAAATCTTCTGTGGTGTTAAAGAGAGAGATCGGCGGACAAGCGGAGACAAAAATAAACTGCCATAAAAGTAAAAAGAATAAAGTTGGTGACCATTGTTGAAGGTGACCTGAAGGCCCCCTTTTCATTAGCTATTACACAGAGGTGTAGGGAGGGCACTACTCTTTTCCTTAGAGTGTTCCAATTCATCCTTGATCCGTAGCTTATAATGCTGAGTGTTAAGCAAGGAAGCATCAAGCATCATTTTTTGAGTCTTTGGTATATCTTGACCAAGGATATTGTTCCACTTTATCCTTGATCTGTACCTTATAATACTGTGTTAAGCAAGGAAGCATCAAGTGCCATTTTGGTATGACTCGACTTTGAATTGAATCCCGGTCTCCCGGGTCATTGGGAAATTCTCTATCCTCTATCCAATGGGCCGATGACCCATAAATTCTTACCAAGCTTTATTATTGGCGGAGCATATGTCTTCTCTCCTCGATAAACGTACCCAACTGGTGACCGCTTGTGGGTCACGGCCCTACGCGGGACGTGATTCTCTGCTGACTGCTAGAATCTAATAACTGACCACTGACCGTTGAAAGACGGTCCGAATCTCACGTGGGCATCTGCATATATAATTTCACAAAGCTCACACATTCCTGCTCAAACACGTGACCGATTTTTTTTCTGCTAATTTACACTGGTGCGTTCTGTGCAGAGAAAATCTCTGATGGTTCGCTGAAGGGCCAATATGCAGCAGTACATTAGTTGTTAAAATTATTGATATTGCAACTAAATATACTGCGTTTATCTGTTTAAATTGATGTAGAATTTTCTAATACATTGAATCTTAAACAAATGATATTATTACTGAGTATTAAGTGTTTACCTTTTTGAAATGATTATAAAGTTGCATTTTCGTACCGTATAGATACCATATCTGTTAAACTGACCCCGGAATAATATAACCTGACAAAGACTAGCATGTAGCAAAAACAATAAACCAACCAATTAAGCAACTAACATCGCTACCATACAACCAACAAACCAACCAACCAACAGCAAACCAACTTACAAACTAACAAAGCTACCATACAACCAATCATTCAAACAACAAAACAACCAACCAACCAATAAATTAACCAACCAACCAAGCTACCTTACAAACAATCATTCAAACAACAAAACAACCAACAAACCAATAAATTAACCAACCAACCAAGCTACCATACAACCAATCATTCAAACAACAAAACAACCAACAAACCAACATACTAACCAACCAACCAACCAAGCTACTATATAACCAACCATCCAACCAACAATCCCACCAATAAACAAACCAACCAATAAACAAACAAACCAACAAATAAACTAACAAACCAATCAACCAAATTACCATACAACCAATCATCCACTCAACAAACAAACATAGCTAACAGACAACCAACCAACCAACCTATTTGACGACCGAGCATCTAACTAAGAAACTAACCAGAAAACAAACCAACCAACCAACCAACCAAGGTACCATCCAAACCACCAAACTTGCTAACCAACCAACCGACCATACAACCAACAAAATAACTAACCCATTAAGCTACCAAACCAACAATGCATCTAAGAAATCAACCAACTAAGCTACTATCAACCAACCATCCAACCAACAAACCAAGTTAACTACCAACAACCAAGCTACCATCCCATCAACCATCCAACCAACAAACAAACCAACAAACTAACCAATCAACAAAGCTACCAACCAACCAACCAACCCACCAGCTAAGTTACCATACAATCACCAATCCAATCTCTAAACAAACCAACAAACCAATGTAGTATGCAACCAAATAACCGACCAAGCTACTAACAAACCAACCAAACTAATATATAACCTACCATCCAAGTAAACATCCTACAAACAAACCAAGCTACAATAAAACCCACTAAGCTACCATCCCACCAACCATCTAACTAACAAACAAACCAATAAACTAACCAACCAACCATGCTACCGGCCAACCAACCATACAATCGACAAACTTACCAAACAAGTTACCGACCAACAAATCAACCAACAAACCAACAAACCAAGCTACTATACAACCAAACAACAAACCAACGCAGCAAATTAGGAACCAACCAAGCTAGTATATAATCCTTAAACCAACCAACCAACCAACCAACCAACCTGATTTTCCTTTAATTATATTCTGGTTCTTAAAACGGGGCGTTGATATAAGTTTATTTGAAACAGTTTCCAGATAATTTTGAGTAACACATAAGAACAAAGAAAACAACTCCTCATAAACTCCAGTAACAACACTATCTAAAAATTGCCCTGTCGGCTGCGTCTGTATCTCTGCTGGGGGTAAGACCACCCCACGAACGAGTGTCCTAGACATGACACTAAACAATCTGAGGATGAGGTTCAAGTAATTTTGAAGCTTGGGCGAATGCAGAGTACTCACGTCATTGCCATTGCTCCCAGGTCCACTCTGACCTCGAGTGGTAGCACCTTATAGAGTCCTATCTATGGGTAAAATAGAACTAAAATGCGTACTTATGCTAAACTGAATTACTTCAAATAGAACTGTCTTGATATTTAAACTGCGTACTTATGTTAAACTGAACTACTTGAAATAGAACTGTTTTTAACATTGGAACTATACTTACGTTAAACTGAATTGTTTGAAATAGAACTGTTTTACATTTAACTGTGTGTGGACAAAAACCATACTTATAATAAACTGAATAGCTTGAATTAGAACTGTTTGACTAATCTGAATATCTTAAAATAGGAATGCTTTTGACAATTAAACTGTGTACTTATGCTTAACTGAATTGTTTGAAATAGAACTGTTTATTTGTATAAAAATGGATTTGGCATTAAATAACCTACAGTGGTTGATATGTCATAAAACCCAAACTAACAAACTATTTAAAAAAGGTTCCTGACGGATTTGTTTAAGCAATGATATACAACAAGCAATTTACAGACTTATTTGGATTGTCTTGGGTTGATATCAAGAGAAAAAGTTCAACACAAATTGGTCTCTTATTTGCATCAAAATGTATTGAATTTTATAAATTATTAACAGATGGAATGACGTTATAGGAAGGCATGAAAGTTACGTTTATGATTAAATATTTCTACTGGCATAAAACTTTTCAATCACAATACTTTAGAATCGGATATTACATTTTTTCTAATCTGATATTTTATCTAAGTGTTCAGATAATTTAAGACTCTCCGTCTTTACTTGCAGAGTGGAGAATTGCAGATCTGCTATGAAAATAGCCAAAGAAGAATTTGGTGTTCCAATGGTAGTTTCAGCTGAAGACTTTGCAAGCAATGAACTTGATGATCTTTCCGGCATGACATACCTTTCCTACTTTTTGAAGCCATCTTCTCCTGGTTATGTTCACATACTCAATTGGACCAAATCTATTTTGAAAGACGATTCAATCAAAAATCTTACAGTAAGTTAGATTTTTATGGCTTTTATTTATTTTCATGTTCAAACTTCTTAAACAAATCGACATTGCAAATATAGATCTAGTCATGCATTAACACTCTCAACATGTTTTAAAATACAACATTAACTGATACTCATGGTAGTCCTGGTGGTGTAAATCCTTGTGTAAAATTTTCACATGTTGGGCTACTAATTCCATATCGCTATCAAGAGTTCTTTCTATGATGGAGTTATAGAAATCAGTTATGTCAAACAGGATGGACCCCCACATATGGCCGGGCAAAAGCAGGACAACCAGCTCGAACATATATTGAGCAGCTCTGTGAGGATACGGGATGTGGCCATGAAGACATACCAGAGGCTATGAACGATAGGGAGAAGTGGCGAGAGAGGGTCAGGGATATCCCTGCCTGTAGCACGACATGATGATGATGATGATGATGATATGTGGAACGTTACCCCCTCATCCCCCCACATTATCTCTCTCAGTCTTCTAACCATTTCACTTCTTAGCCGGCCGGTGATCAACTAGTGGCTGAGGGGGTAACGCACATTTCTTGCCACCACACAAGAATACGATCGAGGGAGACAGGAGAAAATAGAAAGACAAACGAACAAACACGAACAAACTTGGGGTTACCAAGAGCAGAGGGAGGTATGCAACACTACATGCATGTGCATTCCTGATAGTAGATATGGACTAACGCTAGCGTGGGTTACTAGCGAAAATTCCACAATGCTACTGGAATCAGACATCTTGAGACTCTTCTTCACTGGACCCTATCTTGTCTCCTCGTCTCTCTGTTCTCGTGTCTGGTGTTGACTGCCCCTCCGTTCTTCCACGCCAACTTCTGCTGTTCGCCTCTCCACTCTCCTGGCCAACTACCAACTCCCTCTCTCTGGGTCGCGTCGTCAACTCTCATTCTCGGGTCCCCTTACCACTTCCGGATACGGCGAGATTTCATGTCCAAGAATCCTTTGTCTGGTTTCGCGCCAAAACAGACTCGTCTGCTTTGGCGGCCTGCCCCCATAGTGCTACACACCGCCCTCTCTTACCCTTGTCATTTAATCTCAATAAATTACAATACGATTTAACAAGCAAAAAAAAAAAACAAGAACATTTACTGGAAGTAAAAACCGAACTTACAAAATTTTAAAGGGGTTCGGTCGTCCCCTAAAAAAAAATAATAAATAATATAACAACACCATATCATCAAACACATAAAAAAAAAATTTAAAAAAAAAAATAAAAAAAAAATATTGCTGGATTCAGCTCTTCCACCTTGCTCTCCTGTGAACAATTCTGGGGTCTCCTGACTCATCCCTATTCTTCATTTCAATAGGACTTTTTGATTCACCTCCAACAGTATTCAATTTTTCTTCAATTCGCCCCGCCCCCACCCAACAGAACACAGGGGAATTTTAACCACCCCTACCCAACAATTTCAGGAGGATTTTTCCATTCACCTCCAACGTTATTCAACTTTCGAACATTTCGCCCCATTCTCCAACCCATCAGAACACAGGGGAATTTTAACCACCCCTACCCAACAATTCAGGAGTATTTTTGGACTTGTCTCCCCCCTTTCCTTACGACGTGGGAGCATCAGTAATCTCCGCAGTTCGATCGGTGTCGTAACAGGAATAATGTTCCAGAAAGCACTGTGGAATTCACTTCCCAACCTGGGGGCCTTCACTGCCCCCTGCAACAAACAAAACAAGTCTCTCAGCCATCAATCACCATGGATTTTCAAAAGATAAGAAAGAAAAAACAAAGCAATTGACACCATCTCCCAGATCGTCCAGCCATGACCAGCCAGGGGGGAGGAGCAACCGGACACCGCCCCGCGCCCAGGTATCGTCTTCCCAACCCATCGTCAACCGTTTCCTCGGTACCATTTCATCAATTCCATGTCAACCAGGCCACTCGCCCTCCCAAATCATCACTTGTATAACTTACTACCCCTCGATACCAGTCCGCGAAACGGGGCTCCCGCGCACCCAACCCCCCAGGGGAACACGATCAGACGAAGTGAAGAAGTGCCAAGAGCAGTTAAACTTACGAAAAATAAACCCAGAAAATCCATGAAGGTAAAACAAAAATAAAAAATAAAAATAAATTAAATAAAAAAAAAAAAAAAAAAAATAAACAAATAACAATAAACAACAAAGCAAATGACACGGCAAGCCCAGTCCCCCAAAACCAACAAAAAACAAGGCAAAGCATAACACAAAAAAACACACAAACAAAAAAAACAAAGGATAGCAAAAAAAAAAAAAATCCACACAAGCCAAACAAAAAAAAATTAATAATAAACAATTCACAGACAAAAAATAAAAAAGAAATAAAATAACTACAATTGACAAATATATAAAAATAAAATTGTTCTGAAGGAATCTGTCACGCATCCACCCTCCAACCCCTGTCTCTCCCCACCCGAGATCCCCGCCCACCTCCACCATCTCTCCCCGCGACCCACCCTCCCTCCCCCCTGTCCACCCGAATTCCTCCCTCCACCGGGGGCGGCGCGGGAGGGGACAGCGCCTGCCCCCAACCGTTTTTCCTTTTTCAAATCCACAAAAAAAACAAAAACTTTCCTTTCTTCCTAATTTTTAAAGTTTACTTATTCTTTTTCTTTCTTTCCACCTTCCTTTCAACAGAGACAGGCATGGATGCAGTGACAAAAACTCCCTAGCAATCTTTCTTTCCACCTCTCGCTCTCTCCCTTTCTTTCTCCTTTTTTTTTTCTTTCTTTTTCATGAATTTATCTGTTCCTCCTTCTTTTTCTTTGCCCAAACCCCTCCGCCATTTTTATTTTTTTTTAAATTTTTTTTTTTGATTTTCCATTTTTTTTTGCCCCTGTGGCAGAAGCCCTCCTCCACCCTCCACCCTCTGCACTCGGATGATCCGACTTTGACCAGTCGATTTTAACCTAGAAATCTCACTTTCTCTCTAATTTTTCGTTTCATCTTCCCTTTCTCTGGGGTTTTGAAATACCACAATTTTTTTTTCTTTTAGTGAACCTTGCAGCAAAAAAAAAATTTTTTTTTTCTTTTTAAATCGGTGACTTATCACCTTTCCAGCATAAAAAAAATTACTATAAAACTTCCCAGAACGGACTAACTTTCTTAAGCCACTGGTCCTAACACTTAAGTATAAAAATTTCTATGTGAAACTGCTACGAAGAAGGAGAAAAAAAAACATTTGAATTCTAGCGGTCAAGATAAGTGTGAAAAGAGGGTAAGGGAAGAAAACCTTCCTTTCCCTTCCAACAAAAATACAACAACAACAAAAAATCAGCAGTTATCAAGGGTTTAAATATATACACACACACACAAAAACGAAATAGATTACTTGTTTTTTTTTTTTTTTTTTTTTTTACATCTTAAAATTTCCTTAATCTAACAAATCTTTCTTTTTTTTTAATCGGTGACTTATCACCTTTCCAGCATGAAAAAAAATTACTATAAAACTTCCCAGAAGGGACAATATTTTTTTAAGCCACTGGTCCTATCACTTAAGGATGATTATACTATGGAAACTGCTACGCAAAAAAAAAAAAATCATTTGAATTCTACTGGTCAAGATAAGTGTGCCAGGAGGGTAGGGGAATAAATTCTTTCTTTCCCTTCTAACAAAAATACAACAAAAAAAATCAGCAGTTATGAGGGGCTTAAACATACATACACACACATACAAACGAAATAGATTACTTGGGTTCTTTTTTTTTTTTTCTCTACATTTTAGATATCCTTAATCTAAAAAAATTTTTTTTTGTTCTTATATTCGAGTGCAGGTGGGTGGGGGAATGTGTATTCCTACCTTTGTAGACTTCTTCCTTTTACATCTTTTTTTTCTTTTTCTTTGTTTCTTTCGTTTTCTTTTTCCTTCTTTTCTTTTCTCGTTGCTCGCAGGGTCCTTATTGCATTTTTTTTTTCTTTCTTCTTCGTCCGCTCGCTTCCCGACTCCTTCATCCCTCGATTCATTCCTATTTTTTTTTAACAGGTTTTTTTTTCATCCTGGTCACGGCACCATTGTGGAACGTTACCCCCTCACCCCCCACATTATCTCTCTCAGTCTTCTAACCATTTCACTTCTTAGCCGGCCGGTGATCAACTAGTGGCTGAGGGGGTAACGCACATTTCTTGCCACCACACAAGAATACGATCGAGGGAGACAGGAGAAAATAGAAAGACAAACGAACAAACACGAACAAACTTGGGGTTACCAAGAGCAGAGGGAGGTATGCAACACTACATGCATGTGCATTCCTGATAGTAGATATGGACTAACGCTAGCGTGGGTTACTAGCGAAAATTCCACAATGCTACTGGAATCAGACATCTTGAGACTCTTCTTCACTGGACCCTATCTTGTCTCCTCGTCTCTCTGTTCTCGTGTCTGGTGTTGACTGCCCCTCCGTTCTTCCACGCCAACTTCTGCTGTTCGCCTCTCCACTCTCCTGGCCAACTACCAACTCCCTCTCTCTGGGTCGCGTCGTCAACTCTCATTCTCGGGTCCCCTTACCACTTCCGGATACGGCGAGATTTCATGTCCAAGAATCCTTTGTCTGGTTTCGCGCCAAAACAGACTCGTCTGCTTTGGCGGCCTGCCCCCATAGTGCTACAGATAGCTGTGAACCAGTTGGTGACGGTCTTGGTATTTTTCCACCGGTGAAGTCTTAGGTTTTTTTTAAGTTGTTTGTTTATGTTGTCGAGTATGTGTTCGCTGATTTTCCTATGCCCGTTTTTGTCGGGTTGATTGGTCGGTAAGTGGGTTTTGTATTGAAATCGGTTTTATGGTCCTTAATTGTTATGAAGGCTTGTTGTATGTACTATTTTTCCCATATTATCAAATTACGATCATTCACAAGTATTGCCAGTAAATGAAAATAATATTTTTCGTATTATCAATAATTCTATTATTGTAAAAACTACCAAAATATTGCCAGTAAATGAAAATAATATTTTTCGTATTATCAATAATTCTATTATTGTAAAAGCTACCAAAATATTGCCAGTAAATGAAAATAATATTTTTCGTATTATCAATAATTCTATTATTGTAAAAGCTACCAAAATCTAAACACCATTTTTATTACCTGCCAATAAATACTTCACCGCAAAACCCTTGACAACACAATCATTATCACTATAAAAATAAATAAAAGATCATTAAAAAATATATAAAGATGGAACGAGATGGTTTTAATTTTAATCATCATAATAATCACTCAATAAAATTCACCCAAGACATTTCATATTCACATCAAATGAACATTCAGCTCTCCGAAAATAAGGTAGGAACAAGAGAAGAAGAAATAATTCTGATCGTAACAAATCTGTCCCTGTAATATAATGGACGAGTGATTTCGTTTTATATATCTTGCTTTTCGGTTTCGTTAGGCTGAGAACCTTTCGCTTAGCGCATGGGTTAGTTGGGTGCAACATGAGCGTAGGTGTTCACGCGCGTGCGGAGTGGATGTGTCAAAATAGAAACCCCAGATAGAAAATTGGACCAGGGGATATGAATGACGTCATGACTGGAAGCGTGGGCTAAGATTTGAGAAAAGTCAGTTAGTTGAGATTGAGACCTGGGTGAGGCCAGACGAATTTGTGCGCTACGAGCGACGCACGTGATGGGGGGGGGCAAATGGAAAAGTCAGCATAGAAAGGTGGTATCTCTCTCCTCATGTCGAAAAACCTTTTAATTCAAAGGTAATAAAAAGTTTCGTACCTGAACTAAGAAGTCGTAAGTGTTTTTGTTTTTCGGGATTCCTATGTTATCTCTATGTTCTATGTTATATATGAACATTTTATGAACATTATATGTACGTTTCACATATTCATGTATGGGTATGTTACATCCCCACTTCTTTCTCACCCTCTCTCTTACATACGCAAACATAGTTACATTCAAAAGCACACAAACGTAGGCACACGCATACACAAAGAAAATCTCCCTTCAAATAAAATATCAATTGGTACTTTTTTTTAAAAACCTTTCATTCTGACAAGTGCATGAAAAATGAAACCAACAGTCACAGAAACTACCATCGCGAGTCGAAATTCTCCTGCTAAAGTTTCACCTTAACGGATCATCAGGGAGTCTCACACCGACCGGTCGGTGTGAGACTTCCTGATGATCCGTTAAGGTGAAACTTTAATAGGAGAATTCCGACTCGCGATTTAAGTTAATTTTGTAATTGGCTTCACTCATGTTGAGCACTGTTGTAATTGTAGCATTGCAGCGTTTACGGTGGGTTTTATTTTTCTTTTGACCAACTGACTGCATATCTCTTGATTTTTTTCAACTGGTGTGACGGGGTTGGCCTTTTCTTTCTTTTTATCCTCTGATATTTTTCTTTTTCCCCCGGGCGGTGATTCGAGATATTTTTATCTCTTGTTCCTGGCGTTTTTTTTTTCTTTTTTTCTGGTAACCGTTAATGCTGGTAGATAGTAGATTAGTAAATATATATATATATATATATATATATATATATATATATATATATATATATATATATATATATGGGGTCTCAATATACCTGCCATCCACGTGACTGCAAATAATTCTACCAATAATAATGTTGTGTTCTTTTTTTGTTTCAGATTTGAAAATGATATACTATAACAAACTACTAATCCTCGATCACAATGCATTGGACTAGAGAGGAAAATTATTTTGCTTTCCTTCTTTGGAAACAAAAATCATTCCAACTGTCTCAAAACAGATGCAACCCAATAATATGATAATGATTTATTATTGAGACAAGAAACTCAAAAACGATTGTATATCCTGGAAGCTGATATAATAACAATAAAAAAATTGATTTGATGTCTGAAGCTGAAAGGATGCATTTTTACAGGACATGTTCCAAATGACTGCCATTGCACTTGTCTCATTTATAAATCATTATCATATTAATGGGTTGCATCAATTTTGTGACTCTCTCTTTCTCTCTCTCTCTCTATATATATATATATATATATATATATTAGGTTAAGTGGAGTAAAAATAAAAGTAGGAATAGATTAAGGTTACAGTCGAATTGGTTTAAAGTAAAAACCGTGTGAGAGTATATATATATATATTTACTATATATATATATATATATATATATATATATATATATATATATATATATCTTTAAGAAATAAACCAAAGACTGGTTAATTCAGGATTATAAATTTATTTCCATCCTGCATTTTCAGTTTCTGGTGTGAACCAAAACATGAAGAAAAAAAATTTATACAGGACTTCTTCAGATCCAATGGATAATTAACTAAAAACAGAATAAACACGTGGGGTAGACGGGGACGGGATTAAGGATTTACCTCCTTGTTTTATTGAATTTCCGTTTTATTTTAATTATATATATATATATATATATATATATATTTACTATATATATATATATATATATATATAGTAAATAAGGGGTTAGACTTGATTTTCTACCTTCGGTAAGGCAACCATCCTAGAAGAAGAAACAACTCTGAATTCACTACTTGACTGATGTTTGTGACGATATTATGTGACATATTATGTGTCATTCTTCTGTTATCAGCTTGTCCAAAACCTATGACTGATTCTACACAGGCCAAAGCCACTTGACCAAATCAACTCTAGAATTAGACAAAGGGTTTACATAACATAACTAAACTGTTGGCCTTTCATATGTTGTGATCAACGGTAGAATCAATATGTGTGCGTGTGTGTGGGTGTTTTGATTGGTTGTTTTTTTTTTTGTTTGTTTTACAGCGTATCAACCATTTAGGTGTCATTTAACACAGAATTAAATTTCCAAGAATTCAGTTCAGTATAAGTATACATTTTGTTTACCAACTGTTAAATGTCAAAATAGTTCTATTCTAAACAAATCAGTTTAGCATAAATACACTGTTTACTTTTATTCAACCCAGAGATCGGACCCTATTAGGTGCTACCACTAGGAGCCAGAGTGGACCTGGGAGCGATAGCAATGAAGGGGTACTCTATATTCCCCAAAGCTCCAGTATTACTGGAGCCTCAATATCAGGTTGTTTAGTGTCATATACAGGACACTCGTTGGGGAGGTATACCCCTCTACAGAGAAGCAGTCGGTGTATTCTATAGCCCCAACCGACTGGGCAGTGTGTGTTGTATATATATATATATATATATATATATATATATATATATATATATATATATATATATATATATATATAAATGAGAGTAAACGATTATTTAAACAGGGCTTGATGAAATTGAAGTAGCCTAATGTTGGCAGAGGGAGTCCCCGTTGTAAGCAAGTTCTATCCCCATTCACACATTTACGTTCACTTTTGGACGAATACCATTGGGAAAGATATGAATCTGCTTATGTCACCATTATTGGTTTACAAAAAGTACAACTATTTTCTTCTTCTACACGTATGGTTTTGGCTCTAAAAAAGCTACAAATGTTTATATGCCATTAAATAAAGAAATCAAAACAAATGTTGTCCACCATAGAAGCATAAAAACTAAAAACAATTTAAATATCAGAAGATTTTTTTAAAAATTGAAAACATAAAAAGATTAATAATAAAACTAAACTTAACAGTAGAGATTTTTTAGTAAACATACACACACACTGACACACACACACACACACACACACACACACACATATATATATATATATATGTGTGTGTGTGTGTGTGTGCGTGTGTGTGTAAGTTGACTTGCACCACATGGGTGACAGTTTAAAATGTGGGAGGTATTTCTGTTGGTCTCTGTATAAGTAAATAAACCTCTAATATAAAATCTTATAGGCATTTATACAGTTAATGTAAATCGCGTCTATGATCACTTAAATACCTATGTGTTTTTTAAATAGATTCAGCTACCCCACATACGTATATATATATATATATATATATATATATATATACTTAGAAGCGTAATAAAACTTTATAATTACGTTCTTTTAAAATTTTCTTAAGTAGTTTCGACATCATCAACCGTATAATTAAAAAACCCAATACACAGTGACAAATGCAAATCAAAACGAACAATCATATCTGAGACAAATTATATATATATATATATATGTGTGTTTGTGTGTGTGTGTGTGTGTGTGTATGCGTGTGTGTGTGTGTGTATTCGATTGTTTTGCTGTCCTTTTTATAAGTATTTTCCAGACCTAAATCAAGGGAGGTTACAACATTACTGAGTAGCTTCCCTTATACCACTAAATTTAATTGACTTCACGCACAACTTCAATATTACACACACACACACACACACACACACACACACACACACACACACACACACACACACACACACACACATGCGCGTGCGCTCACACACACACACACACACACACATGCGCGTGCGCTCACACACACACACACACACACACACACACACATATATATATATACATACATATATATATATATATATATATATATATATATATATATATATATATCCAGTCAGCGTCCTCAAGTCTAACACGCAAAAAGTCATTTGATGAAACGAAGAGTATAATAATATTATCCGCCGACATGAATTTATAATGACAACTTAACCAGGTTTGAGTTTCCTTCTAATTGCACTATATATATATATATATATATATATATATATATATATATATTACCGCCCAGCTAGCAGGCGACATCCATCTGACAAGTTTGAATAAGCATAATAGATCTATTATGGAAGTGGAATATCATTTCTAAATTTCTTGTTTTTTTTAAATATATATATATATATATATATATTTGTGTGTGTATGTGTGTGTGTGTGTGTGTGTGTGTGTGTGTCAGAGGGACGTGTGTATGATCGTAAAAAGAAAGACGTAAATATATATATATATATATATATATATATATATATATATATATATATATATATATATATATATATATATATATATATATAAAAGAGCTAGATCGTCAACAAAACCACAAAAAAAAAAAAAAAAAAAAAATTACCTTGGATTTGGTTTCGGTGGCGAATCTTTAATACAGTCCCCTCCCTGATTATCCAAGCACTGCTTTACGGTATTGCCCAACTTTCATAGCATTCAGTCTCATTGTTTATTAAAACCGAAACGTCAACTTTCTTTCATATTAAGTTCTTCACTTGGATTGTTTGTTTTTCTAATTTCTCCACATTGTCGGCAACTTTTCCATGATCTATCTATCTATTTATCTATCTTTACATCGAAACATTCCCTTGGCCCAGTCAGTATGCATACGAAATTCTGAATAAGTAGTAGAGGTTCAAATTCTAAGAGACATTTTCCAGGAGACTCAATCTTGTCACGACTATTTCTTATAGCAACGATGCCACTCAGTTATTTACTTCGGAAATGCACCAAGGCTTACAAATCAGTGAAGTCGTAGGAAAAGATAAATCTCCAAATGTATATAGAGGATATTAAGAATCTGTCAAAAATGAAGAACTACAAACTTCTTATAGCAACGATGCCACTCAGTTATATACTTCGGAAATGCACCGAGGCTTACAAATCAGTGAAGTCGTAGGAAAAGATAAATCTCCAAATGTATATAGAGGATATTAAGATATCTGTCAAAAATGAAGAAGAACTACAAAGATTTTTTCCAAACTATATGAATATGCAGCCAGAATATAGGAAAGGACTTTGAGATTGAAAATTGTACTGAAATATTAGGGAAAGAAAAACAATATAAAGAATGGATCTACTAAGTATTTAAAGCAGCAGAAAATTAAGAAAAAAAAATTAAATGTATCTAGGGATACTAGGAGACTACAACATCAAACAACGATCAAAGAAAAAGTTAGGAAAAATAGCTCAGAAGAACAAGAAAATTTCCCGAAAGAAAATTTTGCTGCAGAAATTTCAGCAAAGGAATAAACCTATTGAAAGCCGTATTTGTAAGATACTCGTGAGCATTTTTAAAATGAACAAGGTAAGAACTCAGAGAAATGGATCAAAGGAAAATGAATTTAATGACAATGCACACAGTCTTATAAGAGAAAACATTGTTTGGTTTCATTTAGTTTGGTTTTATGGCATAAGGATCACTGTTGGTTATTTATTGCCAAATCCTGTTTTTACATAAATATTATTGCTGCGTTCAGGTTAGTGAACGTTTGTAATATTAAATAAAGGATAAACCACGATATGAGAAAAAATAGAGATATATTCTCAGGAAAAAAAGTATATACAATAGAGAGACTATTAGTTGACAAGAACATAGGATTAGTGAATACAGAATAAAGATACAGTCCAACGATAGTATTGACTTCCATTATTACAGTAGCAAGTAATGTGATCTAGTGCGATCTCCAGTCTCCAACGCTCTAATACTATTCCTATAAGAAGCTGCTCTTCACCTTCTAGTCTACCCTGGTATTAGTAGCAACTGCTATATATGGCAGATTGACTAGTTCATTGTGTGGAAATAGGTGGGTGATACCCAATAATTATATATATATATATGATTTGTAAACACATTTTGTATATACATACAGTAACATGATCCTACTGTTCCATTTCAAAGAAGTCAATTTAACATAAGTCAACAAAGGTATTGTTATGCATCACTAACAATTCAATTAAATATCACGCTGTTGTTTCCACACAGTTAAATTATCACTTAGTTCTATTTCTAATAATTCAATTTAGCATGTCATTTGTTTGCCCTCAGTTTAAATTTCAAACAGTTCGATTTGATCCATAGATAGGACCCTTTCAGGTGTTACCACTCCGGCTGGTATAGACCTGGCATGGATAGCAATGAACGGGTATTCCGCATTTCCCAAAGCTCCAATATTACTGGAGCCTCACCATCAGATTGTTTAATATCATATCCAGGACTTTTGTGGTGGGTTTGCCTCTTTTAGAGATGCAGTCGGCATATTCTACAAGCCCCGTGGACTGGACTGAAAAAACATAGAAAGACGGTATGTGTTAAAAGAAGAGAGAGGAAAAGGACTCGCTGCGAGAATTGTAGACAAATCAATACAAGAATCCGAGTAATGCACTAAAAAGTGTAAAGACTTATAAGAACAACTGGTAACAAGAATGTCAAACTAAGTAATCACGGAAACACAACAAAATCTGTATAACGAAAATGGGAAAAACAACTGTATTGATACTTCAAGCGTAGAACTGGTGAGCATGCAAACGAGAATACCTTGACATGGCTAAGAAGAGGGAACCTCAAAGGAGAAACTGAATCTCTTTTAATAGTAGCACAAAATGAAGCCATTAGAACAAATTATATAAAAAATATAAATTGATAATACTTAACAGAATGGCAGCTGTAGGTTTTGTGGAAACAGAGATGAGATGGTTAATCACGTGATATACAAATGCAGCCAGCTAGCACAAAAGGAGTACAAAAGTAGGAACGACTGGGTGGGAAAGGTGTCCCACTAGGAATTGTGCAATGTATTAAAATGTTGTCTCTACTAACAAATGTTATACGCATAAACCAAATTCCGTCCAAGAAATGAGACGGATAAAATTCTCAGGGATTTTAAAATACAAATGGATCACCCAATCCAGGCCAGAAGACTAGAACTAGTGGTGATTAAGAAGAACAAAGAATATGTCTTCTGTTGGATTTTGCCATTCCAGGAGACCACAGCGGGAAAATGAAATTTTTTTTTTTTTTTTCAAATACGTGGATCTTGGTAGGGAGCTAAAAACTTGTGCACCATGAAGGTGAGAGTGACACCACTTGTACCCCGGACGCATGGAACAGTTCTCACTGACTTGAAGAAAAGAAAGAAAAACTTGAGGAATTGGTAATCAGAGGGAGAATCAAGACCATACAGTTCACAATATTGTTGAAATCGGTAAAAATATATAAAAGAATCTTTGGGACCCGTGGAGAATTGCTGTCACAGATTCATGTGAAAGACCACCAATTAAAACTGGTATGAAAAACTCGTAAAAGTTGAAATGACAAACAAAAAAACAAACATGAATAAACATTGGGTTATAAGCATTGAAACACCCCAACCGATGACATGAATATTTAGCCGTCCTAAAATATATAGACAAAAACGCAAAATTGAATATATAATGTGATTTTCAAACTAAACTTGATATTTTCTTGGTCTCTCTCTCTCTCTCTCTCTCTCTCTCTCTCTCTCACACACACACACACACACACACACACACAACATAACCAACATGACAACTGAAGTTGTTTTAAAATACGAAGAAATAATTAGAGTTACTTCCCTTGAATATGGAAGGGAGATAATTCATAAGAAATGATTTAACAATACGACATGTGTGAAGCCCCAAGTGACGATCGAACTCCCTACATTAATAGTGATTAAAGCTTGTTAAATATATCCAAATAACTAAACAGCTATCGTCCAAGGAAATGGACTCGCTTATTCGAGTTCAAATCCCGAACGAAACTGTTTGCGTTTAACTTCGCATTTATAAACTTCGGAATAGCATAAATCTATCTCTTCTCTCACCTACAGCTATGGGAAAATAGTAGGATAGACTGTCAACCAAAGTTGACGAAGAGAAAATTTTGTGTTCAGATCAACAGTACTCCACTTAAAAAACTGACTTTGTGTCACATTCTAACAGAGATGGAGAAGTTGGGTTAATAAATGCTCTAGGTTGGGATGTTGTTATTTCGGCTGATAACAATTGTAGAGGGTTGAAAATAAATGTTCAACTTTTTATGGACTGTTACCATCAATAAATAAATGGACGAAATAATTACTCATATGCAGTCACGCCCAACAATATATATATATATATATATATATATATATATATATATATATATATATATATATATATATATATATATAAGTTGGCCGAGGATAATCGAGGGTGACCAGAAAGCCCCCTTTTCAGTAGCTTTTCATTATCCGTTAGGGATGTCCAGAAATTTGTAGAGATCCTCAATTTGGTATTCACATAGACTGGACCAAGAAACGTTTAAACGTATATATATATATTTCTGGTTACACATGGGAAAACTGGAAACCTCAACAAAAAGGAATTATTAACAATTAACAATACTCGGTGTAAGCCATATTACTGTATCCATATATATGAGGGGTTAACATTTTCCTTTGACTTTGTCACCCACTGTTATTTTTTACTAAGTATATTACTGAATGGCATCATTTCTATGACAAAAATTCCGGCAAGAAAGAGTTTCTTGGAAAAAGCCTCTTAGAATTTTAACCTCTGCCAATGTATCTGAATTTGGTAGGCATACTGACTGGTCCAAGAGTACATTTAAACTTTTATACATATATATATATATATATATATATATATATATATATATATATATATATATATATATATATATATATATATATATATATATTGTTCCTCATGAAAAAAGTGGAGATATTTAATCAAGAGGGCATCCCTAACAATGAACAATAATCAATGGGAAGCCATGTTGCTGTTAGATGGAAGGATAATTTGTAAAATGAAAAAAGTGGTTATTAGTCTTATTTGGCCGGGACGGCTACTTCAGGTGTATTTTGAAAATTAATATAGATATCTATCTATCTATCTATCTATCTATCTATCTATCTAGTTTTGATGTTAAAATCATTCTGTAAAGCAACACACGCAATTTTTAGGTAATTCTTTAGGGAATTAATGATGTAAACATTTTGGGGTTTTGTCTTGATTGAATTAATTATGTTATGTGGTAATTATTCATTTAAAGTTTGAATTAACTATAAAATAATTGTGGCATGAATGTTTAAATTTCCATTCTGGTCTTATGAAAGACCGGCTGTTGTCTGTGTATGAAATCTTCGCTTTCCATGTCAGCAAAGTCATCAAAGGAAAAGACAATGTTAAATACATCGTGAACTTGCGTTGTCAATAGAGTTTTCAGAATGTAGCTGAAGACAGGGTTGAACTGCTTCAGCCACTTAAGTTACCGGATTTAATAAAAGAGTTTACTCAGAAGTCCTCGTGTAAATATGACCGCAAGGCAGAGGATATTTGAATTCAATTTTGCTCTTAGTTCTAAACAAAAACAATAAAATTTCCTTTTTAGATGTTCTCATTGATGCTAACAAGAATAATAACTTCACTACCTCCACTTACAAAAACCCCTCTAGTAATAACTCCAGTACCCTCAACTTTAAAAGTGAATGCCCCTTCAGATATAAAAAAAGCAATTATTCATAATCTAATATCCCGTGCCAAACTAATCTCCTCCTCCAAAACAATATTTTATAAAGAGGTAGAAAACATAAAACAGGCTCTCATCAACAATGGGTTTCCTAACTATATTGTTGATGAACAAATTAAACGTATGATCAAAAATGTTAACCAACAAAATAAACAGTGTACTACTCCATCCAGCCAACAAACATATATCAAACTTTTTTATCGTAACCAAATGCACTACAATTACAAATCCGATGAAAAAATCTTGAAAACATTGATTCACAAAAACATACTCCCCACTGATCCTAATAAAAAAAAAAAAACTTGTTATATATTATAATAAGTTTAAAACCTCGAATCTAGTTATTAGAAATAATTCCTCTCCCTCGATTGGAGTTTTGCAAAAAACCAACGTTATATATAAATTTAAATGTCCTTTAGGAGATTGTATTTCTGATAATAATAATATATACGTTGGTTTAACCTCAACTACCCTGTCCAGGAGACTTACAATGCACCTTTCAGACACAAGTTCAATAGCTCAGCATTTAAAAAAACATTCATGCCCAACAACACAACTAGGGAAAATTCTCACCGACAACACAACAATATTAGAACATCAAAATAATAAACAAAAACTTCAGATTCTCGAAGCATTACATATCAGAAACCTGCAGCCGGCACTTAATAGAATTAATTTTCAAACCAGTGCTAATGTACTTAAATGTCTTTAGCTACTGGCACTAAATATAGAATCACATTCAAAAACAAACGCCAAAACCTTCAACGGCAAAAACGCCCTTACACAGTTGTGATATACTAAAACAAAAGTTACATCACTTTTGTAATAGATCCTCCCCTGATGATGGCCCAAAGTCGGGCAGAAAGTACTAGGGATACATGCAACTATGGACAATACATAAATCAATTCCCCCAGAATACGATAAAAGTAATACGGGAATTCGAACGGATCCAAAAGAAAATATGTAGACATAAAATGTCTATTATGTTTAATGAAATTTGCATATATATATATGTATATATAAGGATAGACAGATAGATAGATAGATAGATAGATAGTGAGGGTGAGAGAAAGAGTAGACTCATCTGATCATCATATTTTTAAGTATATAAAATAGTATGGAGTATGCAATATAATCATAGAAAGAAATCCTATGCCTTCTAAAACCCCATAACAGCATACATAATAAATAAAAAATTAAGCTGCAATTATAAAAACGTTTTGTAAATAATGTTGCAACTGTGAAAAATATAAATAGAATCAACTCAGGCTCTAGACAATGAACTTTCTTACCATAAAAACAGCATCAAATTACCAGTAAATAAACTACTCTCTGTTTCAAAACACCTTTAAGAATACAGTAATGGAATCTTTAAAATAATGGCAATATAACTCACTGACTCTTGCTCATTACTCAAAATCATCATCATCATCATGTCGTGCTGCCAGCACGGATATCCCTGACCATCTCTCGCCACTTCTCCCTATCATTCATCGCCTCCGGAAGGTCTTCTAGGTTACATCCAGTGTCCTCACATAGCTGCTGTATGTAAGTTCGGGCTGGTCGTCCTGCTTTTGCTTGGCCATATGTGGGGGTCCATAGGAGTACATCACAAATTTATAGATGATTTAAACCTACATTAAACGGACCTACCTTCAGCGCACGTGCACACACACACACACACATGCAAATAAACCCAAACTCCCCACACTCACAAACGTAAACATATGCACACAAAGAGACTATCTTACATTTACCTCAAGGAGGAAGAGAGAGAGAAAGGAAAAACAACAACCTCAAATTAAATGTGTATGTGTGTGTATACATAGAAGTACATACATATATCTGAATGTATTCATTCTCACACACATTCTTTCATCTGCAGAGGCCAAAAGTTCACAGACACTAATTCTGAAATTTAAAAAATCACAATCCTATAAAGGCAGCCTTCACTATTAAAACTAGAAAATTATTACCCTACCATTTTCAGTTTCTTGAAGAAGACTATAAAGTCGGAAACATGTGTAGAGCATAATTATATGAAATAAAAACCTATAGTTCCTCATTTAAATTTATTTACGGACCCATTCATTTTGAAATATTTAATTTTATCGTTGGACCAATAGAAATTACACACACACACACACACACACACACACACACACACACACACACACACACACACACACATATATATATATATATATATATATATATAATATTTTTAGTCCAATGAGCGAAATAAGTAAAAACTTTCAAATGAATTGGTCCTCAAGAGAAATACTTCCTGAAGATGACGTAAAACGTCAGAAACATGTATGAGAGAAAAATAAATATCTAAATTCAAATTCTTGTGAGTGGAACTATTCATTTAAAAGTATATATATTGATTTTAAACCACACACACACACACATATACACACACACACACATACACACACACACACATATATATATATATATATATATATACCATTAGTGACTTAAAAAGTAATCTTTCTTGGATATATATTTTAAAACAATAAAGATTCTCTCTGAACAAGTCATTTGTATATTTTTCTTGTTGTTCTTAACGTTCTGACTTGAACAATCATGAATAATTATCTAAGCTCACTAAATTTTTTGTCCCAGTCTGCTGGGACTGCAGAATAAACCGACTGCATCTCTGCACTTCCCCAACGAGTGTCCTGAAATGCCACTAGACAATCTGATGGTGAGGTTTCAGTCATGCAGGAGCTTTGGGGAATGTTGAGTACCTCGTCATTGCCATCGCTCCCACGTCCACACTGGCACAGAGAAAGGGCCTTATCTATGGGTTTAATAGAAATGAACTGTAATTATGTTAACCTGAGTTGTTGACATTTACTGTTTTTACATTTAACTGTGTATTTAAACTGCGTACTCATGCTAAACTGAATTGTTTGAAGTAGAATTCTTTTGACATTTAACTATGTGTAAACAAAAAAACTATACTTATACTAAAATGAATTATTTGAAACTTTTATCAAAATGATTAATAATTCAGCGTTAAATGACCTGAAACAACCAACCAAACAACCAATCACGAACTTTTATTTCTTTATTTCATTTTTATTCCTTGAAATGTTGACTTTGAAAAGTTTAAGGCCAATGAAAATCAGCCTTAAAAAATAAACCAAATACTTCAAATAACATGATTTAAAATTAATTGATTTCTCAACTATGTTTTACTCTCTGTTTTTCAAAGAATAACATTTTCGTTTTAACTTAACTGCTATATTTTCACTCTAAATATTTTTGTCTCCTTATCATATCGTAGGAGGGAAATCTAATCATACGACATTCGATCCAGAAGATTCGACTCCCATTTCTTTCTGTGCTTGCTCACGGCTGTGTTTGTGTGTGTGTGTGTGTGTGTGTGTGTGTGTTTCTGAGTCTGTTCTGGTTTGGTTTGGTTTTACGTAATATCAACCATTGCAGGTTATCTAATACGAAATCCTGTTTTTACATATGTATTAAATATATGTATGCATATATATAATTTGTAAATACATTTTGTCGATAACATTCTTAAATGAACCTGAGCTCTCCTTTGAACATAGAGGGTTTCAAGTATTGCTGTCACAATTTAACATCAATTATTTGTTTGCAAACATAGTTTGTTCTGACCCAGAGATAGAACACTAAAGAATACTCCTACTCCGGTCAGAGTGGACCTTGGAGCAATGCAAGCAAGAGGTCTTCCACATTTTCCCATCAGATGGTTTAATCCCATAAACAGAACGCTCGTTAGGTGTGATCTTACCCTTCTGCAGAGATGCAATTGGTTTATTCCTATGTCCCAGTTGACTGGGCTCTGTTTCTGAGTCTGAGTGCAAATGTGTTTCAATGATCTGTTTCGCTTACACAGACATTGAATGGCTAACATCAAATATTCTAGAGACGGTTGAGAGAGGCGCTTGACCAGCGTCAAATACATTTGTTTTGAAAAAAAAAGAACACATGAAAATGAAATATCGTTTTGATGTTTGTAGAAGATAGATAGATAGGTAGATAGTCAGGTAGTTGATAAAAAACAAACAAGCCTACTTATATATAATTGAACATCCTGGCGTAGTGTAACGTTAAACAACCTCATTCAAACTGAATGGTAAGTTCGATCCTCCCTAAAAACTTGCAGCGTTGTACTAAAACATAATATATGCTTTATTTTGATAAATTTTATGTCGTCTCCTGCCCATCATGGAGGGTTGGCTTAATACATACATACATATATACACGGAGTCAATAGTGGCGGTTGTGAAGCAATAGTAATCGTTGTAGGAAATGGACATGGCGACCCGAGTTCAAATCCAGGATGAGGCTCTTTATTTTTCACTTACTGCTAGTACCATTGTAAAAGTATGTATACAACTATTCTCCCAGAAACTGGGGGTATATAGTTTAATAGACTGTGCTACTTAAGCTTTGTATGGCAACTAGTCTAGGAGAAGGAAAACTCTGAATTCAAGCCAGTTAAAATCCGTTTAAAATGATCTTCTGTCGCTTCCTGCTCATACGGAGAGATTGAGTTATTAGAAATATGTTACATAAGTAAAGTTAGTTGACCGTAGGAAGATCCGAAGATTCCCTTTTCAATAGCTATTGAGGAGGGAGCAACTCTTTTTCCAGGATTGCTTCATTTTACCCTCGATCCGTGTCTTATAACACTGAGCGCTAAGAAAGGGTGCATCAAGTACCATTGTCAGAATCTTTGGTATGATTCGACCAGGGATTGAACCATGGACTTCCAAAACATTAGCAAACGCTCTAACCATTATACCAGAGGGCAGGTATATATACACGGGGTCAATTTAAAGCTATCTGTTTTTTTATTTACGTACAAGAGTAAACTGGAAATTTCAGTAGAATAACTAAATGCATTTTATCAATTCTTCCCCAAGAGCACGATACGATCAGAGGAGTCCCCCTGGCTTTGTTGCTAGAGAGCTTGGCTGTGATATCGTAATAAGCGAGTTCAAACTCCAGTCGTGCTATGATTTTCACTTTCGGACTAATATGCTAAGGAAACGTGTGATCTCCTTATCCTCTTCAGCTATAGGCTAAAAAAAACACAACTGTTGTTCTGCAATTATGGCTTCGGCATTAAATTATACACCAAGGTTGATTTGCCATTAAACAAAGATACCTAATCTAACCAAACTAAACTAAAGGAACAGGATGAGGCAAAAGGTCAATTTCATAGTGGAGTATAGCTATACTGTGTCAGAGTTGAAGTTGAAAGAGTATGCTTACTTAGAAGTAGAAAGACTTTACTTCATCAGAATTGATGTTGAAAGAATATGATTTTTTAGAAGTAGAATGACTGTACCGTGTCAGAATTGAAGTTGAAAGAGTATACTTGCTTAGAAGGCCAGCATAGGAATCTCTGTGTTTTACACGATTTTAAATCTCGAAAAATCGTGGGAAAACATGACTACATCACCCATCAAACACGGTCATACTTTATGTATATCATATCATAGGATTACAATATATAAAAAAGATATGTTTTTGGTTGCAAAAAGAATATCGAAGTTTAATTATAAACACTTTTTTTCTCTTTTTTGACATCATAATTTATATTTTCAACAAGATTCTGCTTGATTTGATATTGAATATTGCCTTTTCTCTTTAACATCTTACAGACAGACTGGAATGACGGAATGAGGCTGTGCGCTTTAACATATATGATGGGTGCTTCGATCCCCGGATTTTCGAAACTTAATGCGATCAATCGTGAAGAGAACTGCAAAAAAGGTAGAGCCATTATTATCTTCCCTATCTCTCGTTTTACTATTTTTCCTTTCTGACACACACACACACACACACACACACACACACACACACACACACACACACACACACACACATATATATATATATATATATATATATATGTCTTTCTTTCTTTCTCCTTCTCTCACCACCCATGTCGATGAGTCTTAGAACACCTTGTTCGTATCCACTGGAGAAGAGAGAGTTTCTACCCCTACCACAAAAAAAAAGAAAGATTGGTGCCTAGGGTATGACACTAAACAACATCTGTTAGTGAGGTTTCTTGGAAGTGTTGAGTACCCCTTCGTTAGAATTACGCCGAAGGTCCATGCTCAACCCGTAGTGGTAGTGATCGTAAGGGTCTCATTTATGGGTAAAAAAATGCTGTGTGTAAACAAATAATTGTAGAGAGATTTAAAGAAGTATGATTTTAAAAGAAGTTCAATAGAACATTGAAAATATTGCTATGATTGTAATAAAGCAGTTAGAAATGAAGAAAAGTTCGGCATTATATAAGCCATAAGCAGTTGATTTACCGTTAAACAAATAAACAAAACTATATTACTCTTTCTCTGTCTGTCTGTTTGTTGCAGTTTGTGTCTGGCCGTCTGTCTTTCTATATATATATATATATATATATATGTGTGTGTGTGTGTGTGTGTGTGTGTGTGTTTGCAGTGAAAAATTGAATATCAAGCTAATCCCCGCCAAAAAAGCAACAAAGAATTCAATGTAAAAGAAAGTCAAAGTTATAACGTTTCAGTTCTGATGAACCGTCGTCAGGACCAGGAAGGTTGATATCTAGTGATGTTAAATCACCAATGGATGTTTAGTAAAATACGAAACAAGGAGGATATATATATATATATATGTGTGTGTGTGTGTGTGTGTGTGTGTGTGTATGTGTTATAAACAAGACGGACGAAACAAAAAGCACAGTGACATTTTTTTAAAATATGTCTATTTTATTTTCTATACCCTCTATCTCTCTTTTCTCTTACCGTATGATTAAATTTCAAAGCTTAGCACCCCCAACACACACACGCACACACACACACACACACATATATATATATATATATATATATATATACCCACGAGGGTTGGGCCGAAAAGTTTATAGGCTGACCAAGATACTCTCACGAAATGTGACCAGATGTAGTTTTTTAACATAGTCCCCTCCCTGTCGGTGTTGTAATCCTTATATTTCATTAGTGAAATTCGTCATCTACAGCAGATATGACGTCACCATAAGAACTTTTCAGCTGATAAACTTTTTAGTCTACTCTCCTTTATACAAAGCACTATCCTAATTTCTGTTGGTTTGAACATGGAAAAAAAAAAACGGTTCGAATCGGAAACAACAGTTTTAAAAAAAAACTCCTTTTTCTCTCCAGGGAAACCTAGTTTCTCGTACCAGATGCTCTACTCATAAGCACATGAGTGTAAGTAAGTATGTGCACACACACACATGCATATGTATGCTCGCGTGTGCGTTCACTCGTGTTATTGCGGGAATGCTCTTAATAGAACAGGCAAAATTTTATTTGAAGTTAGTGACATCCAAATTTCACTGATTACCCTGAGAACACCTTAAGTCCATAACTTCCTGCATTGAGCTCATCGTTAGGTATGAGTGAGCACTCTAATGTGAGTTAGCACTCGATGTGACTGAGCACCCTAATGTGAGTGAGAACTGTAATGTGAGTAAGCACTCAATGTGAGTGAGCACTCTAATGTGAGTGAGTACTCGATGGGAGTAAGAACTCTAATGCGAGTTAGCATTTGATGTGGGTGAGCACTCTAATGTGAGTGAGCAGTCGATGTGAGTGAGCACTCTAATGTGAGTGAGCACTCGAAACCACCCACCCACCAATTGTGTATATAAAAAATAATTTTTGTTTATTTATTTGAGAATCTTTTTATTAAATGTACAATTTATCTCATAAAAAAGGGATTAGAATTTTAAATTCAATGTTTTCTTCAACCAAAAGTTTAAACTAATGAGTGTATATTTAATACTTGAAAATTACGTTTTCATCTGACAATTCTGGATTTAAAAACTGAAAATTCTTGTCATAAAACCAATACTATGAGGTGAGATCTTAATTTCTTTTGGCAGGATTTGAGTATTCTCTTGATAAAAAAGAACGTTCTATCTATGTTCATATTTAAACACACACACACACACACACACACACACACACACACACACACACACACACACACACACATATATATATATATATATATACATACACTTATGTTTAGTGCTTGCGCAATATTAGCTGATAAGTGTCCAAGCTCAGTTCCAGTTAAAAACAAGCATTTTAAATGCTGATTTTCAAGACGAAAATTTACCCAGTCGGCTGGGGCTGTAGAAATTACTGACTGCTTCCATGTGGAGGGGTAAGATTCCCCACAATGAATGTCCTAGATATGACACTAAACAATCTGATGGTGAGGTTCCAGTAATGCTGGAGTTTTGGGGAATGCGGAGTACCCCCTTCACTGCCATCGTTCGAAGGTCCACTCTAGCCCGGAGTGGTAGCACCTGAAAGGGTCCTATCTATGGGTTAGAATTAAGCAGCGTAATTATACTAAACTGAATTATTTGAAATAGAACTGTTTTGGTATTTAAATGTTCGTAAAAAAAACATACTTATACTACACTGAATTGTTTGAAATTTAATTCGGCGTTAAATTACCCGAAAAGAGTTGATACGCCGTAAAACAAAACAACCAAACAACCAAGGTGAAAACATTTTTTTCTCTAGAAAACTGGTGCAAATTAATACGTCTCTTTCTATTTTTTTCCATATGCCATAGCATTGTAATAAACTACACTTAGTATGTATTGATCCATTACTTTAGCTCAGGAGAGGATGTGACTCAAGATCAATCTTTCAGTAGAGTTAAACTGTTTTGAACTCAGAGTTTTCTTCCTCCTAGATTTGTTGCTTGACTCAAGAGCACAGTCAGCCCTACTTTTTACCAATCGATAACTGAAGGTGGAGAACAGAGGGATTAATGCCTTTTCCAAGTGCAAATAAACTAAAATTAGTAAATATATACGTATATCGATCTTAAGAGGCATGCGTTGCGTACCAATTATAATTGTGGGAAATGAAAACGGTTGCCCGAGTTCAATTCCCAGACGAGGCTCTTTGCGTTTCATTTCGTGATAATTCCCTGAGAAAAGCATGGATCAATCTTTTATATTCCCCAGCGATGGGTAAGTAGAAAAGCAAACGTAGTTCTTTTGCTTTGGTTAGGTAAACAGTCGAGGAGAAGGAAAACTCTGAATCCTAACTCGACTCAACTCCGCTTAAAATTGACTCTGTGTCACATCCTGCCCGCTGTTGAGGGCTTGGGTAAATATGTACATAAATCCAGTTTTATTTCAAATCTGCTTATTTTGTTTAAAGGCGTGTCAAACTATTGTGAGTTATTTAAAGTCAAACCCATCCTTTCAGAAGAGCAGTACTCGTGCTATTTAACCCATAGCTAGCACGGTGGTGGTGGGGGGTATCCGAAAATGAATGTAATAGCGCTACTGAAGTTTGAGCTCGCTTACCAAAATCTCTCAGTCCAACACGTTAGCCCCTACACAGCGTGGACTTCTCCAAGATTTATTTTAGTCAATTTATTTGTGTTCAAATATGTTCTACAAAAAGTATGTTAAGTAGCGCATGTGAACGGAATATAGTACAGTCTTAGCAAAAACACTTGAAAATACCTACTCAGATAGAAAATGTAGAGTTGTCAAAGGCAAATGCGGCAAGTGTTGTTTTCTGAAAGGTTTGCTAAATAATACGAGGGAAATAAAAAAATGTTTTTACTTAATCAAATGAATAAATTAAAAACTTTTTAAAAATACTTTTATGAACATTTTATTGAGTGTTTTATATTAACGTTACCTTTCACTTTAAAAGTGACGAATGAAATTATTAGTTAAATAGTTAAATTGTTGTTGTTGGCGAGCATAGTCGAAGGCGACCTGAAGGCTCCCTTTTCTATAGCTACTACACCGAGGTGTAGGGGACGGAACTACTCCTTTCCCTGGATTGCTCCACTTTACACTTTATACATACCTTATATTGCTGAGTGTTAAACAAGGAGGTATCAAGTACCATTTTTAAAGTCTTTGGTATGACACGACCTGAGATTGAACTGTAAAACCATGCAGGTGGTCCGCCAAGCGGACTATCCCTTTGTAAGTTTAGGCACGAAACCAGACTAAGGATTTGGACCCGAGATCTTGACGTGACCGGAAGTAGGAAGGGAACGCCAGTCAGAGGAGTTGGACAAAGGAACTCAGAGGAGGAGTTGGCGAAGGGTGACGCGAGTGGCCAGTCGACACCGGACAGCAGAAGTGAGCAGTCGGCATGAGTGAGTCCAGTACCAGTGAAAGAAGACTGGTCAAGATGGGTTGGCATTCCTTGTAAGAAATCCACGCTAGCGTTAGTCTACACATGAACAAAGGGAATGCAATGTTACATAACTCCTCTCTTGCACCTTAAGTCAACCCAAGCATATTGTTCGTTTGTTCTTTTTCTCCCGCTCCCTTGATTGTATTTCTTGTAGCTATGAAGAAATGTACGATGCCCCTATCGGAGCCACTAGTTGCTCACCGGCCAAGAAGTGAAATGGTTCGAAGATGTTGACGTATTCGTGGGGGCTGATGGGGTAACGTCACAGAACCCAGGTCTCCCGGACCATTGGCAAATACTCTACCCACTAGTCCAATGAGCCGAAAATATTCTAATAAAATTTCAGTTCACGAATTATGAAAATATTTAGTTTTTAATGCTTTTTATAAAGAATAATTTCATATTGAATGCAATGATTTTTCAAGAATTCATTTTTAGGTATTTCATTTTTTCTTTTAATTATTCTGTATTATATCACGGCAGCAGCTTGTGTTAATCACATTGATATAAGTGATATTAAAATACCAAGACTTCAATTGTTTTTTATAGAGACGATCTGTTCACCGAAGAGACAAAAAAATCAAGTTTTTCCAATTTCTAAAGCAGATGCTTTCGCGTATGGTCTTCCATAGTAAAAATGGTTGAAGCACCTTCAAGTAAAAAAAATTACCTTGAATTTTCTTAGTTAAGAAGGCCGCCAGATAATGAGCCAACTTCTAGAAAAAGGTTGCACATTGTTGAGTGTTTTACAACTCATTGAATATGAATACATTCCACAAATCTCTGAATAATGCCCCGTAGCCGTGTATGCATAAAAAAGAAATTGCTTGGAGAAAAGCATTTTATCAACTGGTGACCGGGAGGAAATAATGCCCAGTCGGCTAGGGCTGTAGAATACACCGACTGTACCTCTGCAGAGGGGTAAGACCCTCGTGGATATGACACTAAACAATCTGATAGTGAGGTTTCAGTGATGCTCGAGATTTGGGGAATGCGGAGCACCCCTTCATTGCCATTCCTCCCAGGTCCACTCTGGCCCGAAATGGTAGCACCTGATCAATGGGTTAAATAGGGCTGCATACTCATGCTAAAATTAATTGTTTGAATTAGAACTGTTTGACTAAGTTGAATAGCTGGAAATAGAAATGTTTTTGACAATTAAACTGTCATCATCATCATCATTATCATCATGATGTCGAGCCGCCAGCACGGATATCCCTGACCCTCTCTCGCCACTCCTCCCTATCGTTCATCGCTTCTGGCTGGTCCTCAGGGCAACATCCCGTATCTTCACAGAGCTGCTGTATGTAGATTCGAGCTGGTCGTCCTGCTCGACCATATGAGGGGGGTTCATAGGTGAACATCACTTATGAGCTCGTCCCTGCTTCTTCAGCTGTGTGCTAAACTGAATTGTTTTAAATGTAACTGTTTTTGACATTGACACTTTACTTACACTAAACTAATTTGTTAAATATAGAACTGTTTTGACATTTAACTGTGTGTAAACAAAACCTCTACTTATACTAGACTGAATTGGCTGAATTAGACCTGTGTGAATAAACTGAATAGCTTGAAATAGAAATGTTTTTGACAGTTAAAGCTGTGTACTCATGCTAAACTGAATTGCTTGAAATAGGACTGATTATTTGCATAAAAATGGATTTGGCGTTAAATAACCCACAAAGGTTGATATGCCATAAAACCTAAACAACCAACCAATTGGGAGGAATTAGCAGATACCAGACTCTTCTTTAGAAATATTCCGCCTTAAATCTGTTTAAAATGAACCGAATGGAGCCAAAAAAATTGAACCGTATCGCACGTAAAGGTGAAAATATTGACGTCCACCATAAATCAGTTGTTACCAGCAAGGCAAATGAGAAAGGTTCTATCTTTCTCATGCAGAACGAGTTACTAATATGAGATAGCCAAAATCCACCCCTTTCATAACCTGCAATCTGTCAAATGCATCAAAATATAATTCGAATGCTATAAAGATTGAAAAAAAAAACAAAAAAAAAAAAATAGCCGACTTCCATAATACGAAATATAAAAATAGAAAAGAAACATCTAAATCCGTTTGCCGATTCAATTACTTGCAAAAATCGAGACAAGGTTTTAAAGGGGACTTATGGAATTATCATTCACCTAACAGTGTACAGTAGTGCTTTTAATCTCATTCCCCACAACCAAGATCTTGCTAGAGTTCGAGTTTACAGCCAACAGTTATGTGTATTGCTGGCTTATTAGATAGTTCTATCTAATAACTGTTTTTTGCTGTCTGTCCACATCTATCTATCTATCTATCTATCTATCTATCTCAGTTATTTTTTGTATCTATCTCAATTTTTTAATTGCTCTCGTTGTTTTTTTAGCCATTGATGCAGCAAAAGAACTCAATATATGTTGTCCACTATCCGCAAAAGAAATGACCAGTCCGAATATTGACTATCTATCAATCATGTCACTTCTTTCTGGCATTCATCAATTGAAACGAAAGAGATTGCCCAACCACGAAAAATACAATCTCATCACTCCAGTACATCCGATGCGAATCCACGAAGAGGTAAGACAGAAGCTATTGTGTTCTTTACCAGACCTATATTGTTTCGTCATGAACTCATAATAGCCCCAGCTATTGGTTGGTTTGGTTTGTTGGATTTAATGGCATATCAACGTCTATAGATCATTCAATTCCAGAGCCGTTTTACGCATATATGATTTGTGAACGCATATTTTTAAATTGGTGATGGTTGGGTTTTATGGCAAATTAACCTCTTTAGGGTCATTGAGTGTCAAATTCTGATATGTATGTATATGCATAAATGAATATTAATTATAAATAAATAGTTCGGAATTAGTGTTTTAAAATAGGACAAAGCTTTTTATTTGTATAAACTTGATGGTCAAAGGTGTTGGTAACATAGTCTATATCTTTAATAGGAGGCCAATTGTTTTTAAGAAGTTGATTATGTTTTTGAGAGCAATTTTTTAAGTAGTTCCTTCATGCTGTTTGCCTTATAAACCTTTATCCTGGTGTGGTTGAGTTTTGTGCATTCTATAAAAATGTGCTTGATTGAGTATTGGTTTCCACATGGACATTTTGGGGGTGGTTCTTCTTTCAGAATAAAGGAGTGAGTCAGTCAAGTGTGACCAATGCGTAGTCTAGTAAGGGTAATTTCTTCTCTTTTAGTGTTATTAGGATCCAGCTTCCCTTCTTTTAAAATTGGTTGTATTTGAAAGAGCTTATTGTGGGGATTTTCATTCCATAATTGTTGCCATTTTTTGGTTACTATTTCTTTGATTTTAGGTTAGAGGTCAGTATATGGAGTTTTAAAGTTTTTATCGGGAGTCACGTTGATTGCAGCTTTAGCTAATGAGTCGGCTTTATCATTGCCCTGAATTCCGATAGAGGTTAAATACTAACCCAACTGTTCTTCTACTAGGATAGCATTTACAATAGATAAACCTGGCTGGTTTGTAATTATAGAAAGAAACTAAACTAATTTTATAAAAAGGGGAAATCACGGCAACTTAGAGGTTATTTTGCTTGACTGCCATATCGAAGTGATCGAGTTCGAAGTCCAATCACGCTATTGTCGTTCACTTTCGGACTAACACCCTTGGGAAAGGTATGATATCCTTAATTCTCCCAAATGATGTGCTAAATAGTACCTCGCCTGTTCTTCCACAAGGATGTTTCAGCATTCAATTACCCACAAAGATTGATATGCCATTGAATACAGAAACTAAAAGTGCCATAATCATTACACGGCACATTCTCTAGATTCAGAAAGACCAAAACTTTATGAACTGAAACAAGAAAATAAATTCTAAAATGTTTTAGTGACAAATATTGTCGTGGTGTTATGGTTATCGTCGCAGGATATGGACACGGCGACACGAGTTCAAATCCTCGACCTGACTGATTGCATTTCACATAGCACTAATACCCTTGGGAAACGTATGAATCCAAATATTCTCCCTCCAGCTATGGGTAAATAGTAAGGCGGACTAGGTTCTTCAGCCTTGGTGAGGCAACTAGTCTAGGAGAAGGAAAACTCTGAATTCAAACCTGTTAAACTCCGCTTAAAAATTGACCTTGTATCATATCCTGCCCGAGCAGAGGGGTTGGTAAATATCAATATTGTCAAAGAAAATGACTGATGATTAACACAACTGATATTTATTAGTAGTTAGTCAGTCGTTTGATTGATCGATTTTTCATCATGTAAAGTTTAGATTATCTAATACCAAAGTCAGACTAAGGAGGATTGGTTTGGTTTGTTTATAGGGTATATCAACCATTATTCGTTATTTTATGCCAAATCCTGCTTTTTACACATATGTTAAATATAGGATTTGTAAACACATTTTCTAGATACATACAGATAAATTATCAAACTGATCTATTTCTAACAATTCAATTTAGCTTTAATTAAATATAAATCGTTCCAACTATTGCGATATATTACTAACAATCCAATTAAATGTCAGTTCTTTGTTTCCATATTATTAAATGATCAATCAGTTCTTTTTTAAACAATTTAGTTTAGCATGTCATTTTTTGCACTCAGTTTAATTGTCAAACAGTTCTATTTGACCCATATATAGGACCCTCTCAGGCGTTATCCCTCCAGGTTTGAGTGGACCAGGGAGCAATGGCAATGAAGCTCAGGCTTTATTTGAGCTTTGCCATCGTATTGTTTAATTTCATCTCAGGGACACTCATTGGTGTGGGGGACTTACCCACTTTTCGAGACGCAGTCAGTGTATTCTACAGCCCCAGCAGAATGGGTTAGGACTGAGAAGGAGTTCCATGGAGTAATGACTTAAATGCTGAACTGCTACCTCAAAGTAAGCGTGTTTGAACACCATTCCCACTGTTATGTTCCCTTTCGGACTAATAGACCAATGAAAGATATGGACCCTCGAGCTATGGACAGATATGAACCCTCGAGCTATGGAAAAAGATATGAACCCTCGAGTTATGAACTAAATAGTATTTGTGCTGTTTTTCTAAAAGGCTGGTTTGGGTATCAAATGACTCACGGAGTTTGAGATGCTATTAAAACAAAGAAATGAAGTCAGTTCTTTTGTAAGCATTTTTATTTTCTCAAATAACAAATAATAATCTACAATAAACAACTACGTGGTGCTTTCAATAAGTTTCCAGCCTTTTTTTTGTACAGATATTTAAAATTGGTGTAGATTCTTGAAAATTTAGTATGTTATTGCTATATATCTTATGAGATGACTGACTAATTTTTATGATTTCATGTTCAAATGAACAGCTACAGCGGCAATTGGAATACACCCTACTAAAGACTGCTTGTCACAGCTGGTGAATTTCAAAAATGCAATCTGGACGTGATCACATTTTAGAAGAACGAGATGCAATAAAATTCTGTTTTAAACTTGGAAAAAAGGCCACAGAAACGTATGGAATGCTTCAGACTGCTTATAGTTCGACAGCCATCTTATAGTCAAGACCTTGCTCCCTTGTGACTTTTGGTTATTCCCTAAGCTCAGAGGCTGTCGTTATGAGACAATTGAGGAGATGAAAGAGGCTGTGACGAAGGTCATTGACACACTCACACAAGAGGACTTCCATGGGGCCTTCCAAAAGTTGTTGGAACGGTACAAAAATGAATTGCAGCCGGGGGATATTACTTCGAAGGAGACTAGAGTTTCATGTGTGTACTATCAATAAAAGTGCCCATACGAAAAAAGTCTGGAAACTTATTTAATGATCCTCGTATCTCTTCAAGTGAGCATTCATGATTCTAATAATCTGCTCACGTATTGGAGAAGGTCCTTTTACTGATCTTGAGAGATATTAAACACCTTTATAACGGGTGATTGCGGAGTCCCCGATAATTGGGTGAGCGACTGCCAGATAGAACTATTCTACTCAGTTGAGCTCCCTCTCCAAATAGCGTTGGCTTTATTGTTGACAAAGATGGTGACGTCGAGCACCCACTCGGACCTTTTCTTAATGTCCACTATGCCGGGCTTGAAGAAGATTCTCAATGATGAGAACTGGACTTTGTTGAGGGAAGTAAAACTTTTCTTCTTCAGAGTCTGAGCCAATTTCTCAGTCACTTTGTTGTGCTGGGAGCAACGAGCATCGTGGGTGATATTGCTAGATATCATTTTCATGTCAATTGACTCACTGGTTCTAATTGCATGTCAACTCGTCAATAGGAATCATGACACCTTCACATGATCGGGCCAATGTTGGCCGACAAGCAAAAACATATCTACAACTGCTCTGCGCAGAGACTGGATGTAGTTTGGAAGACCTATCAGGAGCGACAAATGATAGGGCCGATAGTGAAAGATAGTCAGGGAAATCAGTGCTAGCAGCGTGACTTGATGGCGATGATGAACATTCGTATTTGAATTTTTGTTTACTTGTTTCTTAGGAAGATTTTTTGGTCGTGGCCATGTCGAATAGGAGTAATTTTTTGACAGTTATATTTAACTCATAGATAGGATCCAAAAAGATAATACCATTTCAAGTCCGAGTGAACCTGGGAGTAGTGGCAATGAAGGATACTCCACAATCCCCAGAATTCCATAACTGGAGCGTCATACCTTAGATACTGCATTTTTTGGGAGGAATGGGTCTTATCCTATTTCAAAGGACACAGTCAGCGTATTCTAATCTTCATTCGCAGAGCGTATATCTATCTGTGTCTAATCTAGTTTTCTAATATAGATAATACTTTTCTGTCTGTTTATCTAACTTAAAATTGATTGTTTCTTTGCGCTTTCATCTAACTTGAGTCTTCATTGTTCATTTTGCCAATTTAGGTCTGTTACAAATTTGAATCATGTGATCCAACGGCTGATCTCAAACAACTTTCTGCCGAGTTGCAAACTCCTTCGACCTTTGATTCCTTGGAGGTTTTATGCCCCAGCGACGCCGATGCAGCTATTAGCTTCGTGCCACGTGCGACTGGTGATTATATCGTAAGTTTTTAATTATATATATATATATATATATATATATATTTAAATCCATACATATATATTTTTTTAAATCCGTATACATGTCTCTTCATTTTACAGCTTTAATTATTTGCTCAAGTTATGGAGGCATTAATGTGTAACGGTTATCGTCGAAGGAAATAGACACGGTGACTCTAGTTCAAATCCTGGGCGAAGCTGATTGCGTTCACATAGTCTTAATGTTCTTGGGAAAGCTATGAATTCAACTATTTCCTCAAGAGCAGAAGTTTTTTTTTTTTGGTATGGCAACCGGACTAGGAGAAGAAAAACTCTGAATTCAAAACCTGAAAAATTCTTTTAAAAATTGACCTTGTGTCGCATCTGGTTAACATCAGAGGGGTTGGAACCCTTGAAGGTTCTGTAACAGGGTTATTGCGAGAGATCTTCACAGTAAATTATACTTGATATCGAATGATTAATTCTGCTGCCTTCTTTTTTTACGAGGATATATTAAGAAATGGATCATGTTTAACTATTGTGGTTTTTACAGCTTATTCTCAAACGTTAAATGTCAGAAATAACACCTTTTGTCAACAGGATTTTTAATATACTAAAAAGAAGAAATTTAATGAATATTAGGGTGTTCGAAAAGTAATGACTTTTTACCTGTTAAGATTTAAAAACAAATTTAGGTTGACTATATTTATATAATATTATAAAAAAATGTAATCAGCTTCGTTTCCAACGACTGCTGCCAAGGTAGATATCAGATCGCTTGAATGGACGATTCTTGCACATCCTCCATACAGTTTTAGAACTTACAGATTTTCACTTGAACATTTAATAAGTGGAAAAACATTCAGAAAAGCAAGAATTTCAACAACGATCCTTCAGTGACTTTTATTTCATAAAAAACATTTCAGCGGTCACATCGATACTGCTATACGGGTGCACTACAAGGACGCTAACAAAACGGCTGGAGAAGAAGCTAGACGGCAATTACACAAGAATGCTGCGTGCAATCTTGAACAAGTCCTGGCGGCAACACCCCACAAGACACCAACTGTACGGCCACCTGCCTCCTATCACGAAAACTATTCAAGTTAGACGAACCAGACATGCAAGACACTGCTGGAGAAGCAGGGACGAACTCATAAGAGATGTACTCCTATGGAACCCCACACATGGCCGTGCAAAAGCAGGACGACCAGCACGAACATACATTCAGCAGCTATGTGAGGACACGGGATGTTGTCCTGAAGACCTGCCTAGTGCGATGAACGATAGGAAGGAGTGGCGAGAGAGGGTCAGGGATATCCGTGCTACCGGCACGAGATGATGATAATGATGATATGGTTGTAAGTAATTTAGAGTAACTTGTTATTAAGTACCTGATAAAAACAGGATTGAGTTTGGTTTCTTTGCTTAATGGCATATCATCAACCTTTGTGGGTTATTTATTGTCTAAAGGCATCTTTGTAGAAGAACGGAAGTGATGTTATTTTACTCCTAACTGGGAGGATAATTGGGTTTATACCTTTCGCAAGGACATTAGTCTAAAAGTGAACGTAATAGAGCAACTGGCGTTCCAGCTTGGTTATTTCGAAGATGGAATCCATCAATCTAGCCATTACGTCACAGGGACTTCGCGAATAATTTTCAAATAGATCTATTTTACCCTTATATGGTAAACAGATAATACCATTCCAGGTTAGAGTTAACCTGGAAGTAATGGCAATGAAGTGGAACTCCACACACCACATCAAAGTCTCACTATCAGATATATTTTAATGTTCAATCCATGAGCTTATGATGGTTAGTTTGGTTTGGTTTTGATTTGGTTTTTACGACATCTCAACTTTTATTGGTTATTTAATGCCAAATCCGGTTTATTCACATATATATGATATATATGATTTGTAAACATAAGTCAACAAAGTTTAATGGTTCCAAATATTGCTATGTATTACTAACAATTCAATTAAACATCAGTCATTGGTTTACACAGTTAAATGATCAAACAGTTCTATCACTAACAATTCAATTTAGCTGAAATTATTTGTTTACTCTGGGTTTAAATGTCAAGCAGTTCTATCAGACCCATGCATAGGACCCTTTCAGGTACTACTACTTCCGGCTTGAGTAGACATGGGAACGATGTCAAAGAAGGTCTACTCCGCATTCCCTAAAACTTCACCGTTGATAGAGCCTCACCATCAGATTGTTTAATGTCATATATAGGACATTCGTTGGGTATGGGGGTCTTACCCCTCTTTAGAGATTCAGTCGGCGTATTCTACAGCTTCATTCGATGGAACTGCTTATGGTGGTATAAAAGTTTTGAAATAGCGTGAATAGAAATATTCTGTCAAATAAACATTTTTAGTTGAAAATTTAAAAAGAAAAGATTCTTTTCAATCTACTGTTTGTCATACTGACAGAATAGAAGCAGGTGTACAACAGAAAATAGCGAACGAGTTGTGTTGCATCTGTCTTTCTACTTAAATAATTCTAGCCGTGTAATTTTCCAGCGGGAGGAATATAAAAGAAGCCACTTTTGAAATGACGTATGGTGTTTGAGAGAGAAAGAGTTTTATAACCTATTCAGAAAAGGTTAAATCATGTGAGAGAAAAGATAGTAGATGTCGACTCGGTGGCCGGTCAATTAGAAGGGTTTCTGGGATGTTCAGCTTGCTGAAAACGGGTTACTACAATTATGTGTGTTGTAGGAGTTGTATGTGGAGGAAAGTGAAAATATCTATAATAATGTATAGCTCCTCGACCTCATTTAAAAGTAATCTTGCTTTTTTCTTACGGTAAACTTCCGTAAAATTCACTTGAATGATTTGCATCACTGAAGAGAATGGAGGCGCTGAGCATAAAGTCAGAAGTGTTCGTTGTTTTATCTAAAGTTCAGTTTTTATTTTTCATTTGACATTTCCTCAATATAGAATGTTTATATGTTGGCTTTACTTTATGCGTAAAACTAATGTTCGTCCATTTGTATCAATGAGGACCATTAAATAAGGTGAGGTTCGACTGTGAATCCCATAAAAGCATGCAATATGTGCTTTTAATCTCATGCTTCACAAACAAGAATGAATTTTGCTTGAGTACGCGCTGATTGTGATCATGTTCTTCTTCATTATTATTATTATTATTATTATTATTATTATTATTATATACTCTTTTAGACTTTTTACATCAGAGTTAGCTGATGGTTTTTCACGGGAGTGACAGCAAGTCTCCTTAAGTCTCCAGGACTCGTCTCAGGATTCTGGCCGTTCTCAGCAATGCTGTCATTTGGATAGTCTCTACCCGTCTGTCAACTTCCAAGTCCTCCAGGCCTTTTAATAATCCTTTAGTTATTATGCCAAAAGCACCATTATTATTATTATTATTATTATTATTATTATTATTATTATTTACTCCTTTTGAGTTTTACACATCAGTGTTAGCTGATGGTTTAATTATTATTATTATTATTATTATTATTATTATTATTATTATTATTATTATTATCCATTTAATTCTTTTTTATTTATTTGTATATTCAAAAAAAATTGCAATTCCAAAGATTAATCAAAATGACAATAAAATAACCCGAACTGAAAGATTAAACTTCGATGAGAAATGAAGCTAGAGAGACAAATACAGAAACTGTGAAATTTGGCGAAAGTACTAAAGAACGAAAAATACACAAAAGAATGAAAAGACCGAAAAATGACTACAAAACAAGACAGACAATACAACTTGTAGAGATAAATTAAAAGACATTGACGATCGACGGGAGAATAAAAAGTTACTGGGATAGAGTCAAGCAATAAAGGAGATAAAAAAACAAGAAAAGAAACTGGACCTTCCAAAATAACGAAAGAAAATACTACTGACAGTGGTGAATACAAAAAGACAAATCAACACCCGGGTACGAAGAAAATAAAAAAGAAATTAAGCAGTACATGGGAACAGAAAAAGAAAAGCCGATTTGAAAAATATCAAAAAAGAAATACAACGATTGAAGAAAGCCCGGAGGCAGACATACACCTTGATTCACTTAGAGTAACATTCAAGAAAGTACCGAACTGGAAAACTCCATGTCATGATTGCAAACATGGATAGTGGTTTAAAAAATTTATGTTCTTCTTTGACAGATTGGCTCAGGAACTGAGAAAACAACAAAAAGCCAGCATGCCAGAATACATGAAAAAGAGGAAAACTACCTTGATCTAGAAAGACATCCAGATAGGAACCATCCCCAATAACTATAGACTAATAACATGTCTACTTATGATGTGGAAAATCCTAACCGTACACATAAAAGAAAAAATATCTAATTTTCTTGCATGTCGTGGACTGTTTACGGAGGAACAGAAAGAATCCCACCGGGGAACTAGAGGAACAGATAAACCTGTACATATAAATCGGAACATACTCAAGAAGGTTTAAAGAAGACGGAATAAGGTAGCCATGGCATGGATTGACTTCGAAAAGCCTATGATATGGACCGGTAAACAATATTCGACAAAATCATAAACTTCTTCACGCATACCATGAAAAACAAGAAAACGAAATTAGCAGCCGGAAAACTAATCCCAGCAGAAGTGAAACTCCAAAGTGGTACATTTTCTAATGTTCGAGGGGGGCTACAAATTTACAAAATCACTGGGAAAGGTAAATTACCTTACGTACAGGGCTAATAACAAGATATTTGTCAAAAGTTTAAAAAAAAACTACAGAACCCGATAAAGACAATAAGAATATACTGCCAGGATATTGGGAGGGAATTTGGCATTATGAAATATGCCCTACTGAGTAAGAAAAAGGGAAAAGATAAACAAGGGAAGGAATAAAGCAAATAAATTAGGAAAAAGAAAAAACGTCAGAACGCTTAAAGAAAATGAAAATTATTTATATTTGGGAATATTGGAGGTATACATCAAACAATGACGAAAGAAAAAGTAAAGATTTCCTTAGAAGAAGAAGAAGAAGAAGAAGAAGAAGAAGAAGAAGAAGAAGAAGAAGAAGAAGAAGGCTTCTCGAAACCATACTCTGCAGCAGAAATCTCATCGTGGGAATAAACATCAATTTAGTTCCCCTGTAAGATACTCTGGTCCATTTTTAAAATGGACAACAGAGGAACTCAAATAAATGAATTTAAGAACAATAAATAATAATAAACCATAAGAAAAAGAATAAACGCTTCGGCAGTCCCCGGCATAATCTGGACCATTCTTAAAAAGAGAGGAATTCAAATAAATGGATTGAAGAACAATGAAATGGATGAAAATCCTCAAGACCTTACACCCTAATGATGATCTAAAATATTGTATGTATCAAGAAACGAAGCAGGAAGCGGACCCACCAGGATTGAGGAATGCGTAGAAGCATCAATATAAGGACTCGAGTAATTCATTAAAAAAGAGAAAATAAATACAAATTGAAGCGGCTAGTAACAGCAATGTCAACATAAGAACAAACAAAAAACTGCAAAAACTAGGGAAAAAAATGAAAAGAAAGTGACCGTTTGGAATATTTAAGCGACAAGTGAGCGAAATTGCGCGCGAGTAAAACTATACATGGCTTAGAAAGGGAAAACACAAAAGCGATACTGAATATCTTCTAATTGCAGCTCTAAACAATGCCGTAAACACCAATAATATTAAAGCGAAAATTGATGATACATTCGTTTAGAAAGTGAAGGTTATGTGGAAACAGGTGAATCGGTAACACTTATCATAAGCAAATGCAGTCAATTCGCACAAAAACAAACAAACTACAAGATGAGGCATGACTAGGTAAGGCGATCCAATAGGAACTGTGTATGGTATTAAAATTTGACCATATTAACAAATGGTATATGCACAAGCCAGAATCCATCTTAGAGAATCAAACGTAAAAAATTCTCTGCTATTTTAATATACAGACGAATTACTAAATTTTGGCAAGAATACCAGACTTAGTGCGAATGTCAAAAAAAAAAAAAAAGAAAAAAAAAGGACTTGCCACTTAGTGGATTTAGCCGTTCTAGCGACTCATAGAATGAAAAGAAAGCGAAAAGATAAACAAATATTTGGACCTTATCTGAGAAGAAAGAAAGTAATGTGTCCAGAAGGTGACGGTGATGCCAATTGTAACAAGAATACTCAGAATGGCGGAGAAAAACAAACAATATACGTCTATAGATGGAAATAAAAATCCGTATGAACTAGATTTCACTTTTTAGACTGCACACAAACTAGATTAAGCTTCCTACCATGCTCCATAGTGCAGTAGATAAAGGGATACTCACCATGTACGAGCTTCTTGAACGGATGATTACATAGGCTGGGAAATAGCAATCACCAAGCTCTGATGACTTTGTATTACGCAATTTAAACGTTGTATATATTTCAATCATACATCCTAGATGCATCAAGGTTGGTCCTCAGTGATGCACTGTCTTCATAGTCGATTTCGTTTTTTTTGCATCATATCGGCTCCGACAGCAACCCCGGCATGTCTCTGGAAGAGCTAAACTGCCTCCTTGATCAAGACGTGCTACGCTCGTGCCTCTACCAAAGCAATAAACATCAGGCCGGACTTCGGCCGTTCTTATAGACATCTGTCCTTCAGTAACAGCCAATGAAAAACGGCATTTCACACTCCTCTACTATATAATACCATCTTTACCTCGTCCGGTTTCGGCTGACTACTTCCGGATTCGGTACCGAGGTAAGATGGAATTTTAATACTCGTCCACGTACATATATATATATATATATATATAATTCTTGCTGCCATCATGCGTAGTAGAGTAAGTTTCAGTCCTTTCCTTTATTTTTTATTGGTCATCTGCATTAAAAAATGATGTCTTTGATTCCGCATTTCACCATATTTCTCCAGATTTACGTCTAGCTGTCTATATATAATCTGGGTAGGCTTCAATGTAATTGTTCAGTAAAAAAAGAAAAAATTAAAAGCGAATGATTGAAACTTACTTTTATCTGGATGGTGAATATAAAAAAAACATTCTTTCTCTATTGTTCAGTTCACATATAACCGTTTAGATAACGTAAGTTTTCTCTATTCACCTTTTCTGTACAAACACCAGAATAAAAAATAAATCCACCCAGTGTTTGTTACTGGTCCGGGAGACCGTGGTTCAATCCCAGGTCGAATCATACCAAAGACTTTAAAAACGGTACTTGATAACTCCTTGCTTAACACTCAGCATTATAAGGTATGTATCAAGGGTAAAGTTGAGCAATTAAAGGAAAAGAATAGCGCCCTCCTCTACATCTCGGTGTAGTAGCTATTGAAAAGGGAGCCTTCTGGACCGCCTCGATTTCGGTCACCAACTTTACAACAAACAACAACTTAGAGTTTTAGTTCCGAGAGAAGAAGATCAGGATATATCATTTAACGACTTGCAATCCTGCAATAATAGGAACTTGTAGTTACAGAAAAGAAAAAAGTGTGTTCTATATGTTATGTTGTATAGTGGCTCGTACCTCGTGACTTCCGGTATCGCAGGAGTATAAAAGACGCCGTGTCTCTTAAGCACGGAGAAGCAGAAGCAGAAAGAGAAGCAGAGAGATTGCTCTGAAGGACGTCGGTCAGTAGTAAGACCAAGTTTGGACGAAACACCTACAGTGTGAGACTTATTATACTAGTTGGACTGTACCACTTGAGTTAATAAATAATTAACTCTATTCCACTAAGTATCTTTTCCTTACCACGATACAACATGTTAACAAAAAATAAAATAAATATAAAAATTGTTGCTCGCTGCCAGAAACCATAACAAGGACTTCTTTTTTCTCGAGATTTTGTTCTGCCTCAGCTGGAAGCGCGTAGTCATAATCTGGTCAAAGATACTGGTTCTTGGAGAAAACATTACCATAAATCTTTGTTGTAAATTCCTCGAGAGTGTCAGTTGTTCATGATGCCAGAAAGGTTTGGTTTATTTGTTTAATAGCATATCAAACTTTGTATGTTATTTAATGCCAAGCCACTCCCCAGAAGAACAGTAGTGGAACTATTTAACCCATAGATGGGGGCGGATAAGAGGGTTCATGCCTTTCTCAGGGGTAATTGCCCGAAAGTGAACGTAATAGTTCGACTGGAGTACGAACTCGTTTACTACGATTCCGCAGTCCACTGCATTAACCATTACACCCCGAGGAAACCCCACCAGTACCAGAAAGGTACTCAGCTTTGGCAAGTAAAAAGCAAAACTTCCTCAAGCAGATTACACTGCAAAATTAACACAGAGAAAAATAAATCATTAGGCTGGAAAGATTTACATCAGATGCTATATCCATCAAAACTCTAGAATTCTTGGCATTTTCCGATAAGCACTTATTTTTCGATTTCTAGATTTCCTTACAACCAGAAAACTCAGAAAAAAAGAAACCATTAATTTTCTTGTCTCAGAATTACTTTTATCTTTTTTTTTAATCAAATAGCCCAAAATATTTTATTTAGATATGTGCCCAGTCAGTAGGATTTAAAATACGATTAATGTATCCTCTACTGTAAAAAGGAGTGTCCCGAACATGAAACTAAACTGCATATGATTGCCAGGCTTCATATCTAAAGATTTGGGTAATATGGATTACTCTTTCATTATAATTACTCCCAGGTTCATTCAGAACCGGACTGGTAGTGTCTGTAAGGGACCCATCTACGAGTCAAATAGATTTATTTGAACTCTTTTGATATCATATAAATATATTGGAGTTATGACCCTGTGTAAAGAAATTAAGACTTCTTGGGTTAAATAATTGCTTATTTGCTACACTTGCCAGAGGTCAGGGCTTGATCTCAAACCTCTTAAGAAAAAACTATACAAAAGATGTAAAAATGAACGTACAATGAATAAGATTCCCTGACCTCTAGGTATAAAGAAGTCATAGACGGGTTGACTTGCCGTTAAAATCAATCTTTCAATCAATCAATCAATATTATCTTTTGAAATGGAAATAGTTTTGGCATCAGGCTATTGTGACTGATAATGACTGCAGTCATTAAGAATTCACGTTATTGATTAATAAAATTTTATCGCGTCATAGATTAATAAAAATTGATCAGATTTATAAAATTTGATTATAGCATTGCTTGATGAAATTCAGTCGCGTTATTGATTAATAAAATTCGATCATGTCAAGGATTAACAAAGTTTAATGCCATCTATACCCGTTTATATTTTAAAGTTTTCCTTGAGAATGCGATAAAACTTTTCGAAGAAGCAAATAAATCTTCCTTTTTATCCAAATATGAATCGTGATTTGAAACGACATAATTGCTTGCAAAATTTTAGTATTAGCTAGAAATAATTGCATGGAATATATTAGTATTAGATAGAAATACTTGTGACCAGATAATTGCTTATAGAATAGTTTTAGATTGGAATACTTGAAATCAGATTGTTTCAAAATTATCTGACGATTTTTAGCTTTCTCATAGCCATATGAAACTTAAAATAATGTGGATACCAAGGAGAGTTATATGAACTACAATTATATATAGTTTTTGTGGACTGCGATTGTTTTATATATGACTTTTAGTTCTATAAGCAGATTAAGAAGAAAGGTTTCCTCGAAATATTGGAAAAGCACTTTTATTTTTGGATGCTTCTATTTCAACGGCCTTAGATATAAGTAGATAACTTTTTCAAGGTTTTCTGTGAGTCATTAGCGATATTTCCAAATATGAACAATGTCATTTTTTAACAAACTTATATAAGAAGCATCTGTGGAAACCACATTCAATATACATATATATATATTTTGTCTTTGACATTATTATAAAATGTGAGAATTTTGTTTTGTTTCTTTTTTACCTATAACTTAGGGCTTAAGCTGGTGAATGACTGTGTTGTATAACTGCATACATAGACATAAACAAATATAGCCGGAAACATAGTCAACAATAATGACGAACTTCAATGAACGAACAAATACACTTCTTTATAAAAATATATCTCTCACACTTTATTCTCGAAAGTGTTGATGTTGGTTGTGTGTGAGAGGTGAGTTGGAGACGGGGACAGACTGCTACATATTGACCCCAAGTTCTTCTGATCATAGCAGCACTTCTTCCTCCTCTTGGTTGGGTTGCTCAACCGTGGGTCACTGAGGTCCCAAAGCCCTCTGTCTGCTGCTGGCTCTCAATTCGGCATCTCGTCCCCAACTGACTCTAACTCCAACTGGAACTCACCCAAGCCGTCTCTGGCACCTGGTCATATAATTGTCTCACATCCACCTGCTTCCGCTGTTCCTCCACTTATTTACGCAGGTGCATTTCTTGATTGACATCTCGGTCGAGGGTCAATACATGACATCTGGCTCTCCTGCTATCTCACTCCATGGTACCATTTGCTTACAATGCATATGCATATGCAATGAAAAGCTTTGATAAATCATAAAATAAACCGCTAATTTCGAACCCCATTGCAGTTCCAAGCAATATGGCATGTTTCTGGGGCTATTGCAATTGAGACTCCCTCTAGGTTTGGTTTCTTTCTTTAATGGCATATCAACTTTTTTTAGGTTATTTAATGCTAAAGCCATTCTCGAAGAAAAACAGTAGTGGTACTATTTAACCCATAGCTGGGAGGATAAGGGGGTTCATACCTTTCCCAAGGGTATTTGCCCGAATGTGAACGTAATAGTAATTTACATAGCTTTTTGCTTAGATGTGGCACAAGGCCATATGAATGGGGCACCCAATGAGAATTGAACTCACTCATGAAGGTTTGCTAGTCTAGCTTGCTAACCATTACGCCAGCTGAGGTGTAATAGCGTGACTAGAGTACGAACTCGCGTTCTACGATTCCGCAGTCCATCGCTTTAACCATTACACCACGAGGACACCCCGCCAGACTCCCTCTAATTTGTACTATTGATACTTAGTTTTAAGACGAACGCACAAGTTAGACCAAGCAAATCTGTGAAGGCGTAACTTTGATTTTCACAGTAATATGCTGCAATCATATTTGCTGAATTTAAATTTGATATTAATTTATGAACAATTTAATATCGTATTTGTTATTTAGAATTTTCCCTCGTTTAGCCAAGCGACTTCTTCCCGCGTTCTTTTTAAATTACTGTCTCCCTCCTTGAAGTTTATTTCATTGCATCCTTGATGATATTTTTATATAGACAAGTAATTACCAGTAAATCCTGGGCTCTTACACGGGGATCTTACGTCGCCATGTTTTTATGCCTTGGGTGTCACGTCGAGACGAATGTATGGTAGGGGGAGGATATCTGGGAAATGGTTAGAGTTTAAAGCTATTTCAGAATGCCACTCACGGTCACCCGAGAGGGACAAAGAAGAGAATCCGAAATCAGAGACATGAAAAGAGAAGAATACCAAATGACGCAGACGTTAAAAATGGCGTGTGTGTGTGCGCGCAAGCGCGTATGTGTGTATGGGGTAGCGGCTAAGGTTGACAGTTGGCGCATGGACTGCTAACTTTGATTGCAATTAGTTTTCTTTTATACTTCTGTTTTAATTGAGACATTACGTTTTTCTTTTAATTGTTTTTGTTGTGGCTACTCTATTGACGTTCGTTGAATGTCGTATTTAAATGGTTTTTTTTATCATTTTCTCGAGTTTTCTTTTCTTTAAATTACTATTTAGTATATGATTTATTTCATAATTATGTAGAAATTTGTCCTTTGTAGGATTTCTTTTTTTTCATTTTGCCCTGGTTCTTTGTTCCTTTTTTTTTTTTTTAAATCTAAATTATATCTTTGGCAATATTTCTTTCTTTCTTTCTTCTTAGCTGCCAAGCTTCTTTTCATGTTGTAATACTTTCTTTCTTTCTTTCTTTCTTTCTTTCTTTCTTTCTTTCTTGTTGGCTGCCTTGCTTCTTTTCATATCGCAATTCTTTCTTTCTTTCTTTCTTTCTTTCTTTCTTTCTTTCTTGTTAGCTGCCTAGCTTCTTTTTATATTGTAATTCTTTCTTTCTTTCTTTCTTTCTTTCTTTCTTTCTTTCTTATTAGCTGCCAAGCTTCTTTTCATGTTGTAATACTTTCTTTCCTTCTTTCTTTCTTTCTTTCTTGTTAGCTGCCTTGCTTCTTTTTATATTGTAATTCTTTCTTTCTTTCTTTCTTTCTTTCTTTCTTTCTTGTTCGCTGCCTAGCTTCTTTTCATATTGCAATTCTTTCTTTCTTTCTTTCTTTCTTTCTTGTTAGCTGCCGAGCTTCTTTTTATATTGTAATTCTTTCTTTCTTTCTTTCTTTGCATTTATTTAGCGTTTTTAAAACTTTTTTTTCAGTTCAGCCATCTTCCATAATTTATTTTATACTTTTTACTGCCTCCCTTTTCTTTTCTCCGTGTCGAAGGGACTTCTTATTTAATTTTTTTTAATATAAAAACCTTATATTTATAAATTATATATTCAAACCAAGATAGCATTTTGATTAAATTACATAGAGTTATGCTACAACACAATGATATTCTAAAGAATTTTAATTTTAAGAATTTTACATTAAACAATTATTCAAAATTTAGGTATAACCCTTAGTCATTAAAGATGCAATTTGAATTAATAATAATGTTAACTTCAGTGCAATTTATATGCAGAATTAACACTAAAATACATTTCTGAATAAATTTAATCTTTAACACCATTTTTATTAGTAAATATAGATTAATAGTGGTTAAAATATCTACATCTTTATTTTATAGACCAGTTTTTGATCCTTGACAATAAGAAATTTAAATTTCTATATAAATATATTTTATAAAATATTTACACATTAATATTATGTAACAAAATTACGAATTTTTATTAAATTTTATTACTCGTCCTATTAACTAAATAATTTAGAATAGAGCCAAAATTTCAAGTTATTAAAATAACATTAAAACATTAAATAACATTTATTAAATAAACATTTAAATAACATTTTCGAAACATTAAAAATAAAAAGGAAATGTAGACAGGAGAAAATTATTAAAGAGTTCATCTCCATTAAAAATTAGAAATTAAATAGCTATAGTATTAAAATAAATATAGATAAATTTATATTACTTGACCAATGGTTGAATTATTAACAGATTAAAACGATGGATAAAGTATCCAATATCATTAGATAAATTTCAAAAAATTTCAAAAAAATAGATATCGGTAAATTTTGAACAATTAAACATCTGATTTGAATTAAATTAAAATACAAAGAGATGTAAGGGAATACTGCTGGATTTAAAAAAAAATATATATATATATTTTAAGAATAGAAAAACATTTTTTTACATTATTACAAATTTAAAATTTAACTAATTAAAACGATGGTGAAAGCGTCCAATATCACCTGATAACTTTCGAAAATCTAGATATTCATAGATATCGTCATCATCATCATGTCATGCCATCAGCAGGGATATCCCTGACCCTCTCTCGCTATCCCTTCCTTAGGTCCATTGCTTCCGGCGGGTTTTCAGGGCTATATCCCGTATCGACACAGAGCCGCTGTATATAGGTTCCAGCTGGTCGTCCAGCCTTTGCCCGTCCATGGGGAGGGGTCCATAGGAGTACATCAATTATGAGCTCCTCCCTACTTCTCCAGCAGTGTCCTGCATGTCTGGTTCGTCTACCTTTGATAGTTTTCGTGATGGGTGGTAGGTGGTCGTACAGCTGCTGCTTTGTGGCGTGTTGCCTCCATGACTTCTTCAGTATTGCTTGCAGCATTATTGTGTAGTTGCTGTTAACTTTTTCTCCATACGTTTAGTTAGCGTCCATGTAGTGCATCCATGTAACAGTATCGACACGACTGCTGCTTGGAAAAACTGCGTTCAATTAAACATTTCATTACATTTATATCAAAATACAAACAGAAAAAAAAACATACAAGATTCTTAAAAAATATATACTAAATATAGAAAAAATAAAATTTTAACATAAACTTGAAATCTTAAATTTTAAAAGAAATTCTAATGAAAACTTTGAAACCTGGAAATCTGTTTATTGATAAAAAAAAATTAAAAACGACAGACAACAGGAAGCAAAAAAACAAAACAAAAAACACTCCCCACCAAAACAACAGATTTACCAAACATATGTATGAAGATTTTCAAAGTCGAGATATATATAGATATATGTTGCTTTATATATATATATATATATATATATATATATATATATATATATATATATATATATATATATATATTTGAAGCTTACGCAAAGTGAAATCTAATCCCCGGTGTTAACGGCTAAAAAGAAACAAATTTTGTTCAAATCCATCAGATGATATTCGAGTGAAATAAATTTATAATGGAATATATCTATTAGTTTTCTTGTTTTTGATAATATATATTGCTCTGTGTGTTTTATATCAATAAGCCGTTCATTGAACACTCTATCTGGATTATTCACAGATTAAATTATCATTAAATAATAAAGACAAATTTTGTCTGTATAATTTATTTAAGATCCTTTCAAGTTTCCTGATAAGTGTCTTAGTTTAAGGTTGGAATTGGTAGAAGAATTTCCAAAAATTGTCCCGAGCGCTTTCAGACCCTTCATAGGCCATCATAGACGATTTTGGGAAATTCATCTACAATTCCAACTTGAAACTAAGACACTTATCAGGAAGCTTAAAGGGATCTAAAATAAATTATACAGACAAAATTTCTAGAACATCGATCGATAAAATCAAAGAAAACGGTTTCGAGCTGACAATGAAAAAAAGCAGAAGGTACCCCGCAAAAACAATTACCGACGCTGACTACGCCAATGTCATAGCGATTCTGGCAAATGCATCCGTTCAATCCGAAACCCTACTGCATAGTCTGGAATGAGCTTCCGCAGGCATTGCCATCCATGTCAATGCACACAAAACTGAATATATGTGCTTTAATCAAACAGGTGACATTTCCACACTAAACGGTAGCTCTTTGAAACTAGTAGACAAGTTCACCTACCAAGGAAGAAATGTCTCATCGACCGAGACAGATATCGACAAGCGACAAACAAAGGCATGGAGAGCTACCAATAGGCTATCGGTCATATGGAAGTCAGACCTGACCGATAAAATGAAATGCAGTTTCTTCCAAACTGCGATCGTGTCGATACTGCTATATGGATGCACTACATGTACGCTAACTAAATGGCTGGAGAAAAGGCTTGACAACAACTACTCAAGAATACTACGATCAATATTGAACGGGTCCTGGAGGTAACAACCCACAAAGCAGTAGTTTTACGGCCATCTACCACCCATCACGAAACCTATCCAAATTAGACGAACCAGACATGCAGACACTGTTGGAGAAGTGGGGAAGAGCTCATAAGTGATGTACTCCCATGGATCCCTTCACATGGCCGAGCAAAAGCAGGGCGACCTGCTCGAACATGCGTACAGCAGCTCTGTGAGGATATGGGGTGTAGCCCTGATGAACTGCAGGAAGGGATGAACGATAGGGAGAAGTGTCGAGAAAGGGTCAGGGATATCCGTGCTGGCGACACGACATGATGATGATGATGATGATGATGATGATTTAATGAAACATGCTTAAATGAACGACTACAGCCTAACTACACACACACACATATATATATATATATGTATATGAGTGTGTGTGTTTATATATATATATATATATATGTATATATTCATATATATGTATTAATAGATAAATAAGATATATATATATATATATATATATATATATATATATATATATATATATATATATGTGTGTTGTATACTCATATACATGCAGATGAAAGCAGAAAAAAATTGACGACTTCAGTTAACGAACGAACATGCTTCCTTATAAAAATATACCTCTCACACTTTTTTCGCGAAAGGGTTGCGAAAGGGTTGATGTTGGTTATGTGTTAGATGTGAGTTGGAGACGGAGAGGGACAGTCACATATTGACCACAAGTTCCCCTGACCATAGCAGCACTTCTTCTTCATTTTGCTGGGCTGTTCAACCGGGGTCACTGAGGGCCCAAGCCCTCTGTCTGGAGCTGGTTTTCACTCCGTGGATATCCCCTCTCCAACTGCAACTGCAACTCGAACTCCAACTGCAACTGCAACTGGAACTGAACTCGAACTGACTTGAACTCCAACTGACTCAAACCGTCTGTGGCACCTGGTTATATAATTGTTTGACATTCACCTGATTCCTGTGGGCGTAGGCATCTGCACCGAATTCAACCACGTCCACAGGTCAAGGTGCTATTCCGTCATCTTCGACCGGATACACTTGTTTCTTGATTGACGGCTCGGCCGAGGGTCAATATGTTACATATATATATATATATCTTCAGTGGTTGGTTACAAGTGTTATGCATGTTTAATTAAATGCATATCATTTACATCATAGAGGATAATGGTACGAACATATATATTAGAAAAGAATGTATTGTGACGTGGCATAAGATATTCATCCCCGGATGGGGGTTTATTATTCACGCGTGTGAAGTCGGGGCAGTCTGGCACTTGACCCCTTAAGTGTCCTTTCTCGGGCATATGGGAACTGGCAGATAATGTGGATGTTAACTTGGGGCTAGACTGACCGCTGCTGGCAAGGGGTTTCCAAATTTCACGTTAAACACCCACCCACCAGACCACTTTGTCTTCCTATCCCTAGGATAACCGAAGATATGGATCTCAAGGTTGAAATAAAATATGATTATTTGTAGTCGGCAATTCCAATTTCCCGTGTAATATTTTTAAAGGCGAATAGGACATTTAGCGAGAATAAATTGAGGATAATGAAGCTGAAAAGGAACATGCAAAAGAAGGCAACTCGATTGGCAAACAACACAACGAATAAGTTTCAACACGAGGGGATATTTAAAATATAACAAGGTTTTTAATGCAAGCAGACCAGACAAATATTTAAAGTGCTGGCTATATTACCAGCAGACAATACCAAATACAAATGTCTTTCTTTCTTCCTTTTTCCTTTCTTTCTTCTTTATTTAAATTGAGAGAGAGAGAGAATGAGAGCATGTAATTGCAATACATAGGAAGGGTGGAGGGAGAAAACGGTTTTAAGGTTTACTTAGATTCTTCGACGGGCTTCTTCTGAGATTTCTTTTCTTTCACGGGCTAGCGGGATTCTGTGGAGCTTGGCTGGAAGGCACCGGTTATCTACTTGTCCAAAATTCTTTCCGCTTTTCCCCGGAGTTTCGGCGACAGTTTCAATACATCTGGTCATGCCAACTGCTTTCCTGAAACTTCGCTCCGCTTCTTCGCCTGGAGTTGTGGCATCAGATCACCCGTCCTCTCACAGCGACCTCCGTCTTAAAACTGAATTCTTTATGCCTATTTCCGCTGATGAAAAGGGTGCTACTTCCGGCTTTAGGGTTCTGGCCAATCATTTGGCCTCTTTCTCCTTCTCCTGTCAGGCGATTCATTCGGGCTACTATCATGATCTCTATATCCCCTCCTCTATCCACCCGGTTGCGGTTATAGCTTGACCTACATTCTAATTTCCTTTTTTAACGGTCAACCTTTGGGGCCTGTCAATTCAAACACGGAGGGGTAGGGGAAATTTCTTATTTCTCTCAGTGGCAGACCACGGGACAGTATAACAAAAAAATTCATCGGTAAAAAGTGAATTATAATGTTGGAACTGAGAAAATTTACCTTGTGCCCTAAATAGTTAAAGCACTTTCAGTCAATTTTAGAGTTCAGTGATTGAATCGGACATAAAAACCAGAACTTAGAATTCCATTATCCAGCTAATTCTGCTGTCACATTTTATTTGCAAAATATCTGAAACTCACTTAACACCTACACAATTTTATCATGTGTCATGAACAAAGCTTCAATATAAATCTACAAAGAATGCAATGTATATATAGGGATAGATCGTGTTTGGATGTATATTCATTGATGTGAATCAATTTTTTTTTATTGGAATATTACACCACTTGCAAAAACTTTATGTTCTCGTTGTAAAGGCAGTCAATACTACAATTGATGATTCTCTTTAGGAAAGACCAAACGATTCTCAATGGTATTGCATTGTTAACTCCGTCATATCGAGAATTTGGATTTTTTGGAATTAGATTCAGACCAAAGAATTATAATACTGTTGGAAATTGTGGAGGAAATTGGTTTATTTCTGAATATTTTACCTTTATTGCTCTAATAAACGTATCTGTGGAATGTTCCATTTGTGCCTGATTACCCCCCACACACGCACAATATATATATATATATATATATATATATATATATATATATATACACGCACTACATATATATATATATATATAGAGAGAGAGAGAGAGAGTGAGAGAGATAGGGAGAGAAAGAATGAGATAAATAGACAAAGAGGCTGATAGTAAAGTACTGAGAATTTTTATGTTAAATATGTGTATAGAATACCAGAGTCCAGTCTGGGCGTCGCTGGGCTGGGACAATCTTCGGCTGGCCGTGTTCACAGGTACATGGATCAGGTCGGATGTGTCTTGATGCCGGTGGCAGTCGGTCGATGCTGTCTGACATGAATTCCGGGAGCTGGCAGTCATCTTTGAGCCTCATAGGGCTGTTCCCTTGGCTCTAATCCTCCTTCTCGGAGATAGGTTTATCGCCTGGCGCGTCTTTTAGGGGAATGCCGACGGAACCCAAAGGATTTTTGGGGAATACAGGGCGTATGTGGCCTTCTGTCCTACCCCCGGAACCACCTTAAAAGGCCTTGTGCCAAACTCATCCGTCTGGTGTGGTGTGCGGCAAATACTTGTGTATAGATTACCTAAAAATTGAGAGTGTTTTGATTATATTGCTCTAAATAAATCCACACTATGATGTGCCGTATTTTCTGAGTGACGGTCAATACGTATAAGCAAAAAATAAAGAAAAAGTTAGTGATAGATAGATAGATAGATAGATAGATAGATAGGACCAAAAAACAAACAGACAGACAGGACATATATATAATTTTAGTGTTAAATATACATACTGATTAACTAAAAAAGTGAGTATTTTAATTATATTGCTCTTATAAAACTCACACTATAATGTGCTATATTTGCTTGGTAACAGTCGAATATATATATATATGTGTGTGTGTGTGTGTGTGTGTGAGAGAGAGAGAGAGAGAGAGAGAGAGAGAGAGAGAGAGAGAGACAGAGTTAGCTAGTGTGAGTGCAGATGTTTTTTCCCGCCCTTTTCCGTGAACTGACCTCGGACAGTTAATTCCAAAAATAAAACCTTTCTTCTTTTTTTCTTTCTTCTTTTTTATTTTTATTTCTGTGCGTTAATTTCTTTTAATCTTTTCTTTTGTTTCTTTCGCTTCCTTTGAGGAGGCGACAAATAAATAGAATATATATATATATATATTTTTTTTCTTTTTTCTATTTTTTTTTCTCTATTTTTTAACTATTTTTAAGTTCAGTCGGGAGGAAGTGCACGTTTGAGAAAGTTTACTTTTTCTTTGGAGAATTCAAATTGAAGGCAGATCGGGAGGCTTGGGCTTTTATTTGTTTAGATTCTATTTTCAATCAATACTTTCGCTAAAGAGTCGGTCGTTTCTGAGATGTTAACTGCCAGCACAAAAGGAATTAAAGAACGGTGAGTACGCTTTCTCTAGTATAATGCTGGTGGCATAGAATTTTATCAAAAGATAAATTCATGAACTAAGATACACAAATATCTTTATTAACAAACAAACAAGGAAACAAAAAACAAAAACAAAAAACAAAATAAAAACTTAATATAATTAGATGTAAGAATAAATAGCCGTATTAGATTGATTAGCACTAAATAATTTTTTGTCTGAAGGAATGTGTTCTTGTTCCAACGTTGAGTGATAAATAAGATCTCCAGTCATGTGAAATGAATTTTTGGAAATATGCGACATGTATCAAAATGATTTCATATTATTTCATTTCAAAATAACAGGTTTATTTTTCTGAAAAACTTTTTATCTAAAGCTACACGTTCTTCCTAATTTTCATTCTCATTCACCGAAGAAAGTTTCTGTTCGTCATCGGATTAAAAATAGCTTTACAGCTCTTAGTTTATCACTGAGAACAGTTAAATGCCTGATGGCACCAATCTTGAACTAAATGAGTGGTTGATTGATAGGTTGGTTTTAACGCCATTATTTTATGCCTAGAGGTAAAGCGATTGAGTTTATGGTAGGTTTTAATTTACTTTTTTTGTCATTTTTTTCAAGAGGTCTTTACTTTTTGGGTACGGTCGTATTGAATACGAATCAATTTTTAGGAAAACTATTTGACCCATTAGTGCGACCATAATAGATACAATCACTTAGGGTAAAAGTTGACCGAGGAGTAATGCCAATGAAGGGCAACTCCCCTTCCCACAGATCTCCAAAACTGGAACCTCACCACCAGGTTCAGTATAGTGTCATATCCAGATATTCTGAGCCCTGACGACAGGGCAGTGTACAAAATGTTTACCACGTAAAATGACTTTCAGGCTGTTAAATCTTTGCGCTGTTTATTTGCTTGTTTGTTTGTTTGGTTAGTTGGCTGGCTGGTTGGTTGGTTGATTTTATACTTGTTGCCTTATTGTAATGCCGTGGGCAGCATTGTTGCAAGCGTTTGTATGGCTTCAAGCAACTAATTGTAAGGATAATTTTTAAACCGTTTTATTTTCAAAGAACTATTTTTAATAAAAAATGTAGTGTGCACTCAGTTATATGGTTTCTGCGGACACAGCTAACTGGCATGAAAGAAGTACGAGAGTAGGCACACCTGGGTGGGAAAAGTATTTTACTGGGAACTGTGCAAGTGATTGAAACTTGATCATACTACCAAATGGCGTCCTTAATCCGTCATTAAAAATGAGATGCATAAGATTCCCTAGGACTTTTAAATAAAAATGGGTCACTGAATCGTGGTCAGAAAACCAGATCTAGTATTAATTAACAAGAAAACAAAAGAGAGTTTGCTTTCTCGAGGATTTTACTGTCATAGTGGACCACACAGTGAAAATAAAATAAAGTGAGAGATAGGCAAATGCTTGCAACTTATCAGAGAACTGAATAAATTTGGGAAAATGAAGGTTAAAATAATACCAATTGTAATTCGTGCCCTTGTATCAGTTCTCTAAGTCTTGGAAAAGAGATAGAGGCATTCAAAAATGAGAGGAAGAATCGAGAAAATACAGACTACGGCATTGTTAGAATACTGAGAAGAGCCCTGAGGACGTGAGGAAACTTGCTGTGAGTCAGCCTCCTGTGAAAGACAACCAGTTAAAACTAAGTAAGAAGAAAAAATATGACACATGGGAGGCTCCTTCTGCCACACAACTCATTGAAATCTCAAATTTACATTTTAAGCTTTAGTAGACAGTCACTTTGTCAAAATATTAATGCAAATGATCATCTTTCTCATCCAGACATACCTGCATCTGTATTCCTTTTCGGCAAGTTTGCTGCTCTTACTTATTATGTGGTTGACTATTATTATTATTATCACCATCATTATTATCCTTTCACACCAGAGTCTGAGTCACAGCAGTCTCCTCAGGTCTCATGGAATCTCCGTATTCTGGCCGATCCACTATTCGGCAGGTTCTTTTCTTTTGTTAAAGATCACTAGATCTGGTCGTCTGGTAGAGAGTAGTTGATCCGTTTGTATCTCAAAATCCCAGAACATTTTGCGCGTTTCATTTCTAGGACGGGTTCTAAGTTGTGCATGTACCATTTGTTCGTATGATCTAGTTTAAACTTCTTGCACAATTCTCAGTGGATTACCTTCCCTACTCAGTCCTGTCCAGTCTTATATTCATTTTGCGCTAATTTACTGCATTCAATTATATGATTGATCATGTCGGCTCTATCACCACATAATCTACATCTGCTATTTTGTTGCTTCTTGTCTAATTTTGCTTTGACATAGTCCCTATGGCGTTATTTCGTGCTGCTATTAGAAGATATGAGATTTAGTTTCTGTCGAAAAGTTTCCTTTTCTTAGCCTCGTCCAAGTCTTCTCCTGTAAGATTTTGCTAGTTTGTCGCCTGAAATATCCATACTGTTGTTTTTCTTCCCATTGTTGTTTTCTGATTATTATTTGTTCCGTTGATCATTGTGTTTTCTGTCTTATTTCTGGTGGTTGAACCGTTGTTTTTTTACAAGAGTCTGAGCGACAGCAAGTTTCCTCAGGTCTCTCAGACTCATCTGATATTCAAGTCAATTTCATCAATGCCGTGGTCTTGATAATGTTAATTCTTTTTCTGATTTCCCACTCCTCCAGTCTTTTCCCCCAAGTCTTTGGAACCGTTTAAAGAGCATCAACGACAATTGCTATGAACGTTACCTTTTCGTTCTACAGTTTTTTTTGGGGGGGGGGTGCTCAGTTCTCTAGCAATGTCTAATTACTTGGCTATCTTTTCGCTTTCTTTTATTTTTTATTTAGTGATCCAGAATTTTTTTTCTTTTTTTATCAATTCTAGGTCTGGGCTTCAGGTCAGGATTTGAGGATTCGTTTGATTATCAAATTTTATGCGCTTCATTCTCTAGGAGGGATCCCTGTGGATCACCGTTCCTACCCAGTCATTCCTACTTAAATTAGGATAGCATAGACACAGTCAACAACGCTTAGTGACTGTTAGTAATACTTATTTACTTGTATAAAATACAACCAAATAAATCGAATGAATTAAAAAAAATTGTATAAGACCACGGGGGTGGTGTTTTATTTTGTTAAAACTTTGGGATCACAGAGGTCTTCGGGTCAGCCACCTGGTATTTGTGCCAGATGGTCGTGAAAATATATGAACACCTCGCCTCAGGGAGCTGTCCCCTAAGGTCTTGCCGGACCAAGTTCATATCTTGATGTCAGAAGCACCCAATTTGAGGAATGCGGAAGGGGTCAAGTTATTTTGGCAGCTACTGTACATGAGTCTTAATTTTCGCAGAGCCCTCGCTATAAAAAGCCTTGTTCCCAAATTTCGGCGTGGTGGGGTAGTGAATGCATACGTTCGTGTATAATGGTGGGGATTCTGTTTTATTTGGCTAAGTCTCTCAGTTCCCTCCCAAAAAGTAAAAACCATTATCTGAGTGTGCAAACCCCAGTTTATAGTTTATCAAATGTGCCAATGCCATTTAATTTACAGATTAACACAATAAACATGAATGCCTTTATTTCAATGTAATTTTCCAAACTCATTGTCTTGGAATTCAATATATAAAATAGGCCATTGAAAAAAAGTTACTTTCTAGAGTGTCTACCACAAGTTATATATATATATATATATATATATAGGCTCGAGAATTTAGTTTGGTGGCCACAAAGAAGTATAGTAGCTTAGAGAAGTCCTCGACACGAAAACGGTCTGTGATAAACCCTAAAATCAGGGGTTAGTGGTAAGGGAGTGTCAGGGAGACAGAGAGAAGATAAATATATTAAAAGTGCACCCTAGATAAGGCACAAACATGAAGCAGCCTTAAACCATTATCTTAAACGACTCAAAATTAAACCTTTCCAACAACGTCTCAATAATAATGACTGTAATAAATGACGAAGGCCTTAAATAAATGAAATTATCGTTGTCTTGTCGATTTTCTTCTCTTCGACGTACATCACCGAATTAAAAAAGCATCTAGTGTACCAATTAAATGTAAATATTTAGATTTTTATATTTAGCAGTAAATAAACTAATAAAAGATAAGACGTAACACAATTCTATTCGACAGCAGAAAATTATGATTGAACTATTGTTTCTAGTTAATGGGCCGGGAGACCGGGGTTCAATTCCTGATTGAGTCATACCAAAGACTCAAAAATGGTATTTGATGCCGCCTTGCTTAATACTCAGCATTATACGGTTAGGATCAAGGGTAAAGTGGAACAATCCAGGGAATGGAGTAGCTCTCTCCCATACATCTCGGTGTAGTAGTTTTTGAAAAGAGAGCCTTCTAGTCACCTTGGATTGAGATCTCCAACTTTATTTTTATTCATTTTAATGACATACCAACTTGTCCAGGGAATTTTTTTCTTAGAGGTTATGGAATTGCATTATTTATACATTTACATTTACTTTTTGGTGTAGTTGTTTCCTACAAGTTATTTGCACATAGTAATAGGATATCAAGTATTCCTATCAAATAGAAGTTTTTTTACACAGCTGTATAGTTTCAAGTATTCCAATCAGATTCCAATAATTCTACGTATTCAAATATTTATTTCTATTTAGTGATAATGATTCTTTGTTCACAGTTATATGTTTTAGGTAAGTAATAATAATGCTTAGAAATAATTCTAGCTTCAAGCAACAATTCTTAATACAAATAATTTACAGTTGCATGGCATCAAGTATTTCCATCGAATACAAATAATTTTCTAACAGATCTATTTGAACCCAAGATGGGAGCTCCAGATCAGTGTGGATATGGGAGAAATCACAATTGAGTATCACACACTCTTGCAATCTTTAGAACAGGTACTTCACCACTAGTAACTCATTTTTTTTTTCTTTTTCAGAGTCTTAGTTCTCTGCTGTGGATACAGTTCACGTATTCTAAACACGATCGACAGGCCACAAGACATTCTGGCTTCATGAAATATTCCTTAAAAACATTTGAATGTAAAAGAGTGTTTGTATGGTTTGTTTGTGTGTAAAAGAGTATTTGTATAGTTTGACCTATTTGCAATTGGTATATAGTAATTTACAAAGCTCTTTGCTTCGATGTGGCACAAGGCCGAATGAATGGGGCGCCCAATGAGACTCGAACTCACTCGTGTAGGTTTGCTAGTCAAGCTTGCTAACCGTTACACCACCAGAGGTCCCCGCAATTGGAATATAGTAATTTACAAAGCTCTTTGCTTCGATGTGGTACAAGGCCAAATGAATGGGGCGCCCAATGAGACTCGAACTCACTCGTGTAGGTTTGCTCGTCTAGCTTGCTAGCCGTTACACCACCAGAGGTGCCCGCAATTGGAATATTGTGGAAATTTACTAAGCTTTTTGCTTAGATGTGGCACAAGGGCATATGAAAGGGGCACCCAATGAGACTCGAACTCACTCGTGTAGGTTGTAATTTACTAAGCATTTTTACTTAGATGTGGCACAAGGCCATATTGAAGGGGCACCCAATGAGACTCGAACTCACTCGTGTAGGTTTGCTAGTCGAGCTTGCTAACCATTACACCACCAGAGGTGCCTGCAATTGGAATATTGTGACTTCGTGAAATAGTGATATAGTTTTTATAGAGTTTATATAGTGTTTTATAATAACTTACGAAACTTTGAATTATCAAACAAATTTTATAAATAATAATAATATTGACAAGGTTTTAAGCATTGAAACGCTTATCTAAAATATGAAGATGTAACTTCTAAAAAACATGCTCATCATTTATACATACTGATACGATTTCATTCTTGGCAACAAATATGTTGCAATTTTATTTTGGGCTGCAGAATTTTAATTATGAGAAGTTTGGAGATAAATAATATCTAATGATATACAATTTGATTATGTGATGTTCCTCTCGAAATGATAGAAAATCGTTATTTTTCCTTTACGTATTTATTCCAATCTTCTGTCACGGGTAATGTTCGACACAAAGTCAATTTTAAAAAGTTCTCACACTCACCAACAACGGAAAAAAGTTCTTTCTTTTTATAGGCGGAAATGGGTAAAAGAAACAAAAATCAATTTAAAAAGCGTCATCACTGTATATGTGTGCATTTATCCAACCCAAAAGTCACTGGCAAGATGTTGCACAAAGTTAAGTTCAGAGCGGAGTATAGCTGGTTTTGAATCAGTTTTCCTTCTCCTATACGTTTAACTGCACCAAGGTAAAAGAGCCAAATTTATCTTACTGCTAAGGGCGAAAGGAGAGAACAGATAGTTTCATGCTTTCTCCGCCAAGTATTTGCGCGAAGAGAAATGCTGTCAACCTTTTCATAGGATTAGAACTTGGCTCATTGAATCTATTGCTAACGACAATAATGATAATAATCATCATCATCATCATGTCGTGATGCAGGCACAGATATCACTGATCCTCTCTCACCACTTCTCCCTATCGTTCATCGCCTCTGGCTGGTTTCCAGGGCCACATCCCGTATCCTCACATAGCTGCTGGATGTATGTCCGAGCTGGTCGTCCTACTTTTGCCCTACCATATGTGGGGGGTCCATAGGAGTACATCACTTATGAGCTCGTCCCTGCTTCTCCAGCAGTGACCTGCATGTCTGGTTCGTCTAGCTTGGATAGTTTTCGTGATGGGAGGCAGGTGGCCGTATAGTTGGTGCCTTGTGGGGTATTGCCACCAGGACTTGTTCAATATTGGTTGCAACATTCTTGTGTAATTGCCGTCTTTTCCATCCGTTTAGTTAGCGTCCAAGTAGTGCATCCATACAGCAGTATCGATACGACCCCTGCCTGGAAGAAACTGCGTTTCATTTTATCGGTCAGGTCTGATTTCTATATGATCGAGATTTTTTTAATTGTTAGGAGCCTATCTATCTATGGGTGATACTCTAACTGAAATTGTGACCAACACGAAGGATATATAGCTTGATTTGTTCACATTTACAAACTTATTATACTTGGAGGCGTGCTTAGCGCAACTGTTATGTTCGTAGGAAATAGAATAGGCAACTCAGGTTCAAGTCCTAGGCGATTTCGTCTTCGTTTCACTTAGAGTTAATACCCAGAAGAAAAGCAGGAATCTATCTGTTCTCTCCTCAGCTCGGGGTAAACAGTTGGGTAGACAGAGTTCTTTTCAGATTTGGTTGGCTAACCAGTCTAGGAGAATGAAATCACTTTGCTCAAATCAACAGTACACTGCAGAAAAGGCTCTTGTGTCGTACTTAACCCGCAGAGAAGGGGCTGGTAAACACATCCAAAGTCATTGATATCATATTGATCTATTTTATAGGTTCTATGGAGTTTTTATTACTGAGCGATCGAATCGAGAGTTCCACGTTTTATTTTATTTTTCAGGATGTCCTACAGATGTGAGCTGTTCCTCAGAACGATCTTTTTTTCCTTAGAAAATGTAATTTTCTTTAGATCCTTATCTATAATTTGCCTGTTATGATTAATAATGTTATTGTCGTTGTTAGTTACGCATGATGTATGCTGGGGAAACTCTGACCCGATTCCCAGTCGTCCTTGTGGTTCAAGCGGATGCATCCAGAGTAGAACTAATATCTTCTGAAAGACAGATGAGGATTGGAGATGCCGCAAATATTGAGGTAAGATCACGTGTGATGCAACGTTCATTTGTATTTTCTTTAATATTTTGGCACGCTAAAATAATGAAAATATTCTCAATTAGAAAGGAAATGAAAAACATACTCCCGACTTGAAACAGACTAAAAAGATTCTCATGAATAGAAACAAAATGAAGAACACTTTCAGAATTAGAAGGGAAATAAACAATATATTATTTTAAAACGAAATGTAGAATATACCCATTGTTAGAAACGAAATAAAAGACATATTCACTATTAGAAACAAAATGAAGAACATAATGACTATTTAAATAGAAATGAAGAACATAATCCCAATCAGAAACGAAATAAAGAACACAGTCATTATTTTGAACAAAAGGAAGTACGTGTTAACTTTTAAAAACGAAATGGAAAACATAACTTACTATTAGAAACGAAATGAAGAACAAAATCACTATGAAAAAGAAAATGAAGAACACTCATTATTTAAAAGAAAATACTGAATATTAGAAACGAAATGAAGAACACACTCACTATTAGAAAAGAAAAAAAAAACATACAATTTGAAACACAAAACAGTCGAAATATAATTCTTGCTGTCGAATCTAACTAAAGTGATCAACAAATTATCGTTGAATTAAAGTAATTTAAGAACTGAGCCTTATTCCTAAAGACATTTGTGGCTGTCGAATTAAGTGACAGTGATTTTAAAAACTAATTTGAAACTAACGTCAATCTTAGTACCGATTGGAATAATATAAGGTAGCATCTTGTGGACAATTCACAATTTAATAACACTCTCCAAAGATGATGTCCGTTTTTTTGTGTCAACGGTCCATGATCATATTGATGCTTCTATTAAAAGAGAAGCGAATTATTCTTATTAGCATTCAAGAATTATCTCCGTTATATCAAGAATTTGAATAATTAAAAAGTGACGTTCAGCGCGAACGCAAATTAAACAAAACTATCATCAAGTTTTTTAATTGCAGAGAATTTTTTTTCTCTAATTTGGTTTGGTTTTATTTAGTTTTATGGCACATCAACCATTGTAGGTTATTTAATGCCAAATCAATTTTTATATATATAAAGAGTTCCATTTCAAACAATTCAGTTCAGCATTTTTTGTTTACACACAGTTAAATGTCAAAACAGTTATATTTAAAAAATCCAGGTTAGCGTAAGTACGCAGTTTAAAAGTTAAAACAGCTCTATTTCTAACAATTCAGTTGATCATAAGTACAGTTTAGTTTTATTTGAACCATAGATAGGACCCTAACGCGTGCTTCTAATCTGAGCCAGAGTGGACCTGGGAGTGATGGCAATAAAGTAATTCCCTAGAGCTTCAGCATTACCGGAGCCTCACCATCAGATTGTTTAGTGTCATATCTAGAACACTCGTTGATGGAGTCTTACCCCCTTTGCAGAGATGTAGTCCGTGTATTTTGTAATCCCAGTCGACTGGGCCATTTTTTCTCGGTGTAATCCATTGATAAATATCTCACTGTCAATTCAGTAACGATCACACACACACACACACACACAGTGACAAACACACACATATAAACAAGTAAAATCAAAATGAGAGCTTTATTTATATATATATATATATATATATATATAGAGAGAGAGAGAGACGGTAAGAGGAAGTGAAAGTGAAGAATCACATACACATATATAAAATCTGAAAATCATTTTTTGACTTTTAGTGCATCGGGGTTCTATACAACATTATTTACCATAACCTGGAGCAATAAAGTTACTTAGTGGTGTCAATCTCATATCTAATATCTCTGTATGTGTGTGTGGCGTGGGGTGTAGTTGGTAGCACATTTATATATATATATATATAATAGACTTCACAGTTAATATCCGTGTATGACGGCCCATCAGTTTGGTAAAAGATGTGAGTGGTTTTTAAGAACCTGTCCGACACTTTGGATGAACTGATAATAGAAGAATGGCGGAGCAAGATACTTCTGATTAAACCAAAATTCCATGTTTTTTCCTTCTCCCTGACAGGTTGCTTTTAAGAACCCTGTCAACTCAGCCATTTTACCCATATAAATATGCCAAAAAACTGTTTGGTAAATCTAGCAATTATTACATTAAAAATGTTCTCAATCAAAAACTTAGATAAATGCCGTTATCAAAAGATTCATGTTTAATGAGCACAGTAGTATTCCTTTGCACATAGTAAAATGGTTTCAAGTATTGCTAACCTTTGCACTCAATAGAAAGGCTTCAAGTATTGCTCTCAAAAATAATTATATTTAATTTAAGAACTGCTATCTAATTTTAATAATTCTTTTTAATATTAACCATTTGTTTGTACACAGTGAAAATTTTTCAAGTATTGTTAATCTACACTAATAATTCTATTTAATGCTAATCGATTGTTAGCACCCAGTTTAATGGGTTAGCCTAGTGGATATAGCGTTGGTCTGGGAGACTTGGATTCAATCCCAGGTCGCGTCATACAAAAGACGAAATCCCTCGGCCATTAGATTACACTTTCAGTTCCTCACCTAAGCGATCATCAGTCAACGAGTTTTCCACGAGGCGAGTATCCTTTTATCTATTTTTGTGTCTGACATGATGAAAAGGATGACCTTTTATATGGGATATTCTGGGCAAGATGGTCGATACAGCGTGCTTATTTATGTAACTATATTACATTATGTTATATTATGTTAAGGTTTGGTTTCTTTGTTTAATGGCGTATCAACTTTTGTAGGTTATTTAATACCAATGCTATTCTCCTAGAAGAACAGTAGTTGTACTATTTAACCCATAGCTGGGAGAATAAGGGGGTTCATACCTTTCCCAAGGGTATTTGCCCGAAAGTGAACGTAATAGCGCGACTGGGGTACGAACTCGCGTACTACGATTCTGCAGTCCATCGCTTTAACCATTACACCACGAGGACACCTCCCTATATTATGTTAAGTTTGTAATTTGTTAGTTTATTTATATTATTAAAACTGGCTCGTTGGCCTCGTGGGTAGAGTGTTCACCATTGGTATGGGGGACCTGGGTTCAGTCCCAGGTCACGTCATACCAAAGACTTTAAAAATGGTACTTGATACCTCCTTGCTTAACACTCAACAATATAAGGTACGTTTCGAGGGTAAAGTGGAGCAATCCAGGGAAATGAGTAACGCCCTCCTCTACACCTTCATGTAGTAGCTAGGAAAACACAGGAAAACCAAATGTAAATAAAATAGATTCATGTCTTGTCACAATTTTGACTGAAGAAATGAAACCACGTTGAAATTGGAGACACGTGTGAAATGACGCAATAACTTTGTGAGATGAACTCACACCAAAGATATCCTGAATTTAGATATAAAAAAAAAATGCGAATTTTGAAAAATGTCAATCAGTTAGAAGTTGAAGTTCATGGAGTTCAGTTGGGTTTCGACGTCGGTCGAGTCGGGAGGTGTCTGTTTGTGTCACTGTTAATAGACCCTTGCAAATTCTCTCTCTCTCTCTCTCTCTCTCGTTCTCTCTCTCTCTCTTTCCCCCCCCTCTCTCTCATGCTACTGTATGCAATCTGGCAATTGAACAGAGAATGGATAAATATATTGGACATATTACTTTTACACCAATAAATTCCAATAAATGATTGTTAACTACTGACGGAGAGTTCTTCTTGTCTTTGACTTGTCAACACCCATGCGACTTTGTTCCAGTGATTTACCCCGACCGTTAGAAAAAGCCCCGGATGAAATGCGTCTTCCCTATCTGTGGATCATTCTAACAAAACGTGAGCATAGAGGGGATAGATAAACAAACTACCTGGAAATGCATGTTGTGGACCCAGAACCAAGGCTAGAGTAAAGTACCGTGACAGAAATAGTACTAACTTTAGCTCCGTTACCAGGATAAGACGAATTATTATCATTTCATTTGGTACAACAGATGTTATCACCCACTATGGTATAAAATATGGCGCTGGTGTCGGTATTGATGACACCCATATTATTACATTTGGTAACCGTGCCCCAAAACACTATTAAATTCGGTGCTGTGACCAGGATATGATTTCGGTGGTCGACTGGGTGAAAAATGGTTATAGAGGGGTACTCCAAATTCCTCAAACTTCCGAGACTGGAGTCTCACCATAGATGAAGTTTAATTTCATATCCAGGATACGGTTTCAAGTTTTGCAATCCAACTCTAAAATTTCTATTTAACGGTAATCGTTTGTTTGCACAAAGTTTAAATAGTTTCAAGTATTGCTATCTCAGCGCAATTTACTTTCAGCCACCACTCTCCAACATGTTCAAGATGTAATAGGTTTGGATGCTTGTTTGCCGAATCAGCAATTTGAATAATAGGGTCAAGACAATTAAATCGGCAATGAGGCTTGACATAATCAGCTGATTGATAGGATTGGGCCTATCCGACTTCCTGTTTAGCATAGTAAGAGCCTAAGTGGAGCACTGCAAGTCACATGACCTCTTTGGTTACCAGTTCACAGATGGCTCAGCTACCAAGATCCTGTCCTCAAGAATACGGGTTACCACCCATCACCAAAAGGTGGCCTCGATAAGGGGCATTTACTCTTCTTCAGAGGTAGAGTCGGCATATTTTACACCTGCAGCCAACAGGGTGGTGCAGTATTTAGACAGCAAACAATCTCTGCTGTCTGAAAATTGTATTTCTTATTTATGGCATTTGATTTAATTTGCTTCCTTTATATATATATATATATATATATATATATGGAATACCAGTCCAAACTATCAAAATTTTTTATTCCCCACCCTCAAAGAGTTATTCTTAAGGAAACAATTAAAGCACCACAATGTTTTTATTTATCATACTAAATACAAGTCTTCATCAATAATTTTGACCAGATTTCTTTTGAAAAATTAATCTGAAAGCGTTCTTCTCCTTTCGTATAAAGCATGAATAAAACGTTTTCCGAAAGTTATTTTATACCATCACTTGAACTCATATTAAACTATATTGGGTAGATTTATTGCTTGCAAGATATTACCTGTTTTATCTATGCAGAGGACAATTTCATCAGCGTCACCAGCTTGTGTGACAGAGGGCTGACTGATCCAAACACCACTGCACAACTGAAATAATGTCGCGAACAAATGTGTCAATATTAATGTGAAGAGAAGACTCTGTGAACTTGGTCTATATGATAGAATTGCTGTCAAGAAACTACTGTTGAGGAAGCAAGGCAATGATAAAAGGCTCCAGTGGGCCAATGCTCACAAAGAATTGACAATAAACCAGGGAAATATTGTCCTTTGGACAGATGAAGTTCAAAATTTTTGGCTAAAATAGGCTTTGTGTGGTGAAGATTTCGTTTGGTTGTTCAGTCGTTTGGGTTTTATGGCATATCAACCTTTGGAGGTTATTTAATGCCAAATCCATTTTTATACAAGTAATCAGTTCTATTTCAAAGAATTCAGTTTAGCATGTATACACAGTGTAATTGTCAAAACATTTCTATTTCAAGCAATTCAGTTTAGTCAAACAGTTCTAATTCAATATATTCAGTTTAGTATAAATACAACTTTTGTTTACATACAGTTAAATGTCAGAACAGTTCCATTTCAAACAATTCTGTTTAGCGTAAGTACAGTTTAAATGTCAAAAACGGTTCTATTTTCAAGAACACAGTTTAGCCTAAGTACGCAGTTTACATGGCAAAACAGTTCTATTTCAAACAGTTCAGTTTAGTATAACGTTTAGTTCTATTTCAGTTGGTATTCTCTACAGCTCCAGCCAACTGGGTAAAAGATTTGATAAAAAAGCTTCAACCCCCTGTATCACACCAAACATAAAGCATTAAGGAAGCTCTGTTATGGTGTATAGGGGGTTTTGCCAATTACAAAATCAGGGATTTGCACCAAATTGAATAAAACCGGCTATCAAAGCATACTGCAACATCACACGATTCCATCTGAAACGCGGCTTGTGGCTCAGGTATTTATACTCATTCAAGATAAAGATCCAAAGCATACGCCTAAACTCGGCTAGAGGTACCTTAAAAGCAAAGGAGAACAGCAAGTCCTTCATCTGATGTTTTGGCCGGCGCAGTCAGCGGACTTAAATCCCATTGAACTGGTGTAGGATGAACTTGAGTGAAAAGTCATACTGAATAGGTTGAAATAGAACTGTTTTTTGACAATTAAACCGTAATTTTAAACTGTGTGCTTATCCTAAACTGAATTGTTTGAAATAGAAATATATTTTCATAAAAATGGATTTGGCGTAGAATAACCAACAAAGGTTGATATGCCATAAAAACTAAACACCCAACCAACCAACCAACCAACCGAAAAGTCATTGCTAAACAACCCAAAAGTGCGGCTCACCTCTAGCAACTCTTGGACGAAAGCTAGGCAGAACTATTTTCAGTCTTTGACATAAAGAATGCCGAATACGTGGTGATAGCGGCAAAAATGGGTCATTTTGATGAATTAAAGGTTTAAGAATTTTTTTGTGCTTTTTTTTTGTTAAATTTGTATTTAATGTCACTCAGAAAGACTTATATTTTGTATAATAAATAAAACCATTGTGGTGCTTATTTAATAAAAATAACACTTTTACAGTGAGAAATAAAAAAATTTTGAGGGTGGCAAAATACTGGTAGTATATATATATATGTGTGTGTGTGTGTGTGTGTGTGTGTGAAAGAGAGAGAGAGAGAGGGCAAGAGAGAGAGAGAGAGAGAGAGAGAGAGAGAGAGAGAGAGAGAGAGATGTACAATTTCATTTTCCTTCTTAATCGGAATATTTTTTCAGAGACGAGCCTTATAATGATAAAATTCCACACTTCATGTGTTTCAAGGAAACATAAATAAAGATATTTAATGAAATTTTTAAGATATGAAGTATAAACATAGAAATAACAGTGATTTTTCAAGAATTCATCATTAATTGATTTCATTTATTTATTTTTTTCGACAGGTCAACATTTGTAATTCGGGAAGTGGCAAAGTCATCATGGAAGCCAAAAATGTCTCGACAAATCAACTATCCACAAACCTTGAAACAACAGAAGAAAATGCCATTGTTATTGGAAGATTTCTGCCTGACAAACCTGGTAAACGATACACCTTTATCCAAAAACATGTAAATACACATATAAGGTGTGCAAACTCGACGTAGTTACATACTGTGCAACAATGCGAATGCCAGATAAAGATCCCCAGGGGAAATTTTCTGAAAGAAAGAAAAAGGAAGACAAAATTAAACACCTTTTCTATATTATTTTTCTTCCTTTCTGTTCTATAAAGTATTCTTTTTTCTTTCTAGTATTTCACACCCGTATTAGCTGAAGGTCTTTCATTGGAGTGATAATAAGTCTTCTCTAGTCTCCAGGACTCCTCTCAGTATTCAGGCCGATTTTAATAATGCTGTAGTTTGGATGGTTTCCACCCATCCTCTCATCCACTCATCCTCTTATTTTCAAGTCCTCCAGTCTCTTTATTCATCTTTTGGTGCCTGTAGAGAGATCATCAATTACAATTAGTATCATCGTCATTTTCATGTTCCATAGTTTTTTCAGTTCTTTTGCAAGGTCTTGGTACTTATCTCTTTTTTCAGTTTCTTTCAATTTTGCCATGTGGTCTTTTATTAACAAAGGCTTGAATTTGTCCCTGTATGTTGCATGTTATTTATGGTTTACAAATAGCAATTTCAAAGATGGGTTTTGATTTTAGATCCCAGGAAATATTTGCAAGGATACAGGACAGAAAAGAAAGAAATTGTTTTATCACGGAAATCTAATTTTTAGCTATAAAACCATTTAGAGAGTGTGTATCTTGATAATAGTTAAACTAATTATCTTCTTTTCAAGTTGGCATTATTCTTAGGTTGACTTTGATTCAAAGTGATAGTACCTGTAAGGAATGCATCTTTAGTCCAAATAGATTTGTTTGGAAATTATTTGTATTAAATAGGAATGCTTGAAACTGGATAACTTCAACCCAATCGGCTTCGGCTATAGAATACATTGACTGCATCTCTGCTGAAGGATAAGAAACCCCACCAAAGAGTGTCCTGGTTATGACACTAAACAATCTGATGGTGAGGCTTCTGAAATACTAGAGTAGACGAGACGGCTAAGTATACTATTCGGCAGGTTCTCTTTTTTTCTTTTTTATTGTAAACTATCACTTTTTCTGGTCATCTGACCAAGATTGGGTGGTCCGCTTGTATCTCAAAATCCCAAAGAACTTTGTTAATCTCATTTTCCAGGACAGATTCTGGGTTGTGCATAAACCATTTTTTCGTATGGTCAAATTAAAATTTTTTGTACTACTCTTAGTGTCAAGTCTTATGCTCATTTCGCACTAATTTACGTTTGTTAAATTATCAATCATTTCGTTTCTATCCCCACATATCTACATCTGCTATTTTGTTACGTCTTGTCTATTTTTACTTTGACATAGTTCTTCTGGCGTTGTTTTATGCTGGTATTAGAAGACATTCAGTTCTCTTTCTTTGTCACGTTCAAGTCTTCCCGTATGAGATTTCGCTTATTTCTCGCTTGAAGTATCCATACAATTGTTTTTCTTTCAATTTTCCTTTTCTTTTTTTAGCATCAGTCACTAGTTTGCACTCGGTTTGAATGTCAAACAATTTTATTTGACCCATTGATATGACTCTATCAGTTACTACAACTCGGTGCCAGAGTGGACTTTGGGGGTGTCCTCGTGGTGTAATGGTTAAAGTGATGGGCTGCGGAATCGTAGTACGCGAGTTCGTACTCCAGTCGCGCTATTACGTTCACTTTCGGGCAAATACCCATGGGAAAGGTATGAACCCCCTTATCCTACCAGCTATGGGTTAAATAGTACCACTACTGTTCTTCTATAAGAATGGCTTTGGCATTAAATAACCTAAAAAAAAAGAAAGAAGCAGTGTGGACTTGGGAACGATGGCAGTGAAGGAGTACACCACATTCCTCAAAACTCCAGTATTTTTGAAGCCTCACCATCAGATTGTTTAGCGTCATGCACAGCACACTCGTTAGTGGGGTTTCCTATCCCCCTGCCAAGATGGAGTCAATGTATTTTACCGCCTAAGCCGATTGGGTTGAAGTTATCTAGTTTCAAGTATTCCTATCTAATACAAATAATTTCTAAAGAAATAAATTTGAACAAAAGATGCATTTCTAACAGGTACTACCACTTTGGATCAAAGTCAACCTAAGAATAATGCCAATGTGAAAAGAAGGTAATTATCAACTTTACTTTACTTTAACTATTTAATTATCAACTTTACTTTACTTTAACTATTATCAAGATACGCACTCTCTAAATGGTTTTATAGCTAAAAATAAGATTTCCGTGGTAAAACAACTTCTTTCTTCTCTGTCATGTATCCTTGTAAATATTTCCTGGGTCCTAAAGTCAAAACTCATCTTTAAAGTTGATATTTGTGAACCATTAAGAATATGCAACATACATGGACAAAGTCAAGGCTTTGTTAATAAAAGACTTTTATCTCTTTTTCCAGGAAAAATGTCTTCGTTGTTTGACTCCCCAAAATAACAATTATATGATAAATGAAGTTGATGTGTAATTAAGTAGATTGCAAGAAAATATTCGACTTATTGCTAGTCAGTCTCCTGACTTTATAAACTGCCCTTGTTAAATTTATTCATATTTTAGAAATATTATAGAAATGTTCCTGTAAATAAATTCATTCTTCCCTGCAGAAACGAAAGAAGCATATGGTTTCAATGCTGAAAGACTGAAATTAATCGAAGGAACTTTAATCAAAGAGAGTATATTCTCTTTTGGTAAAGTAAAGTAAAGTTGGTGACCGTAGTTGAGGTCGACCCCAAGGCTTCCTTTTGAATAGCTATAACACCGAGGTATGGGAAAGGGGAATACTCCTTTCTCAGTATTGCTCCACACTCTTGATACGTATCTAATAACGCTGAGTGTAACACTTAAGCAAAAGTGTAACACTTAAGTGTAACACTTAAGTGTAACACTTAAGTGTAACAAAAGTGTAACACTTAAGCAAAAGTGTAACACTTAAGCAAAAAGGTAGCAAGTACCATTTTGGTAGTGAATTCCAATTATATTCTTTTTTATTGATTATCGATATCTATCATAAAAATGAATTAGTTTTGTTTATATTTTAGTTAATTGCATATGAAAACATCTTTTTAATGTGGCGGCAAAACTCCGTAACATCGTAGCAAAAATATTAGACTTCGTCATCGTATTAAGCGAGTTGAAATTCCATTCACACGATTACGTGAGAATCCTGTAATTTCCTCAGCTTTCTGTTAAATAATAGCACTACTGTTCTTTTACAAGGATAGCTTTGGCATGAAATAACCGACGAAGGTTGATATGCAATTAAACAAAGAAACCAACTATTTATGGTCTGGTCTGGTCTGCTGGGAATGCTGAATACTCCATCTCTGCAGAGGGGTAAGACTCCATCAACGAGTGTCCTGTATATGACACTAAACCATCTGATAGAGAGGCTCAATTAATAATAGAACTTAGGGGGATGCGGGGTAACACTTTATTTCCATCTTTCACAGGTCGACTCTGGTCTGGAGTTGTAGCACCTGATCGGGTCCTGTCAATGTGTCAGAAAGAACTTAACTGTATACTTATACTCAACGGATCAGTGTGAAATATAGTAATTTACAAAGCTCTTTGCTTCGATGTGGCACCAGGTCGAATGAATGGGGCGCCCAATGAGACTCGAACTCACTCGTGCTGGTTTGCTAGTCTAGCTTGCTAACCGTTACACCACCAGAGGTGCCCGAGCTGTGTGAAATATAACGGTTTTGACATTTAAACTGTGTTCTTATGCTCAACTAAATTGTTTTAAACAGAAATGTGTTGACATTTAACTGTGTGTCAACAAAAAAAAAAACTGTAAGTATGCTGAACTGAATTGTTTGAAATAGAACTGTTTACATGTATAAAAATGAATTAGTAACTAAATAACCTACAATGATTGCTATGTCATAAAAAAGAACCAAACCAAACCAAACCAAGAATTTTTAATATGTGGAAGCGATAAGTTATTGTCTTCTGAACAAATACCGGACGTCTTCGTTTCATTTCAAAGAGCAGGTGTATACAGACATCACAATTTAATTAGATTAACCTCTGCACTAATTAAAATACATTCCATGTAACACACAAATGTACACACACACACATATATATATATATATATTTACTTATATTTATTTATTTATCTATTGACAGTTTTATCATATATATATATGTGTGTGTGTGTGTGTGTGTGTGTGTGTGTGTGTGTGTGAAAGCTGGAAATAAATCAAATAGATGAAAATGTAACGATAAAAAAACCACAAGGTCTCCAGAGAATGTTTTCATTGTAGAAATATTTGCCAACGTTAAGCGTTTTGTTTTTTGACCATCATCGTGTCTTTAAATTCCCTTAATAAAACGTGAAAATGAGAAAGTTTTAAAATATTCCACTTCCTCCACGGTATATATATATATATATATATATATATATATATATATATATATATATATATATATATATATATATTAAAATTGAATAGGTTAACGAAGAGATTTAAAACATGAAAGCCATTTTACCAACAAGCACGAGTGATTTTGAGTCTCATTGAGTACCCCATTCACTCGGCCTTTTGCCACGTTTGTTCTCTGACGAAAGCAACTAGCTGGAAACAGAAACGTACGTAATAAATAGATAAATAAATAAATGATTCTTAAAAAATACAAATCTCTTTGTGGAGCTATTCATTTAGAAATATTTTTCCCTCTTTGGACCTATAAAAAATTTGCTTTACACACACACACACACACACACACACACACACACACACACACACACACACACACACACACACACACACACACACATATATATATATATATATATATATATATATATCACTTTTTATTCTAGGCCATCAATGTTACATAATATAATTTAGAATGTAAGTAGTGTTTTTATCATCCAGTACCTTTTTTCCTAAATGCAATTCTTCAAATCTCTGGTTCTGTAATGCTATTTGGGTCAATTGAACATCATCACACACCTACAGATGTACATAAACAAACGCATACAAGAACACACAGAGATTAGTCGGAGCTCAAATATTTTGGTCCTGTAAAACACATATGAGATTCTACAGATTATTTTTGTTATTTCAATCCGAAATCTCTTCCTCTGAGACAAGTTATTGGAAGGACTGGGTTTGTTTTTAAGGCTCGAAATAACCCGTCAGTTTATTTTTTTTCGTGTAACATCATTTTGAACATTGTTTGTAAGATTCATCAAAATCAACATTTTAAGCCATAAAAATAAAACCAAGCTATAAATTTTAGTGAGTTAAAATGATCAATCAAGATGTTTTAATTTAGGAACAAAGCCAAAGATATATGACGTTCTCTGAGTGAATTTTTATTGCTTCGAAGTTGTCCGACTTGAGAGAATAGCTTCTCTTACTGAACCGTTTAAACCCTTGCCTTGGAGTTGTATATATATATATATATATATATATATATATATATATATGAAAAAAAATAGAAAAAAACAAAATCATCCAAATTTGAAGAATTTCTTATAAAAGTCGACGTTGAATGTTTCGATTATAACAACCTTCTTCAGAACTTTGAATTTATGAAAAGTGTGGTTGAAATAGCGGTGGATGTTTGATGAAATAGCAGGAGAAAGGTTCAACGTTGACTTTAATCATAGATTCATCAAATTTGGATTATTTTCTTTTTTCTAGTTTTATTCATACTGTCCAATTTAATTTGCATATTTACTTCCATATATATATGTATATATATATATGTGTGTGTGTGTGTGTGTGTACGCAAATATATGTGGTGGATATATAAATTCGCATGCACATCTGTCTTAGATTACGCTGGTATATTCACCTGCAGAGAGGTAAGAATTCCACCCCACCCAAAAACCAAGGGGACTTCTGAGTATGACACTAAACAATATCTGAGAGAATCTATTTCGGGAGAACTACGGAGTGTTGAGTATCCCCTCATTTCTGTTACTCCTAAGTTCAATATGATCAAGTATAAAAATTCCTGCTAAGGTCCCATATATGAGTCAAATAGATCTGTTTAAAAATTATCCATATGAGATACGACCGTGGGTAATGAATAAATTAATAAAAACGTTCAGAAACAATTACATAAAAAAGTAAATGTGAACGTACAATGCAGGCGATTCCCTAACCTCTTGGCATAAAATAACTTTAGAGAGTTTGACATACCGTTAAAATCAAACAATCAATCAATTAATTATCGTATGTATATTTAGATGTGTGTGCTCTCTATACATTTTCATCCGGAAGAGCTTATCCATTTTTCAAAATTAGAGGATTGTTTTCAAATCAATGTTGTATGTTTCTATGATTTACTATGACACTGAGAGTGTTGTTGAACTGTTGGGTCCTTTTTTCTATTCCTCTGTTCCGGTGTTTAAGTAGCTGGAGGGGTCTCCGATATTTTTTTAGAGATTGTTTACATATACTGAAAAAATGAAACTTCTACGACAATTTTACAACCTGCTTTATACAAAATACCACCTTCAAACAGCAATATCCAAATGATCATTGTCCAAGTCAGCTGGGGCTGTAGAATACATAGATTTCATCTCTATAGAAAGGGTAAGACTCTTCCAACAAGTGTCCTGGATATGAAACTAAACAATCTGATGGCGAGAATCTGGTAATGCTGGAGCTTTAGGGAATGCGAAGTACCTCTTCATTGTCATTGCTCCCAGGTTCACTCTAACCTAGAATGGAAACACTTGATAGGGTCTTACGTAATAGTCAAATAGAACTGTTTGACATTTAAACTGAGTACTTTCACATTTAAACTGAGCGCAAACAAATGAATTATGTAAAACTGAGTTTTTTGATATAGAACTGTTTGAT
>OY757914.1:90612882-90645382 GCA_963585895.1 Sepioteuthis lessoniana | reverse complement strand
TCTTATGGAGGCCTATGCTGCCTGCCGCCCTCTCTGGACTATACAGCAGGGATTCGACCAGGACAGTTGTATTTGCTAAAGACGCTATGTCATCAGTGTAGTCTGCGCCCGTAATTGTTCGAGCGGGGTATCATCTGCTTCTTGCGTTTTCCAGTGTAAAGCCATTTTCTTTCATTAAATCTATCAACGTCCGAAGTATGTAGTCTCGGCTAACACCATATTCAACTGTAATATGCCGATACATTGGCCCAGCGGTTAGAGTGTTCGCCAATGGCCCGGGAGACCTGGGTTCAATCCCAGGTCGAGTCATACCAAAGACTTTAAAAATGGAACTTGATACCACCTTGCTTAACACTCAGCATTATAAGGTACGGTTCAAGGGTAAAGTGGAGCAATCCAGGGAATGGAGTAGCGCCCTCCCCTACACCTTGGTGTAGTAGCTATTGAAAAGGGAGCCTTCGGGTCACCCTCGACTATGGTCGCTAACTTTACTTTTTTACTTACATACTTAGAACATCGGTAGGTCGAATAAAAAAATTACACTAAAAAGGCAAGCAGACGATATTCTGCAGAAAATATTTCGAACGCAGACTATACAGATGACTTGGCGCTTTTTCAAATACACCTACCAAAGCCTAATCCCTGCTGAATAGCCTGGAGCCGGTAGCAGTAGTCACTAGTCTGCCTTTAAATGTAAACAAATCGGAGTACATGATTTAAATGAGAGAGAGAGCCATTTACAGTCTGAATGGCCGTCTTATGAAATAAGTAGGCAAATTCAAGTAGCCCAGTAGCATTGTCTCATCTACGGAAAGTTATATTAATATGTGCCTAGCGAAGGCATGGTCTGCTATCGATCATACTGAAGTCTGATCTATACGATAAAATGAAATGGGATTTTTTACAAGCTGTGGTTGTGTCAGTACAACTGAATGGATGCACCACGTAGACGCTGACAAAACGCTGTGAGAAAAAAGTAGATGGGAACTGCTCAAGAATGCTACAAGCTATATTGAATGGAAGCAATACACCACGAAATAACAGCTGTATAGCTACTTACCTCTCATCTCTAAAACCATCCAAGTAAGACAAACAAGACGTATGAGACACAGCTGGAGAAGTGAGGACAAACTCATAAGTAACGTTCTTTTATGGGCCCCTTCAAATGGAGGTGCCGGTGTTGACCAACCAACAAGAACTTATCAACACCAGCTTTGTGTGAACATTAGATGAAGTTTGGAAAACCTGTTGGGAGCAATTTATGATAGGGACGGATGGAGTGAGAGAGTAAAATCTGTGCTCGTAGCGCGACTTGGTGATTAGGATAATGATTGATTGTTGTATGTATGTATGTATGTATGTATGTACAGGGTGACCCCCCAAAAAACTAGAACCCATAAACTGTTTTTATTACTTCTACAAAAATAAAGCAAAATAATTCTAGTTTTGTACACTCGAACTTCTGAACATGTTCGTGAGTTCTATGGTCCCAATTTTTCATGCACAGAATCTACTTCATATCCTGAAAAAAGAAAAGGCTAGAATAAATTTATGAATTTCAGTCAAAAATATATGGGTTCTGTTTTTATTTGGGGGGGCGGGGTCACCCTGTATATACAGCCTTTGAGATTCTGCTCGCCCGACTGACTCTGTTAAATAAAACCTTATTCGGGCGATTAAAGATATTCTTCTAGTTGCCCGGTGGTCGATCAAAAATCCCAATGAAACGTGTCTCTTCAAATATAGAAAAAGGAAAATATTCTTTTACAATACAAAAGTATGCTACAGAAGATTCACAAGTTACTTAGAATGACCTACAATGAAATTAATGAATTTTTAGGTCCTGTACTTGGTGCCTCATGACCGTCGAAGTGTCTGTTTATAGAAAAGTGGGTCGCATCCACAATATATACGGTAATCATCAAAAGAACATCAGACAAATGGAATTTAGAATGACCAGCGCCCCCCCCTCTCTCTCTCTTGGACGTCTGGTCACTGTAAACATTCTTATAATTAACGCTTCCAAAGTGGAGCCAAATGTCAATGTTGTCTAGATTGAAGACGCTCACAGATTTTTAGAAATTGATTTGGAAAAAAATATCTTTGATTCAACGTCTATGTTCGCTCCCCGCTAACGAAAATTAAAAACGAACAATTGAAAGAAAGAAGAACAAACGCTTACTTCTGTAAATCACGCACCAAAAAACAAATTATACAAGTAAGTAATATTTATATTTTCTTTTATTTCTTGCCTCCGAGAATGCCTGAACTTGTAAAATTATTGACTATTATTGAATGAAAATAGAGTCGGTCGAGTTAAATGATTTTGGAGCGAGTAAATTTCCCCTCACTCTCGACTGCCGGTCGAGGGATTTCTTTTTCGAATCTCAAAGGCTTTGAGTATATATATGTACTCTGAAAGTATAACGTGCAATATTGATAGGCATTTTGAACAAATATGTTAACTCTTTTCTTTGTTCCCACTGCAAATATTAAAGATTTGGTACAAATTATACAGGCAGCAAAATCTACTTAGAATATGTAGAATAGAAAGAAAACAAATTAGGAAAAAAAGGAAAAAGAAAGAAATATTGAAAAAATTTAGAGAGACAAAGACTTAGAAAGTAAAATAAAGAAAGAATGGAACAATGCAAACGAGAAAGAAAAAGAATGTGAAATACAGAAAAGTAGTGAAGAAAAAAAAAAGAATAGTTTGGAAAATAGAAAGAAAACGAAGGAAAAGTTGGAAGGTTGAAATGAAAGAAAGAAACGAAAAATGAAAGAAGGAAAGAGAAACTGAAAGCAGGAAAAACGACAAAAACAACAACAAAAAAATAAAGTAAAAATCAATGAAGAGGAAATAATGATAATAAAAGGACATTTTGAAAATGTTACGAAAGAAAAAAGAAAGAAATAAGAACAGCGAAGGGGAATACTGAGGAAGAAAGAAAGAAAGAAAGAAAGAAAACGTTTCAATATACAAAGAAAGAAAGAAAGAAAGAAAGAGTATTCAGGAAAGGAAAAAGAGAGAAAAAAAAGCAAGAAAAAAGGAAGAGAGTTTAAACAGAAAAAGTAGCAACGTTGTACAAAAGAAAGAAAGAAAGAAAGAAAGAAAGAAAGAAAGAAAGAAAGAAAGGAAATCCTGAAGAAATAAAGAAAGTCAAGAAGAAATAAAGAAAAAGAAAGATGGAAGCTGTGAAATAAATAAATAAATAAATAAAGAAAGAAAGAAAGAAAGAAAGAAAGACATTTTATGAAGAGAACCGATCAATGAGGCAAAAAAGAAAGAAAAATAGAAAGTACGAAAAAAAAAAAAAAAGAGAAAATGGAACAAAAATGTAAGAAACGAAGTAAATAATGAATCAAATAAAGATAGAAGAAAGTAACTTAAAAAAAAGAAAATCCTGAAAAGAGTTAATAAAAAATGAAAGAAAGATGGGAATACTCAAAGAAAAAAATGAAATTAAAAAAAAAATATGAAAGGAAAAATGAATGAAAAATATGAAAGAATAATATGAAAAACAATAAAAGTAGTCATTGCAAAATAGTAAGAACGAAAGAAACGACAGAATGAAACAAGAGGACAGATTAAACAAAAATAACGTTGCTAGATACTATGAAAGAAAAAAAAGAAGAAAAATGAAAGATTGAATGAAAGAAGAAAAAAGAGAATAAATCAATGTAGGAAAAAGAAATAAATAAAGGAAAATGTTTAAAAAAAAAAGTGAAAAACCCCGTAAAAAAACGCAGAAAAATGGGAACAGTGGAAGTAAAAAAAATCAAAACAATGAAAATAATTACAAATATTAAGGAAAGGAAATAACGGAAGAAAAGAATGAAAGTAAAAGATGAAAAATAACACGAGATGATGTACCAAAATGATAAGAAATGAAAGAAACATACAAAAGACACTGATGATATGTTTGCCACATACTAAGAAAAAGAGGCAATGAAATAGAAAGAAATACTTGGAACAAGAAAGAAAGAAAGAAAAATGATAAAAAATAACAAGTCAAAAGATAGGCATAAAAAAGACCGTAAAGAGAAAGAGAGAAAAGAACACGAAAAAAGAAGGGAAAACAGAAAAATACAAGAAAAAGATTAAAAGAAAAAAGTAAAATACAAGAAAAGGAAAAATAAGAAAGAAAGAAAGAAAGAAAGAAAGAAAAAAAAAGAAGCCTGCTGACATCTTAACATTTCTAACAGTTCAAACTGTCACAAGATCTTTATTTGATCGATGCTGGTCGTTCACAAAAGGTCATTCCTGTTCAGCTCCACTTGTGATATGGGTTCAAGTGTCAAGTTGCATTGCATAGAAAATTTTTATTCTGTATTCTTCATGACGGAACGATTCCTGATAATCCGAGCCACACTGCTAATCAAATAATTACGACAATAAGCGAATCAAAGTAATTAGATTAAATATCAATAACAATTTGGACTGCAGACACCATCTTGACATTTACTATCGTAGCTATAACTTTATAAAACATATCTAAAAATAAACACTTGTATTATATATACATATGTATGTATATTGTCATCCACGGACTGTTTCGCCCAGTCAGCTGGGGTAGTAGAATACACCGACTGGACCTCTGCAGAGGAGTAAGACCCCTCCCCAATGAGTGTCATGGATATGACACTAAACAATCTGATGGTAAAGTTCCAGTGACACAGGAGCTTTGGGGTATGCGAAGCAACACTTCATTGCCATTGCTCCCTGGTTCACTCTGATCCGGAGTGGTAGTGCCTGAAAGGGCCCTATCTATGGGTCAAATAAAACTAAACTGTGTACTTATGCGAAACTGCATTACTTGAAATAGAACTGTTTGGATATTTAAACAGTGTACTTTTGTTAAACTGCATTGTTTGAAATAGAACTATTTTAACATTTTACAGTGTGTGGACAAAAATAATATTTATACTAAACCATATTGTTTCACTAAACAAATTGACTAAACTGAAATAGAATTTTTTTAAACAATTAAACTGTGTACTTACGCTCAACTAAATAGTTTAAAATGAAACTGTTTTTGTATGCTAAGCTGACTTGTCTGAAATAGAACTGATTATTTGTATAAGAATAGATTTGGCATTAAATAACCAACAAAGGTTGATAGGCCATAAAAACCAACCGACCAACAGACTGTTTCATTATATCACAACTTTTCAGTGTGGCTAGACCCGGGAGATACTTCAAGCCGAGATAAAAACCCGGCTGACATTCTCTGCGTCAGTGAAGGAAGTTTTTGCATAAAACTTTTTTACATATACATTATAGGCTACAGGATTGGTTTATTTGTTTAAAGGCATAGCAACTTTCATTTTTTATTTAATGCTAAAGCCATCCTTTAACACCCAGAAGAAGAGTAGTGGTATAATCTAACCCATAGCACGTTGGGGTTATTGGCGTTAATAACTTTCCCAAGTTAATTAGTCTGAAAGTGAACACAATAGCGCAACAGGAATTCGAACTCGCTTACTAGGATTCCACAGTCCAGCATATCAGTATTTGAGCACTGTCTTGTTTATAAAATAACGGTTCCTTTGTTCGCACATACCGCTACGCACAGACCGTCACCTTCATGTTCCACAGTTTTTTTAGTTCTCTGGCAAGGTCCAAGTATTTGTCCATCTTTTCACTTTATTTTAGTTCGATTCCGTTCCGCCGGCACGACAAAATTCTCTTGACAGTAAGTTCTTATTTTCTTATTACTTAACACTAGGTCTGGTATTCTACCTGAAATCAGGTGAGCTGTTTTGTATCTCTAAATTAAAGAGAGTTCCATGCTTTTCCTCTTGGACGGAAGCTGTTTTGAGCAGATACTATATGAATGTAATTGTCTGGTGTCCCACATACACAAGAGTTCGGCACAAAGCTTTTTTTAATGTAGGAACAATGCCCACACACGCCCGGTGATTCCAAAAATGCATTGGGCCCCGTCGGCATTCCCCTAAAAAGGGCCGCTGCAGGCACCAGGCGATAAACCGAACCCTGTTGGAACAGGCAAAGGCCTGGGGGCACTTCCCCCTGATTCCGAGTGAGTGTCGGTCTTAGCTACGTGACACGAATGCCTGGCTTCCTCGCTACTCATGTCAGGCGACCTCGATCGGCTGAAGCCCGACTCACAAATAAATGAGACTAGCCCTGGGAGCATATTCCCTAGGGTAGTATGATCAAATTTCAGTTCATTACACGATTTCTAGAGTATCCCCTTCCTCACCCAGTCGTTCGTAGCCTTATACTCTTTTTGTGCCATTTTTCTACTTTCGCTTATGTGAATAACCGTTTCATCTCTATCTCCACATACATATCCCATACGTTTTCTTATATTTGTATATCATTTAAATTTATTTATTTATTTATTCATTTGTAGTCTTTGAAGTATTTAGTTTTTAAGTGGCTCAATTTAATCCGAGTAAAGATTCTTTAAAAGTTTGGACAACAGCTTTAGTCTATTCAATGAAATATCAAAATTATTGTAAAGTAATCATTCATTTCAGCATTTTATTTTTTTCATCATATTCCCACTGGACCAGAAAGTGACTAAGGTGATTGTTATTTCAAAGTTTCAAAATTTTCACTTACTGATGTTATTACAGTAGTAAATTATCATGGGACGATTGTCCTTATGTATTTTACTTTAAAACAATTGCTGTTCATATAAAAACGAAAAATGTCTATTTAAAATCTAAAGTAGCAGTGCCGACATTAAGATTTCTATGCCGCCAATTTTGCACTTAACAAAGAGCTCAAACTTTGAGATTCTGTCTTGCCGTTTACATCCACAGATCAAGTGGAGACAACTCTTGCAAAAAGCATCAACCAGATGGAAGATTTGTGGCCGTACAGTTGTGGTTTTGGAGGGTGTTGCTTCAATGATTTGTTCAAAATGGCATGTAGCATTCTTGTGTTGTTCACATCTAGCTTTTACTCCATGCGTATCATTAGAGAGTAGGTAGTGCATCCATACAGTCGTACTAACTCAGTCACAGCTTGCAAGAAAACCTATTTTATTTTATCAGAGAAATACCTTTAAACTCAAGGCCTCTTTGCTTTTATCATCAAGAAATCCAAAGAAAGAGCCCAGAAAAAATATTTTTCATCGTTGGTTCATTCTTTGGAACAATTTTCAAAGATCTAAAGGTAATATGTTTGTGTTTGGTTCGGTTTCTTTGTTTAACGGCATATCAACCTTTCTAGGTTATCTAATGCTAAAGCCATTCTCCTAGAAAAACAGTCGGGGTACTATTTAACACATAGCTGGGAGGGTAAGGAGGTTCATACCTTTCCCAAGGGTATTTGCCCGAAAGTGAACATAATAGCGCGACTGGAGTACGATCTCGCTTACTACGATTCCGCAGTCCATCGCTTTAACCATTACACCACGAGGACACCGCTTGCTGTTTGTGCGTGTGCAAGTGTAAAATGCCATTAGATAACGTAGGCGTCATACGACACACGAAGGAGATGCGTTCTGTTTCTTACAGATTAACGTGTATTGGTGTAAAAGTGCACATCAATCATAGAAGAACTGCAAAGATCCTTGTAAGAATGCTGTGTAATGCAGCATTCTTACAAGGATCTTTGCAGCGGTCACAAAAGTCGTATTATACCGATACCTATATATACATGGAATCGCATACAGACATAACCAGGTTGCTCATAATATATTCCAAAACTAACAAAAAGCAAACTATCATTGGCAAATGTACATGAAGACAACAATTGTAGTTTGATCTGATGAAAGAAATATCAAATTACTTGGCCCAGATTTATTGAAAAAAAGGATGAGGATTGTAAGCCCGCAAACACGCTCTCAATAATCAGTGGAAACATCATTGTTTGGGGTGCTTTGCTGCAGAAGGGGATAGTCCTCTTCACAAAGTAGATAGAATCATAAAATTTTGTGTATATATCTAAGCAACAATTCAAGCATGAGATCACTTATATAAATATATACATATATACCCAACCATTCCGTACGTGTAGGATGCGACAAAAGGTCACTTTTTTAAAGTTTGAATTCAGAGTTCTCTCTCTTCAAAAAATGCTGTAGTACTAAGATTAAAGAAAACAGCCTGCCCTATTATTTACCCATGGCTAGAGGGAGAATTGTTGGCTTCATACTAATCCCAATAGTATTAGCGTAACGAGAAATTCTAACAGTCTCATGCAGGATTTGAAGTCGGGTCGCAGTGTTCATTTCTCTCTACGATAAACACTACACCCCGTGTACCTCATTTATCATATCATATTTACCAACCCCTCCGCCCGGGCAGGATATGACACTAGGTCAATTTTTAAGCGGAGTTCAACAGGTTCCAATTCAGAGTTTTCCTTCTCCTAGACGTGTACCTCATTTATAGACTTACTATAAATTAGTTAACTAAGTAATCAGGTGTATTATAAATGTAGAGAGAGATTTGTCAGATGATGAAGTAGATTTATATTTAATTCAACGACCATTAATATTCGATTGACCAATGCTGGAAATAATGGATTCAATAATCAGTGAAATATCAATAGTGTGGAATCGCGCTGTTTTTAGGTGACATTCTACAGTCTTCATTTGAGACCTTCCGTCATGTTCGTTGTGCCATCACTTAGTGAGTGAGCAGGCCGGAACATGATTTTAAATCCATTTTAATGGGTCTAGAAAGATGTCAAGGTTGATTGACCCTTTTTAGAAATTTTATCCCCCGAGAACCTTGATTACTTGCCACTATTACCTGTCTTACAAATCTTTAACATGTTTTCTTCAGAGAGAGAAACCCTGATTCTCTCCCTCTGTTGACGCTCTCAAATAAATGAACATAGTTTAGGCAACCAACTAAAAACCAAAATTGTGTTGTTTTTTATCCTTTTGGATTATTTATAACCAAATCCTATATATATATATATATATATATATATATATATATCCTATATATTGCACACTGTTGAATGATCTCAAGTTGTGTGATTTTATATCTAATTCATTTTTTTGTAAACATCACCTGAGATACAATACTTGAAATTATGGATTTGCAAATTTCGTATACAATCGTGTATAAGTTGATCATATGAATTTGTAAAGGTTTGATTTAAGATCACGAAATAATTAATATTTGTGAATTATTACAGTTGCATACAAATACATATGAAGATTATTACAAAATTTTGCTTTGTCTGTTACAAGGCCAATAAAAAAAGACACAGAGTGTAGATCGGTATTTCACAGTTATAAACTGCAAGTATATTTAATTTACTAAGCTTTTTGCTTAGATGTAGCACAAGGCCGCATGAATGGGGCACCCAATGAGAATCGAACTCAATCGTGTAGGTTTGCTAGTCGAGCTTGCTAACCATTACACCACCATCTATCAGTATGTATATATGTATGTATGTATGTATCTATCTATCAGTATGTATATATGTATGTATGTATCTATCTGTCTATCGGTATGTATATATGTATGTATGTATGTATGAATCTCTCTCTCTCTCTCTCTCTCTCTCTCTCTATCTATCTATCTATCTATCTATCAATATGTATGTATGTATGTATGTATCTATCTATCAGTGTGTATATATGTATGTATGTATGTATGTATCTATGTATCTCTCTCTCTCTCTCTCTCTATCTATCTATCAATATGTATCTATCTATCTATCTATCTATCAGTATGTATATATGTATGTATGAAGGTGCCTGTGGTGTAATTGTTATCGTCTTGGAAATGAACACGGCGACCCGAGTTCAAATCCTGGACTTGACTGATTGCATTTCACATAGCACTAATACCCTTGGGAAAGGTATGAATCCAATTATTCTCCCTCCAGCTATGGGTAAATAGTAGGACAGACTAGGTTCTTCAGCATTGGGTAGGCAACTAGTCTAGGAGAAGGAAAACTCTGAATTCAAACCTGTTAAACTCCGCTTAAAAATTGACCTTGTGCCATATCCTGCCCGAGCGGAGGGGTTGGGTAAATAGGATGTATATATGTATGTATGTATATATGTATCTCTCTCTCTATCTATCTATCGATATGTATGTATGTATCTATCAGTGTGTATATATGTATGTATGTATGTATGTATGTATGTATCTCTCTCTCTCTCTCTCTCTCTATCTATCTATCAATATGTATGTATGTATCTATCTATCTATCTGTCAGTATGTATGTATGTATCTATCAGTATGTGTGTATGTATGTATGTATGTGTCTATCTATCTATCCATCTAGGGGGAGAGAAAGAGAGAGGTAGAGAGAGAGAGAGAGGAAGAGAGAGAGAGAGAGAGAAATACGACTGAAGTAAGATACTTTCATAAACCTTAGAAAGGCGTGCTGAGCGTAACGATTATCATCATAGAAAACAAAATCGGTAACTCGAGTTCAAATCCCGAACGAGAGTGCATTTCATTTTGATTGAATACCTTAAAAAAACCCATGAATCTATCTACTTTCCCTCTAGCTATGGGTAAATATGTCATACTTAGTTCTTTAATCTTGATTAAGCAACCAGTCTAGCAAAAGTGAAACTCTGAATTCAAACCTGATTTCCTACGCTTAAAAATTGACCTTGTGTCACGCTCTTACGCGTGATGGAGGAGGTAAGTAAATACATACGTTCACCTTACCCTAGTAGATTTAAACTCAGTTTAAAACGATCGCTCATATTCAATCTGAGCTAAGTTTCCCTATCTCATTTCCGGATCACAACTTAATTTTCTGATTGTGATGCGGTTTTTATATGTGGTTTGAGTGTGGGTTATGGTTATCTTTCGATGGCTGTTTTATTCTCTTCTATTGAAGCTAACCTTATAGATGAGCAGCAGTACTTCCCCGATCGAACTGACGGTCCTGAGCGTTGAGCCACGAGACTCATACGCCCAGGACCAGGCTTGGCATTGCGTTAGGCCGTCAGAGGGTTTATTCGCATGCCTTTACGTCAACCATGCTGCTTTCCATGGCATCAGAATAATCGTAAATTCGGACTGGTTTGCTTTATTCATTAATAATACCAATAATCCAAAGAATAATTAAATCAGAACAAATATCATTTGGTACCAGCACGAACATATATTCAGCAGCTATGTGAGGATACGGGATGTTGTCCTGAAGACCTTCCTAGGACGATGAACGATAGGGAGGAGTGGCGAGAAAGGGTCAGGGATATCCGTGCTACCAGCACGACATGATGATGATGATTATGTATTACCAATATCATCAGCATTGAAAATCTTTAATAAATAGATAATTGAAAATATTAATAGAGATACATAGCAGAACTGAATTAAATACATCCCTTATATATAATCTTTTTGGTTTAAGTGTTTCATTTCAATAGAGTTTTGTTATGATTATTTATTTTACCTTATAATATCCATTTTAATTCTATGATGTTTCATTGGATATAATAAAGTCATATTATCTTTAAATTAGAAGGAAATTAACTATTTTGAAAATGTATGGTATGGGTGTACTTATTTGGGGACAATTATATTCTACGCCGATGACATAGCGCTACTGGCCAATACACCCAACCAAGCAGAAACACCCTTGCATAGTTTGGAACGAGCCGCTGCAGGCATTGGACTCCATGTTAATGCACACAAAACTGAATTTATGTGCTTTAATTAGAAAGGCAACATCTCCACACTAGACGGAACCTCCCTGAAACTGGTTGACAAATTCACCTACCTAGGAAGCAGCGTCTCATCAACCGAAAAAGACATCGACACACGGCTAAAGAAGGCATGGACAGATATCGATAGGCTTTCGATCATATGGAAATCAAACCTGACCGATAAAATAAAACGCAGTTTCTTCCAGGCTGCGGTCGTGTCGGTGCTGCTGTATGGATGCACTACTTGGACGCTGACAAAACGGTTGGAGAAGAAGCTACACAGCAATTATACAATAATGTTCCGAGCAATATTAAACAAGTCCTGGCAGCAACACCCCACAAGGCGCAAACTGTACGGTCACCTACCACCTGTCACGAAAATTATACAAGCTAGACGAACCAGACATGCTGGACACTGCTGGAGAAGCAAGGACGAGATCGTAAGTGATGTACTCCTGTGGACCCCCGCATATGGCCAATCAAAAGCAGGACGACCAGCTCGAACATACATACAGCAGCTATGTGATGATACGGGATGTAACTTTGAAGACCTGCCGGAGGCGATGAATGATAGGGAGACGTGGAGAGAGAGAGGGTCAGGGATATCCGTGCTAGCTGCACGACATGATGATGATGATGATATATATATATATATATATATACATATTGTGACGAGGAAATATGACACCCTTATACATTTGGCCGTCAGCGGACGATGATAGCGGGCAAGAATCAGCGGACGATAGTAGTAAACAGAATAATGACAGTGGGGAGAGAAAATCTCTCCTTCACCCCCTCTCTAGCATTACAAGCTGATATAGGCATGGCAGTACCTCACTATGGGTTAAATAGTACCACTACTGTTCTTCTAGGAGAATGGCTTTGGCATTAAATAACCTACAAAAGTTGATAAACCATTAAACAAAGAAACCAAACCAACCAAACGATAAGAAATTATAAACTTCTTGTATGACTGATTTTTATCAAAATCAACCTTTATAGAAAAATTATTAATGGTTTACTTTTTATGGACGATAGTATAAATCTATTTAAATCACTTCATATACAACCATTCATTTGTTCCCGTTATTTTTTTTTTTGTAAACGGAATAATCTTGTTTGTTAATCTTAACTAAAGGATATTCATTATTAACTTTTGTCTTCTCTATAGACCTAGTATATTTATTTAACGGATCTAGAAAGTGAATAGTATTGGGCATTGCGATAAGGTGGCAGCAATCAATAAAGATAAACTTGTCATTATTAATAATGAAAATAAAGAGACAAAGAAATCCAGACTTCCTGTTATTGAATTTCTTTTAAGACACAGTCTTATCAATCTCGGCCTGTGGGGATCTTTTCTCTTCTTTGTTTTAAAAATCTCAAATTACCGAAATTATCCCTGTTGGTCAAGTGGAACCTGCTCCAAATCGACATCATATTGCTATTTTACTATCTGAACATGTTAGAATCTATCTATCTACATATATATCTATCAGCATTTTGCTTTATTTCTGTCTCTCTTTTTCTTTTTAGATTTCCTTGTCTTCTACTTTCCAATCATCATTTCTTTTATACTCATTCTCTTTGTATCATACAATTTTCTTTCTTTCTTTCTTTTTTATTCAGTGTACTGTCGAGTCTAGCTGGATTTTGTCTCTTGTATGATATCTAAAAAAAAAAAAAAAAAGAAAGGCTTAGAACAAATAGAAGATTTAGAGTATTTTTCATAATTCTTATCAATAATGATCACAGTTTACGCTTCCCGAAATATATATATATAGTCATCCACAGACAGATCTGTTTCGTTCTATCAGAACTCATTAGTGTGGCTAGGCATTAGCTTCCCGTAGCTGGGATCGAAACCCGGTTGACTCAAACGCCAGGCCAAGCTTCAAACCCTTTAGCCACGTGGAGCCATTAGCTGCGAAGTAAATTTTAAACGGTTATGAATCACAATTACTATTGTTTACATACATCCGTTCAACGGCTACCGAGACCTCAATTCATATATGAAGAGGCTTGCAATAAACGCTAATGGCAACACGATTACTTTCTTCGCCGGAGAACTCAACCATACGGGGGTAGGGGAGTATATATCTCTATAGTCATCCACAGACAGATCTGTTTCGTTCTATCAGAACTCATCAGTGTGGCGAGACATTAGTTTCCCGTAGCTGGGATCGAAACCCGGTTGAAGCCAAGCTTCTAACCCTTCAGCCACGAGGAGCCATTAGCTGCGAAGTAAATTTTAAATGGTTATGAATCACACACATATATATATACGCGAGAGTTTTCTTGAAAGGAATAAACCCTCAAATTTTGGGAAAAAATTGAGTTTCATTATTCATTCATAATCATCATTTCATTTCACCAAACTGTGTATTCTGTAAAAATAATAAAAAAATAAGATCAGTTTTTATTTGACGAATACACAGATGATATTTTCAATTCCTTCAATTTATTACAATCAGTTACACCACAAAGCAGGAACTGTAGAATACACCAACTGCTTCTCTGAAGAGGGGTAAAACCACCCCTCTCCAACGCGTGTCCTGGATATGATACTAAACAATCTGATGGTGTGGCTTCAGTAATACTGGAGCTTTGGGGAATGCAGAGTACCCCTTCATTGACATTGCTCTTCAGGTCAACTCTGAGCCGGAGTGGTAGCACCTGATAGGGTCCTATCTATGGGTCTAAAAGAACTCAACTGTGTACTTATCCTAAACTGAATTACTCGAAATAGAACTGTTTTTATATCCTAAACTGGGTTGTTTTAAATATAACAATTTTTAACATTGAAACTGTACTTACGCTAAACTGAATTGTTTGAAATAGAACTGCTTTGCTATTTAACTTTGTGTAAACAAAAACTATTCTTAGTGTAAACTGAATTATTTGTATTAGAACTGTTTGACTAAACTGAATAGCTTGAAATAGAAATGTTTTTGACAATTAAACTGTACTTATGCTGAACTGATTTATTTTTTTAAAAAACTGTTTATTTGTATAAAAACGGATTTGGCATTACATAAACTACAAAGGTTGATATTCCATTAAACCCAAATAAACAAACAAACAAACTTAATGAAAAGCGAGAAGGAATTTATATTTTCAAGATGGAAGTGTTGTTGAATAAGAAGCATATTGAAAAATTTATCCTTTTCAGTTTCATAAGCATTTACTGTACGGCTTTGGTTTCTGTTTCTTTTTTCATCATACATCATCATGTCGTGCCGTAGGCACGGATATCCCTGACCCTTTCTCGCCACTTCTCCCTATCGTTCATCCCCTCTGGTAGGTCTTCAGGGCCACATCCCGTATCCTCACATAGCTGCTGAATGTATGTTCGAGCTGGTCGTCCTGCTTTTGCCCGGCCATATGTGGGGGTCCACAGGAGTACATCACTTTTGAGCTTGTCCCTGCTTCTCCAGCAGTGTCCTGCATGTCTGGTTCGTCTAACTTGCATAGTTTTCGTGATGGGAGGCTGGTAGCCGTATAGTTAGTACCTTGTGGGGTGTTGCTGCCAGGACTTGTTTCTTTCTTTAATGACATCAATCTACGTTGGTTATTTAATGCTAAAGATCCTTGTAGAAGAACATGGAGGAATAAACGTGTTCATACCTTTCCTCATGGTATTTGTCGGAAAGGGAACGTAAAGCGTGACTGGGATTCGAACTCATTAAACTACAAAGTCACAGTCAAGCACATTAGCGAATACGCCGCGGGTAATCGCTCGGCTGTACGGTATTTTCAGCGTTAAAATATTTGCAACAAAAGCACTGGTTGATATTTTTTATCACTAGAAATGTTCTTTTTTATTTAGAAAAATAAAAATAAAAGCAGTTTTAAAATCCAACAAATATATGTACATATATATAGGTTATAGATATCACCAGAACAGACATAGTGGTACGTTATAAATTCCTCATTTCTAATTAAATACGGTTGGTGGCTCTCGTAGTGTAATGGTTATCGTCGTTTGAAATGGATTTGACGACCAGAGTTCAAATGCTTCACAAGACTGCTTACATTTCTAACAGCGCTCGTACCCTTAGGAAAGGTATGAATTCAACAATTCTATCATCAACTAGGGGTATATAGTAAAGAAGACGGGCTATTTAATCTGTTATTGGCAACTAGTCTAGGCAAAGGAAATCTCTTAATTCAATACCTGTTAAACTCCGCTTAAAAAGTTAGTCTTAGTAAAGCTAAATGAGAAACGGGTAATCGGGAACAGAAAGAATATTTTCCACTTATCTTTTAAGGAAGTAAATATTATCTATATTATAATAAATTCTAAGAAAATATAACAATAAAATAAGACTTTGAAAAGGATTGATTTGCTGTGTGCTGTGTGTCCGGTATATAACAAGAAACCATTTTCTTAAAGAAACGACTTGTATATTATCTGATCTTTTGCACAGATATTAGAGTATCCTGTCCAATCATGTTTACAGCCTCTACATCAATGAATTATTGCATTTAATGCTATATCTTTTCAGTGGATTGCAGCATGGCTGGTGAGTCTCGACTGACTGTGGAGGCAGTGAGTAATAACAAACCGGTCTTATGTGAGATCCAACCAGGGGAAAATCTCGGTCACCATAAAATAACCTTTACGCCAACCGAACTCAATGACGTCACACTGAAAGTTTTCTACGGAGGATACAGAATTCCAGGTAGGCATTTAACAAACTTATTACGAATAAACATTTTAAAGACCTTTCGCTCGGTAAGGTTTGCTTTATTAGTCAAATGAAGCTTTTACCTCTCTCTCTATATATATATATGCACACACACACACGCGCGCGCAACCACACTCATATATGAATATACAAAGGATGTCTCAAAAGATTTGACATTTCGCTGACCATTAATTTTGGTAATTCTTGCTGAAATAATCTCAAATTTTCACAGGAATGAATTGAAACAGATCGAGACTTTATATTTAATGGAAGAGGACAGTACGTGCTTATCTCAATGAGAATCAACTAGAAAGAGATGGATCGGGTGTGGTGGAGATGAAGACAATTTTCTGATAAAAAGACACTGCAGTCACTGGATCTGTCCCAGTGGGATTTCTTTTGTGGGTACATATGAATGTATTGGTATATGCCCCACCTCTTCCCGCTAGCATTGATGAACTCAAACCGAGAACCTCTTCAGCACAAGATATATGCGACAGTATGTTCGGCAAGAGCTTAACAACCGACTTGGCGGCTGCTGAGTAAGATGTACTGCAAATATTGAACACTTATAAAATCAGTCCTAGAATAAAGTTATGATGTTCAACACTTAAACAGTTCGATTTCATTGAGCTTGATTAAGCAGTTTTCAAGAATATTGCTTTTAAAATTATGCTTAAGTTTTGGGACTGCTTATATATATATATATATATATATATATATATATATATATATATATATATATATATATATATATATTTCACTCCTTGTGAGTTTTTCATACCAGCCTTTTCTGGGAGACTTTGACTTTAGTCTGACTGGCACTAAGTCTTCTCACAATTCAAAGATGTATCTGAGTATTCTAGCTGATCTTGGCAATGGTGTGGTTCGAATAGTATTGACACCTCCTTTGATTTGCATTTTCTCCAGTCAATTTTCCAGGCTTTTAGAAACTGTTCCGAGATTTTGGAAAGTATTCAGAGACTTCAGAAACTTTTCCGAAACTTTGGGACTTGTTTCGAGACTTTGGAATCTGTTTCGAGACTTTGGGACCTATCAACGTCACCTTCATTTTCTCATTTCTTATCAGCTCTCAAGCAAAGACAAAGTATTTCTCCATGTTTTCGTTTTCTGTTATTTTCATTCTCTGATCAGAAGGAACAGTAAAATCCTCGAGATGGCAAATTCTTTATTAACTCTTGTTTAGGCCTTATGGCCAGAAGTAGACTATTTATTTGTATCGTAGTGTCACATTTTATGAGTCTCATTTTTGGATGGATTGAGATTCATGCATATACTATTTGATTTTATGTAAAAATTTTAATCTCTAACACAATTCCTCGTGGATCACCTTTCCCGATAGTCATGTCTAGTCTAATATTTCTTTTATGAAAGTTAGCTTCATCAGCTTTTATTATTATTATTATTATTAGAGTTTTTCACATCATCATTAGCTGACGGACTTTCACTGGAGTTTGAATGATAGTAAGTCTCCTACAATCTCCAGGACTCTTCTCAGTATTCTGGCCGATCTCAATAATGCAGCTGTTTGGATTGTCTCCGCTCAAACTTTTATTTCTTAATCCTTCGGTCCTTGTATCAATCCTTTTGTGACTGTACCAAGAGCACCAATTACAATTGGTATAATCGTCTCTTTCATGTTCCAATGTTTTGTTTTCAATTCCTTAGCAAGGTCGAGGTACTTATCTTTCTTTTCACTTTTTTTTTACTTTCATTTTATGGTCAGCCGAGACAGCAAAGTCTAAAATTTTGCAAGTTCTCTTTTGTTTGTAGATTATAAGTTCTGGTCGTCTGGCCAAGATTAGGTGATGTATCCACTCCATCTTCAATGCTAGTAAGTCCTCTTCCTTATTGACATATATAGTTTGTATCTCAAAATTTTCCAGGACATATGCTGGGTTGGGTATACTATTTGTTAGTGTGGTCAAATTTTAAATACTTGCACCATTCCTAGTGGTTCACCTTGCCCACCCAATCGTGTCTAGTCTTATACTCTTTCTGTGCTAATTTTCGGCATTCATTTCCTTGTTAATTTTTAAAACCAGCTTTAGCTGATAGTTTTTCACTGGAGTCTAAGTGACAGCCAGTCTGTTCAGGTCTTCAGGACTCTTCAAGGTATTATAATCAATCTCAACAATGCTGTAATTTGGGTAGTTTCGATTTGTCCTCCGATTTCCAACTATTCCAGTCCGTTCCAAACGCGCCAATTATAATTGATATCATTTTTACTCTTATATTCCTCAGTTTTCTTAATTCTCTGGCAAGGTATAACCATTTGTTTCTCCTTTCGCTTTCTTTGATTTTAACCCTGTGGCCCGTTGCGACAATAAAATACGGCAAGTTCTTTTTTTTTTAATTTGTTATCACTCGGTCACGTCTTTTAGCGAGGATTAGGGGATTTGTTTGTATCTCAAAACCCCAGAAAATTTTAAGCGTCTTATTCTCCTGGACGGATTCAGGTTTGGGCATTAACCATTTGGTAGTAAGGTCAAATTTCAGTTTCTTGATCAGTCCTCAATGGGTTACCATTCACACCCAATCGTGTCTTGTCTTTAACTTCTTAAGCTCTGGTTTGCTACATTCGCTTATTTGATTAATAATTTTAGCTCTGTCACATAACTTACCCTGGTTATTGTTGCGTATTACCGATTTTCCCTTTTATATAATTGTTTTTTTTTATTTTGTGCTGCTGTAAGTCAATATTCTGTTTTTCCTTTCGTAGCCATGACCAGGTCTTCTCGTGTGAGATTTTGCCGGTTTGTCGCTTGAAATATCCATAAAGTTGGCTGTCTTCCAATTTCTCTTTCCAATATTCTGTAACTGATCCGTTTGACCTTACGTTGTCAGTGCTGTTACTGGCCTCTAATTAGTCTTTTTTTGCTCTTTTTAATGTTGTCCTCTTGTTCTCATACTGATGTATCCACTCTATCTTCAATGCTGGTAAGTCCTCTTCCTTATTGACATATATAGTTTGCCTATGTCATCTCTAGCATTTAAGACCTTGTGTATCGATATCAACTTTCTTGTCTGGTCTATATGTCTAAGTCCCTCTATTGTCCGTTAAAAGAATAGTCCTGAATATCTTTCTCAAGGGATGTCCATGTTTTTATCTTTTCGATGAGATTTCTGCTGCAAAGCTTGATTCGAGAAGAGATCTTATTCATCTGAGATACTCTTTTCGTATTTTTTATTTCATCTCTATTTGTTTGGTGGTATCTGCTTCCAATATCCCCCAGTACTTATAATTTTCCTTTTCTCCAAGCGTTTAGATTCTTTCTTGATCTGACAATTCTATTACTTCTGTCATTTGACTTTTCCGTTACTCATTATGAGTGTTGAACATTTTTCCTTGCTAAACATTATTCTTATATCCTGGCTAAATATTCTTATTGTTTGAATCAGAGTCTCCAATTATTATTAATAATAATGATAATATTAACAATACCCAAAGGATTGGTACAGGGACTAGAGGACTTGGAAATAAGAGGACACATAGAGACCATTCAGAATACAGCATTATTAAAATCGGCGTGAATACTACGAAGAGTCCATGGGACTTGAGGTGATTTACTGCCACTCAAAATCCAGTGGAAAACCATCAGCTAACGACGATGTGAAAAACTCTTAAAGGAGAAATATTAACAGTTGTAGTCACCAAAATTTTGGTAAAGGGACTAGAAGAATTGAAAATAAGAACATATGTGGTGACCATCTAAACGACAGCACTGTTAAGATCGGCTAGAATACTGAGTAGTGTCTAGGAGACTTGAAGAGACTTGCGGTTACTCAAACTCTAGCGAAAGTCCATCTGCTGATTCTGGAGTGAAAATCTCTCAAAGGAGAAAAATGATAATGCTGGTGGTCTTTTCCCTGAGTGTGACTGACACCGAGTCTCTTTAGGTCTCCAAGACAGTTCAAAGTATTCTAGCCGATCTTAACAATGCGGTGGGGTGGATGTCTCGATTCTTCTTTTGATTTCCAGTTGATCCGGATTTTTTCTAAGCCATTGGAGACGGATCCAAGCGCAGCTACTATTGGTATCACCATCACTTTCATGTACAACAGTTTTTTTTGTTTTCTTGTAAGGTCCAAGTATTTGTCTTTCGTCTACCTACATTTTCGTTCAGTGGTTCACTGGATTCTAGTTTGTGTATCAACCATTTGATAGGATGGTCAATTTTTTTGTCTCTTGCACGACTCTATGTGGATCAATTTTCCACCAAGTACAAGAGAAGAGAGTTTTGAAAAAAAAATTCAATATCATGTTACACAAAATCTTTTAAAATGCCAGTTTGGAGAAACGATAAGAATGGTCCGAAACGCCCATTTAAAAATTGTATATAACATGAAACAGTTCTTATGGACTATGAAATAAAAAAAATTGGAACATTGACTATATATATATATATATATATATATATATATATATATATATATATATTGGTTTCTACATGAGATCAGATAAAGAAAAAGATTAATGTCTTTTAAACAAAAGGGGGACATCATCAATTGTATTGGGTAATTGCTAACGTGCTGGACTGTAACATCACTCTATCATGTTTACTTTCAGATAAATAATCTTGGGAAACGTACAAAACTTTTATCCCCCACGTGCCATTTGTTAAATAGTACCAGTACTCTTTTTTTTATTAAGATGTCTTGGTCATTAAATAACCTACAAAAGTTAGTATGCCATTAAACAAAAAAACAAAGCAAAGCAAAGTAAACCAAACTAAATTAGGTTTAAAGAGATATTGTGGCTTATTTTTTTTTTATTGTGGTCATATATAATCAGTTGCAGTTCGTTCTCAAGTATTATCTTATGGATAAGAATATTATTTTTATCAAAATCTCTCAGGTATTTGTTGGTCTTGTTTTTGATTTTTGACCCTAAATTTTATCACATGGGTTGATATGTCATAAAACATCACTAAACCAGTCTAAACCAAACCTACATTTTATTTGGTCTTGCTTCTGCCAGTTTTTCTAAATTTCTTTTTTATTGTATAAATATTGATCTTGGTGCCAAGTTTGATTGTTTGGTAGATTGAAATAAACCTTCTGTCATGCATCAGATTCTTTTTGCATTTGCCGACCAGATGTGTTCATAAGTGTCGATATTGATATGGAGGTGCCCGTGGTGTAATGGTTATCGTCGTAGGAAATGGACACAGCGAGATGAGTTCAAATCCTGGACGAGACTGATTGCATTTCACATAGCACTAATACCCTTGGGAAAGGTATGAATTCAATTATTCTCCCTCTAGCTATGAGTAAATAGTTGGACAGACTGAGTTCTTCAGCCTTGGTGAGGCAACTAGTCTAGGAGAAGGAAAAGTCTGAATTCAAACCTGTTAAACTTCGCTTAAAAACTGACCTTTTGTTATATCCTACCCGAGCGGAGGGGTTGGTAAATATGATAAGTATCGATATTGAAATTTTATTTACCAAGAGACTAATAAAAATAAAACAAAGAATAAAATAAATTAATGAATCCTTATATTTTCTTCAAAATATTCTCTTTCTCTCTCCCAGTCAATTTGAATAGTGCAGTAGAATATACTGAGTGCATCTCTGCAGAGGGGTAAAATAAACCAACGAGTGTCTAGGATATGACATTGAACTATCTGATGGCGAGATTCTGGAGAATGTGGATTAACTCTTCATTTCCCTTGCTCCCAGGTTCACTCTGATTCGGAGTGGTAGCACTTAACAGGGTCTTATCTATGAGCTAAACAAAACTGTTTGGCATTTAAAGTGTGCAAACAAATGACATACTTGTCTGCAAACAAAATTTCTCTGATTCATTTAAAAATCAGATTACCAACAAACTATTGACTTATATATATATATATAGTCATTTAACTCTATGCAAACAAATGATCTCACGCTCGTTTTAAAAAGGTATCTACAAAATATACATCTACAAATCATATGTATAAATAGGGTTTGGCATTAAATTGCCAACAATGGTTGATATGCCATAAAACCAAAGCGAAACCAAAGCAAACCACTTTCAACACACTTACTGCATCGAGCTTTTCATTGGTTGCCGATTTTTTCAAATCACTGGCAAAAATATATTGCCAGAAGGGCTGATCATTAAGAAAATAGCCTTTTCTAGCCCTAAATTTGCCTTATCTGTTGTGTTTTCCGTTTAAATGTATAGGAAGGAATACTTTCAGAATTGTTTTAGAACAATATAATTTTTCTTTTCTTTACAGCCAGCCCAAGTTGTATAAAAGTGTTGGATATCCGTGGAATTTCCGTGAGCGGAGATGGACTTTACCGTGGAACTATTGGTCGAGCGGCGAGTTTTGACGTCAAAACAATTAATAATATTGGCGAATTGTCTGTTGATATATTTCGTATGTAATTTTTAAACGTTCTTGCAATTTACTATATCTTACTGATTCATTCCTCCCACTCACCACCGCCAAAATGGCTCAAAATATCTTCTCGATCATAAATGCAAACTGTGTGCAATAATGTGCGCTAATTTAAGTATAAATCTAATTGCTATCGCTGCTACCTAGGATATCAAGAGGAAACAAAAACAAGCTTGCCAAACAGATCTAGTTTTTAGTGAGTTCGATCCTAACTAGATTCACCAGACTTAGGTCGTGTATTGAATCTAAACTCTACAATACCTCTCTTACAAAAATAGAATTCCATGAATACATATAAGATATACTTTTTTGAACTGCTGAATATTCTTATTTTTGGTTACAGAATTTCAATGCTGTAGAGTTTGGTAATTAATGATTACTAACGATATCCGTTTTTATTGTACAGTATTCCAATCGTGGTGTTAAAGCCTCGTATATTTTTGTTGAAAAAAATTAACTTTATAAAAAAGTTCTTTGAAACGTACTAATTTATGAAAGATCGCCCTTATATATATATATATATATGTGTGTATGTGTGTGTGTGTGTGGTAACTTAACTGATTTCTATACTAAAAAGAAGGGTTAAATTTTGCGCCCTCTATAGAAATAAAAAAAAGCTCAAGAACCTGTAATTTTTGCATATCTAATTCTGCGCTTGTATTTAAATTTCGCGATGCCTCGCAAACGACAATATTCAACTTGCCACGAATAATTTGAAGGATCAAAACATAAAACAATTCAAGAAATCTTTTCAATCCAAGAATATTAAAAGTACTATTTTTGACCTATTAGATTTATAGATAAATAATCAACTCTTTAATGTAATTTCTAATACCTTAATTGAAACAAAGAGTGAAGTAATAAATATTTTTCTGTAAGTATGGGGTTGTTATTTATTCAACTAACATTAAGGATGGAGTTTATTTCATTATCTACTAAACCTTTCAATTTATTTCTTTTCGGTGAAGTCTACATTATTTTTTTTCAAGAATGCATTTTGTTTCAACATCGTTTAATTTTTCTTAATTTAAATAGATGTTTGTTTATATTTTTATTTGCGTTAAAGATACTCATCTGTCTCCTGCAGATGAAATATTTCAGCAGTCACATACATGTTAAGTTTAAGTACACATTCTCTCTCACATAGTGACTAACTTTTTTCAAAGTTTTTTACTCACTGAAAATATGTTCTTTTATTTTAAGCTAAAAATTACTGCTATACTTTATTGCGCAAATCTTTACTATATCTTTTAAAAATGTGTGCGCTCTGTCTAATTTTATCTTTGCTAACAAGAAAAGATTTTTTTTTTGTTTTTGTTTTTCAGCAAACTTTTCATAGAATTTAAGGAAATGAAATCTCTGAAGTTGTAGATGAGATTTTTACTAATTATTTTTCTCTTTTTTCCACTATATGTATGATTAATAAATGCTCAATATTCTTCAGTTGATGCAAAAAAAAGACTGCATTATTTAGGAGTGAAAGTCTACCGGCAAGTATTTTCGCACCTCTTTAATTTAGGAAAAAGTTTTTATAACGCCTAGTTGATATATATATATATATTCCAAATGGCTCATTTTCCAAGAGGTTAGAGTGGTCGCCAATGGTCCGGGAGACCTTGGTTCAATCCCAGGTCACGTCATACCAAAGACTTTAAAAATGGTAGTTTATATCTCCTTGCTTGACACTCAGCAATATAAGGTACGTAACAAGGGTAAAGTGGAGCAATCCAGTGAAACGAGTAGCACCCTCCCTTACACCTTGGTGTAGTAGCTATTGAAAAGGGAGCCTTCTGGTCGCCCCCGACTACGGTCGCCAGCTTTACTTACTTATATATATATTCGGCTACTACCTGCGTAATGCAAAGCTCTTCTAACGGTAGAGTAAAATGTAAACAAAGGAAACCTTATAAAAATGCATTATAATTCCCGTGCTGACGTAGGTCGCTAAATGGCTGATCTGTAAGATGTTAAGTCTAGCATAAAGTTAGGCGGGTTCCGGTCCCAGCTTGAAGCTTCCGGCGTGTCTAGCCACACTGAAGTGTCGTGATACAATGAAACTATTTTTCAGGGGATAACTATATATATATATATATATATATATAAGTATTATTCGGTCCAGTTTAACCGGAGTTGGGAGTAATTCCATCAGGACAAAAAAAAAAACAAAAAAAAACATTCAACTGAACATTCAAATTTTCCTTGTAAAGAGCTCAATGTAACTGAAATTACAGAGCAACAATTTCTTTAAGAATAAACAAAACCGGTCACATTAGGATTATAAATTTATTTCCATTCTGTTATGGGTTTTTGATATAAATCAAAAACACCAAAAAAAAAAAAATTAACAGGACACCTTCATATCTTATGGATAAAAAAATCAGAATAGACACAGGAAACAAGGGTGGGAGGGGATAGAAGAGGGGGGAAGAGTTTTCTCCTCATTTTGCCCACTTACGTTTTTTTTTATTTCATTGCCGGTTGGAATTATAGTAAATTAATTTTTTTTTAAATTTTTAAAATTCTAAAATTTTCGTCTTAAAACTCCAGATTTAATACTAATTTAGATAAAATAACTTTATTTAATAACTTTACGTAATGATAAAGTAAGATTTATATTAGATTAAATTCAAAATTTAAAATCTAAATCAATTTTTTATAATTTCAATTTTATTTTCGTGCCAATTAATTCAGCTACCCTTTTATTGAAGAGTACGTATACATTATATGGTTTCTACTCATTATTCTATTTTATTTTATTTTTATTCATTTGCCTGAAATCTCAATTTAATCCTATGCTTTTTTATTTAAGCATAGGATTAAAAAGATATATATATATATATATATATATATATATATATATATATATATATATATATGCATGCTTTACTTTTATATAATGTATAATGGTCTCCACCTTATATCATATTTACCAACCGCTTCGCTAGGGCAGGATATGACGCAAGGTCAATTTTTAAGCGAAGTTTAACAGGTTTGAATTCAGACTTTTCCTTCTCCTAGACTAGTTGCCTCACCAAGGCTGAAGAACCTAGTCTGCCCTACTATTTACCCATAGCTGGAGGGAGAATAACTGGATTCATACCTTTCCCATATGTATTAGTGCTATGTGAAATGCAATCAGTCTCGTCCAGGGCTTGAACTCGTGTCGCCGTGTCCATTTCTAACGACGATAACCATTACACCACGGGCACCACCTTATATACCCACTGGTGATGTGTTTTGAAATCCCCAGTTGATATCTGCAAAAATTACTAGAGCCCAATATAAACAATATATTATCATATGCATGGATACATATTGTAAATAAGTTTATAAATTAGTCACAATAATAGAAAAACAATTATTTAAAAGATGAGAATTGTTAGAGAAATCAACTCTAATCATAGTTATATAATACTTGGAATTTTTGCAGTAAACATGATGCCTACCTTCCATGTTAAGTCTGAGAACGTTTTTTTTTTTTAAATCTTTTACAACAAAGGAAGCATTTTGTTATATTCAAATTGCAAACATCATTTCCTTTGCACTACAAATAATTTGATCGTAAAAGTTATAAATCATATATTTCCGGTATCAACTACAGATAAAGAATGTCCAGGAAAGCAAAACACCTGATCTGAAATTCTGCCAATTACTTGGAATGTATATTAAGATACCACTACATATATATATATATATATATATATATATATATATATATATATATATATATATATATGTGTGTGTGTGTGTGTGTGTGTGTGTGTGTGAGTGTGTGTGTGTGTGTGCGTGTGTGTGTGTGTGTGTGTATCTTACGCTCTGCATGAGCAGGATGCAACATAAGGTCTATTTTCAAGCGAAATTACAAGGCTTAAATTCAGAGTCTTCCTTCTCTTAGATTGGTTACCATATCAAGATTAGTCCAGTCTACTCTACTGTTCACGTATATATGGAGGAAAAAATATTTCTAGCCATCTCTTTCCCAGTCGATTAGTTCTATGGGAAATGCTGACAAGTTCGGCCAGAAATGGAACTTGTGTTACCGCGTTTATTTACGCTGACGATAACTGTTACACAACGATTACCTCCATATATATATATATATATATATATATATATATATATATATATATACGATTTTCTAAGACTCACCAAGATTTTAGATTTGACTTCGATCTCTCACTTTTGTTCGGGCCTCATCTGCACAGAAATTAAGTCTGAAATATGAATTAGGTTTTCTAGTTTTATAAGAAGTGGTAGTGAGATGTATATGAATATATTTGGCTTTATATATATATATATATATATATATATATATATATATATAGAGAGAGAGAGAGAGAGAGAGATTGAATAATAAGGTAATCCAAGAAGAAGAATTTAATATAAAAAAGTCAAAGTTATAACGTTTCCTTTTAAATGAACCGTCGTCAGGACGATATCTAGAGATGTTAGATTACTTATGGTATATATATATATATATATATATATATATATATATATATATATATAATTTACATAGAACGGTAAAAACTGTATATTATGATATCATCTGAATATATATATATATATATACATATATATATATATAACATAAAACTAAAGACTATTGTATATAACAGTAAACTACACACACACACACACACACACACACACACACACACACATATATATATATATATATATATATATATATATATATATATATAAAAGAATCAAGAGTACTAAAATAGATTTTTCTTAAATCAGAAATGTGTTTTAATACTCGCCAACATACTTCCACTTCTAAATAATGCTATAATTTTTCACTGAGCGAGCAATATAATTTATAAATTATATATTGGCCTAGCGCCTAGAGTGTTCGCCAATGGCCCGGGAGACCTGGGTTCGATCTCAGGTCGAGTCATACCAAAGACTCAAAAAATGTTACTTGATGCCTCCTTGCTTAACACTCAGCATTATAAGGTGCGTATCAAGGTTAAAGTGGAGCAATCCAGGGAAAGGAATAGCGCCGTCCCCTACACCTTGGTGTAGTAAGCTATCGAAAAGGGAGCCTTCGGGTCACCCTCGACTATGGTCGCCAACTTTATATATATATATGTATATATATATATATATATAAAATCAAAAAGATACATTTGACCTAACGATGGGATTACCATTCCGGCTTAAAGTTGTTTTGAAGCATCAGCACTGGATATTTTTTAGTGTCATACCCAGGACACATTTTTGTGGCTGGGAGTCTTAGATCTCTGGAAAAGAAACATCGGTCGTTTTTAGGTCCCACCGACAATGAGTAGCGTTCTAATAAATAATTCATTGACATAAACATTTGTATCTTTTCATTAACTTTGTCATTATCTTAGGGCTGCTTTGTATCCTTTTTCTATTTTCTCCTCGTGGCAAAAGCGTCAAAGCTTAATAAAATAAAGCGGATATTTTGTTTATATGGAAAATAGTCTCTAAAGGCAATAATTTTTTTTTGTTTTTAAATAATCCTGCCTTTAGTAGGTTTTTGATATATTAGTATATTTGGCACCAATCATTCTAACTAATTTTTTATTCTACAAATGTCAACAACGATTTTAATTCTAATTTCATTTCTAAATACAGCAAAAAAATAATCTAAAAATCATGTCGTGCCGCTAGCACAGATATCCCTGACCCTCTCTCGCCACTTTTCTCTATCATTCATCGCCTCTGCCAGGTCTTCAGGTCTGTATCCCGTATCCTCACAGAGCTGCTTTATGTATGTTCGAGCTGGTCGTTCTGCTTTTGCTTGGCCATATGTGGGGGTCCACTTATGAGCTCGTCCCTGCTTCTCCAGCAGTGTCCTGTATGTCTGGTTCGTCTAGCTTGGATAGTTTTCGTGATAGGAGGCAGGTGGCCGTATAGTTGGTACCTTGTGGGGTGTTGCCGCCAGGACTCGTTCAATATTGCTCGCAACATTCTTGTGTAATTGCCGTCTAGCTTCTTCTCCAGCCGTTTAGTTGGCATCCACGTAGTGCATCTATATAGCAGTATCGATACGACCGCTGCCTGAGAAAACTTGTTCCATTCTTTTTCTTTTTAAAAACAGATATAAAGAAAGATTGTTAGTGTGGGTCACTCGAAAAATTCGAGTTTCGAAAAAGGTCTAGGAAACAAAAAAGTTATCGTTTGATCCACAAAAACAAAAATGGACAAACATACATTTACAGTGACGTCCCAAAGCTAATTAATGCGTTAATGGATTAGGCTGGCCTTCTCCGTGAGTTTCCAAACTGTTTTTCAAAAAGGGGGAGGAAACGCGATTTATCTCATGTAGAAAAACATAAATGTCTTTAAAAGTGATTTACTAAAATTCTATTTTTTTCATTCCTTAATGTTTTTGCAGAGTTGACACCATTTTTACGTATCAGCATATATTGTTTATTAACAGCCTTCTAAATCCCATTCACTCGAAAATATTGTCATCTTGTTGAAGTATATCCAATTAGAGAATGTTATCTTATACAGGGAATTTAAATGGCAGTATTTTTAGCAGAACATAAGTAGACACAAGTCTTGTTGTGTGATTTCGAATAAGCAAAATATCTTACCAGCCACTCCTGAACGAAGAAATCTATCGTGGGAAATCTCGTTAGCTTTTCTATAACATATAACGCGTAATCACATCTCTCAATTTACAAGTGGTTAAAATCAACGTGTTAAATTATTCTTCGTTTGCGGATAAGACCATGATCACTTAATTGTTTTCCTTCAAAGTAGTTCACTTGCATATATATATATATATATATATGTATACTTTAAGAAAAACAACGAAACCGGTCACATAGGATTATAAATTTATTTCAATCCTGTTACGCATTTTTGAAATTTCCAAAAATACGAAAAAAGTAACAGGACTTCTTCAGATCTTTTTGATAAAAAAAACTAGAATAGACACATAGGAGTGGGAGGGGATAGACGAGGGGTGAAGAGTTACCTCTTCATTAAGCCCACTTCCGTTTTAAATTTAAATTTCGGTTAGCAATGTAGTAAAATTGTTTTTTTAAAACTTTTCTTTAACTAATAATTTTTTGATTATATTTAGACCTAAATTACAGATTTTTTTATTGAATTAGATTTAAACTTTAAATAATAACTTCACGTAAAGATACAGTAATAGATATATTAAGACTAAAAACAAAAACAAATATTTAATTTATTTACTATATTTTAACATTTGAAAAATATATATAAAATTAACTTAAATCGCGAGTCGGAAATCTTCTACTAAAGTTTCACCTTATCGGATCATCAGGAAGCCTAACTCCAACTAATGCTAAAGAAGAAAACGCCGTCTTATATTCACCAAAAAACCACCTAGCTTAGAATTTACATAACAAAAAAAATATATAAAATAAGATAAATAAATAAATGAATAAATAAACCTTACTTTATATATATATAGAACTCATTCCGAAACTTTGCCAAGTCGGTTGGGACAGTAGAATACACTGATTGCTTCTCTCCTGAGGGGGAAGACCCCCGCATGGAGTGTCATGATTGTGACTCAAAACAATCTGATGGGGAGGGTCCAGTAATACTGGAGCTTTACGAAATGCGGAGTACCGCTTCATTCCCATCGCTCCCAGGTCGACTCCGATCCGAGGTGGAAGCACCTGATAGGGTCCAATCTATGTGTCAAATAGAACTGAAATGTGTACTTATGCTAAACTGAATAGCTTGAAATAGAACTGTTTTGATATTCAACTGTGTGTAAAGAAAAAATCATACTTATGCTAAACTGAATTGTTTGGAATAAAACTGTTTTTATGTATAAAAATGGATTTGGCATTAAATAACCTACAATGGTCGATATGCTATAAAACAAAACTAAACCAAACCAAACTAAACCCAATTCTTCCGAAACGATAGAATCCTCGTGGTGTAATGGCTAACGTTTTAGTCTACAAGATTAAAGTAAGCGAGTTCGAATTCTAGTTACGCTATTACTTTCCCTTTCAGACTAATTCCCTTGGAAAAGTTACGAACCCCCTGGTCCATCTTGATTTCGGTTAAAAAGTACCACTTCTGTTTGTCTGCATTGATGGCTTTGGCATTAAATAACCCGTGAAAGTTGATATGACATTTAAAAAGAAACCAAACCAAACAAATCATTTCAAAATTAGTGTCAACAAACCGATCAGTGAACCCTCATGGCTTCCATTCTTTCCGGGGTATATGATGATATCAATGCTTCTTCTTTTTAGGAAGAAGTGAAGGATTCTCGTTTTATTTCATCAGGGAAATCAAATTTCCATTAATCGCTAACCTTTCAACATTACTTTATACAATTTCTTCACGGATGTTGACATCGCTTTCAGTAAATTGCAGCCAAAGTATTGATTCTTTTGTTAAAAAGCATATCAATCTTCATGGGTTATTCAGTGCCAAAGCCATCCTAGTTGAAGAACAGAAGTGGTACTATTTAAACCATAGCTGAGCCGAGGTATAAAAACTGACCTACTAATTTCAGAGGCTTGGCATTTAAGGAAGATATGGTACCATTAAACATATTAACACTATTTTATATGAGTTCATGTAAAGAGCAATACCCCTAGCAGCTTGTCTTAGCAAATATAGAAAAAATTCGATTCAATTCGATTGTCTGTACTACTTTATGGGGGCACCACTCAGATTCTAACGAGAGGATAGAATAAGACAACCAGATGAGAACGACATAAGCATGCTATCGGGTGTTTTGAATAAATACTAAAAGGAGCAGTAGCAGCATCCAAGACAACAGTAGCTGTACGACCACCTACCTCCCATCACACAAACCAACCAGGTAAAACTAACCAGTCATGATTGGTTCTGCTGGAGAAATTAAGGACGAAAGGATAAAGGATATTCTCCTATGGACATCTACACAGGGAGATACTAGTGCCGACTGAGCAGTAAAAATTAGCATTGGTCGTCTCTGTGCAGACACTTGATATCGTTTAGAGGACTTACAATAAACGGTGGCTGATAAGAACTGATGGCCAGAGAGAGAGAGAGAGAGAGAGAGAGAGAGAGAGAGAGAGAGAGAGAGAGAGTCTTGAGAATCCGTGCTGTTTGTACATTCTGATAATGATGAAGATGTTGAAGATGAAGAATTCCAATAATCCTCTTGTTATGAAAAAAATTTTAATCGCAAGCGTTAGCCAACAAAATTTTCATCCAATTCAAATTATACTGGATATATCTTCATTACTGCATAGTTTGGAACGAGCAGCCGCAGGCATAGGCCTCTATGTCAATGCACACAAAACGGAATATATGTGCTATAATCAAACAGGGGACATCTCCACTCTAGACAGAACCCCTCTTAAACTAGTAGACAAATTCACTTACCTAAGAAGCAGCGTCGCATCGACCGAAAAGGAGATCGACACAAGGTTAACGAAAGCATGGACAGCTATCAATAGGATATCGATTATATGGAAATCAGACCTAACCGATCAAATGAAACGCAGATTCTTCCAGGCAGCGGTTACATCAATACTACTATATGGATGCACTACATGGACTCTAACAAAACGGCTGGAGAAAAGGCTAGACGGCAATTACACAAGAATGCTACGTGCAATCTTGAACAAGTGCTGGCGGCAACACCCCACAAGACACCAACTGTACGGCCACCTGCCTCCTATCACGAAAACTATTCAAGTTAGACGAACCAGACATGCAAGACACTGCTGGAGACGCAGGGACGAACTCATAAGTGATGTACTCTTATGGGCCCCCACACACGGCCGTGCAAAAGCAGGACGAC
>OY757914.1:90492882-90607882 GCA_963585895.1 Sepioteuthis lessoniana | reverse complement strand
TAGCAATATATGTTTCCCTCCGTCTCTCACACACCACAGAGATTCTATCCCTTTCGAAAATAAAGTATGAGAGTTACGTTGTTATAAAGAAGTGTTGTGGTTCTTCTTCCCTCAAAACGGTATAAAACAACCGAGGCGTCCTCGAGGACAAAAAGCACGGGAAGAGGAACCACAACATAAGGCAATCAAGTCCTAAACTAAGCTTCAACTATGGTTGCTGCGACTGTGCCTGGGTGTCGTGCAACAGACAAGAAGTTGTCTGTAATAAACGTGGTCTTGCTCTTACTTGATTTTCATTTCAGTAAGACAAGATATGATCTATCTATCTATCTATCTATGTGCGTGTGTGTGTGTGAGTAATTTTTCTCATCTATGTATTTTCTAACTAACGATATCTATCTATTTATCTATCCCAGTCTGTTCATATCCCTATCTACACATCTATCTATGTAGACAAGCAAAGACACACGTACAAGTACACGCACACACATATAATACATATTACATATTCATATATAATTTTCTCGTCAATCATTGTCAGTCCTAATCCCTTTCAACGACTCTCTCTCTCTCTCTCTCTATATATATATATATATATATAAATGTTCACTTTTGAATAATTTTCTTGTCCCAACTCCGGTTTAACTGGACTAAATAATACCTATATATATATATATATATATATATATATATATATATATTTCCATTAGTTTATTTTTCTATTGGAGGAGTACTTGTCAGTAATAGCAACAGTGCTGGATGGCAGACTCGGAGTCATAGAGTTCAAACTTTAGTCTTGTTATTACGTCCACTTGCGGGATAATACCCTTGGAAATGGTAGGAACCCATTTATTCCCACAGCTATGGCTTTTAAAGAATCACAGCGGCTCTTCAACAATGATGGCTTGGGCATTAAATGACCCAAAAAGTTTAATATGCCTTTAAACAAAGACACCTACTCTATGTTCGTCTCTCTCTCTCTCTCTCTCTCTCTCAATCTATCTATCTATCTATCTATCATTTAAATAAACTTCAATGTAGCTATAACGTTACGTAATCATCATCGTAAACGCGTTACGATTTTTTTCTATTAACAAATTAAGTAATTGAACAGATTTAAATTAGAAAAAATAGAATTAAGATAATACATTGGATTCTTGGAATTGAGTTATTTTTATAAATAAGGAATATATAAAAATACTAAAAATATAGAATAGTAAATTAAAAAAGAAAATGAAGTTTCTTTATACATAAAACAGTTTGGTGCAAAACCGGATAATTACTTACTGATATCAAATTTATAATCGATTGGATTAATATATGTATATATATATATATATATATATATATATATATGTGTGTGTGTGTGTGTGTGTGTGTGTGTGTGTGTGTATATATACGTGTGTGTGTGTGTGTATTCGTGTGTGTGTCGTTAGGTAGCAGTCTTTCATTTAAGCATGTTTGATTAAATAATAAAGATAAATTTTGACTATATAATTTTATAAAGATTCTTTCAAGTTTTCTGATAAGTGTCTTGTTTTCAAGTTGTGATTAGTGGATTCATTATGAATCCATATATATATATATATATATATATATATATATATATATATATATATATATATATATATATATATATAATCATGTAAATGGCTAACTTAAGGTAAGATGTATTTCCTGTTGTAACGGAAAAAAACTCCATCCAATTTTGTATTCCATTTGATGAAACAGTCTTTGTATAAAAAAGTTTGTTGAAATAAATTTAGAATGCATTTTATCTATCAAGTTTTACCTGATATATATATATATATATATATGAGGGAAAATGAAGACTTGGAAACTTCTTTGAGATGAGTTGGTCCATTTTTGAAGATCAGTATTCTAAATCCTATTTTTATATTGTCAAGTGGTACATAAAATGAAGGCAGATATAATTAAATGTTATTTATAACAGAATTGTACAGCGTTGAAACTCCGTTATCCCACGTTACACTAAAATGCACCAATTCATATTGGTCTAATGAGTAGAGTCTTCGCCAATTGTCCGTTAGACTGGGGTTCAATGCCTGGTCGAGTTATACAAACAATTCAAAAAATGGTACTTGATGCTGCTTTGCTTAGCACTCAGCACTATAAGGTAAAGATCAAGATCAAAGTGGTGTAATCCCGGAAAAGGAGAGGTGCCCTACCCTACACCTCGGTGTGGTAGCTATTGAAATGGGTAACTTCAGGTCACCCTCGACTAAGATCACCAACTTTAATTTTACTATATATATATATGTTTTTTCTGAAGTTCCTTTCGGCGAAAACAAGGCAGCAAATTTCAGCATTTTCATTTGGTTCTAAAAACCATTACTATTTAAATATCGAACATTTGAAATATTTATTTGATTGTTCTGTAATCAATTTGGCCTTTTTGCTATTCATTTATTCGTATTAGGCAATTTCTTTTCATCATGCTATTAAGCAGATTTGGCTATTTTTAGTGGAATAAATCAAAATGTCAACTATTTTGCTGCAAAAAAGGGCCTGAGAGGCTGGTGCTGCTTTGTTTCAACACATTTGAAATGCTATATATATATAAAGTATTCTTCAATCCACTATATCCGGAGTAGGGAACAATTCCGTCAGGACAAATAAATTAATCAAATTCCGAATATTTAAATATTCCTGTTGAAGAGCTCAATCTAAATAAATTCACAAACCAAATTTTATTATTTCAAGAAAAAAAAAATATTCGGTCACATTTAGGATAATAAATTTATTTCCATCCAATTAGTCTTTGATTAATATCAATGCACTTAACAGGATGTAAATAAATTTGTCATCCTAAATTTGACCGAATATTGTTTTTTTTTCTTGAAATATATATATATATATATATATATATATATATATATATATTCTTCTGGCTTATATTTTTCTTAATTTCTTACTTTCAGAGTCCGATGGCTCACCCATTGACCCAGTATGGCGAAAATCCAATGAAACTGATTTCACTTTTACTTACATACCTAAACTTACGGGAACATTCACTGTCAATGTCCAGTGGAGCGGTTATCATATTAAAGGTAAGGTTTCTCTTCTTTCTTTTTTATTTATCTACTTATTATTATCATTTTACTCTTTGGAGAGTTTTTCACAGCAGCGTTAGCTGATGGTTTCTCACTGGAGTTTGGGTGACTTCAAGTCTCCTAAAGTCTCTTGGACTCTTTGTATTCAGGTCGATCCAATGGTGTAGTTTGGATGGTCTCCACTCGCCCTCTAATTCGCACGGTCAAATTTAAACTTCTTGCACAATTCCCAGTAGATTACCTTCTCCATCCAATCGTGATTATTATTATTATTATTATTTGTAGTAGTTGTAGTTGTGGTAGTAACAGTGCAGTTGTTTTTTTTTCTGCGGTGAGCATTTCGGAATATTTTTGCAATTTTTTTCTGCTCCCTTATCAGTGTTTATTAAAGTTGCACGCTCTGAGCAAAAAGTCATAATTATAAACTACTCATTAGGATCGAACTCACGACAGAAGTTTGCATTCTGCTTCATGACTGTCTTTTTCGAAACTGGCGTTTTCTCACCATGTTTAACACTTGAAATTGTTTGCCGTACTTTCAAATCAGGAAGACGTTTTAAGATTTCAGCATAGAAGATTGGTTGACTAATTAATTTATTTTAACGGCATGTCAACAGATCAAGGGTCACTTTCTGCCAACAGGTTAGGGAATCATTGTACGTCCATATCCACTTTTTTATGTAGATGCTTTTACGAGATTTTTTTGCACACATGATCTCAAGTATTCCTATCTAATACAAATAATTTACACCCCCGTTGTATGTCTTCAAGTATTCCTATCTTATACTAATAATTATATGGTTTCAAGTTATTATTTCTATTTCCTGATTTTTTTTTGTTTGCACACAGTTATAGAATTTTGGCAGATTAATAATAATAATAATAATGATAATAATAATAATAATAATTATAATACACAGTAAACAATTATAGCTTTAAATAACTAGTTTTAATGCAAAAAAATTACAGTTATTTGGCATCAAGTATTTTTATAGAATTGGTATAATTTCTAAAAAGTCCTATTTGACCCATTGATAGGACCTTACAGATACTACCACTTCTGGTCAGAGTGTCTGGGAGTAATGGTAATGAAGAATTACCCCACATTCTTTTGAATCCCAGCACCGTTTTCTAACCTATGCTGGCAGTTTGGACAGCTAGTAACGTTTCGTAAAATAAAGAAATAATTATCCGTTCATTAGTTTTTTAAAGACTGATTCTTCAATGTACTTTTTTTTCTGTAGTAGTGAGATGTATTGGTAATTATTTCATTAAAAGATAAAAAAATTTCATATATTTTAAATCTATCTATCTAGCCAGCTATCTGCTCATACCCAAATGTTTGGGAGTCTTCAGGCGCTAAATGGCATCCTCAAAGAACGAAGAGAAAAAAAATCACAGAAAATTAGATTCTTCATTTCTTGGTAGAGTGACCTCAAATGTGTAAAACGTCTGGCGAGACGCGCCCTCAAGCAAGGCACACCCTCAGGCAAGTCTGCGTAACTTGACAGGTGAACAGATTGATTGATCGATTCGAATTCACAGAACGTTTGGATAACTGCTCTCTCTCTCTCTCTCTCTCTCTCTCTCTCTCTCTTTAGTGTGTGTGCGCGCACACACACACACACAGATACACACAAACATTGGCACACGTGCACACACACACACATACACACATATATACATATATGTATATATACTGATATTAATGATATAGTTTCCCATATTAGTAAAAAGTGCTCAATATCCGTAATCGAGCATATCTAAGTCAGGATAGCGTAGGTGCAGAAGTAACGGCGCTTGTTAAATGGCAATTGCTCGTCAACGTGGGCATCTGGCCACGTGATTCTCACGTGGTGATTATTCCTTTATATAATGTTGCGTAGTGGATAAAGAGCTGGTTGATTTACTTTGTGGAGCATTCTGAGGAGGTTAGTGTAGCTTGTACAGCGTGTTTATTTATGTACGTGGCTATATTTTAATTTTTCTGTTTTGTTGACTTTTTTACTCTATTATTGATATACATGGTAAAAACAATGAATTAAACATAAGAATAAAAAAACTATGATCCCCAAAATAGTATATAAAGGTGTATCCACCATGTGGGAACCACTTGATTCGACGATTGCGAAGGCGCAAAACTGTTACTCGTTAAGCACTGTTGATTTTAGCTCTATGCTATCTTCACACACACACACATATATATATATATATATAAGCACAATTTTTCACATTATTGCATTATAAGCACCCACCAGTATTCTTAAAAACTATTATGATCATAATTTTTACATTTATTGTTTTTACTGTCTCAAAAGGTACTCAAAACTTAACATCATTTTTATTACTTGGCCATAAATATTGTACCATATTACCCTTCAAAACACAATCAATATATATATATTCAAAAAATCTTGGTAAAAAAAAGTAACGTGACTATAATTTTGATTTTAATCATCATCACGATCATTTAACAAAATTCACCAGAAAACAGATATTTCATATTCAAATCAAATAAAGATTTACCTATCATGAAGTTAGGAAGGATTAAAAGAGAAAAAGAAATAATTCTGATTGCAACAATCTATTTTCTCTTTTAACATTTAAATGTGCGTAAACAAAAACAGTACTTATGCTAAACTGAATTGTTTGAAATAGTTATATGTATATATGTGTAAAATGGATTTGACATAAAACTAACGACAATGATTGATATGCCATAAGTAAGTAAAGTTGGCAACCGTAGTCGAGGGCAACCAGAAGGCTCCCTTTTGAATAGTTACAACACCGAGGTGCAGGGGAGGGCGCCACTCTTTTTCTTGGATTGCTCCACTTTACCCTCGATACGTACTTTATATTGCTGAGTGTTAAGCAAGGAGGTATTAAGTACCATTTTTTAAGTATGGTATGATGCTACCAGGGATTGAACCTATGTCTCCCAGACCAATGGCGAACACTACCTACTGGGCTAATGAGCCGGTTATTCCATAAAAACAAAGTTTCCATCAAAATGACTTGATTCCACATTAAATGATACCGTAAACGAAAACAAGCAACCGACCAACTACAATAATTCCGGTTGCACTTTTTGTATTTTTGGTCCCATCGACAAAGAGTATCGTTCTAATAAATAATTCATTGACATAAACATTTATATCTTTTCATTAACTTTGTCACTATCTTAAGGCTGCTTTGTATCCCTTTTCGATTCTCTCCTCGTGACAAAAGCGCCAAAGTTTGTTAAAACAAACCGGAAATTTTGTTTATATGGAAAAGATTATCTAAAAGCAATAATCTTTTTTGCTCTTAAATAATCCTGCCTTTAGTAGGTTTTTGATATATTAGTATATTTGGCACTAATCATTCTAACTGATGTTTTCTTCTACAAATGTCAAGAACGATTTTAAGATCCTCTAATTTCATTTCTAAATACAGCAAAAAATAATATAAAAAATCATCATCATCATGATGTCGTGTCGCCAGCACAGATATCCCTGACCCTTTCTAGCCACTTTTCCCTATCATACATCGCCTCTGCCAGGTCTTCAGGTCTATATCCCGTATCCTCACAGAGCCGCTTTATGTATGTTCGTCCTGCTTTTGCTTGGCCATATGTGGGGGTCCATAGGAGTACATCAATCATGAGTTTGTCCCTGCTTCTCCAGCAGTGTCCTGCATGTCTGGTTTGTCTTACTTGGATAGTTTTCGTGATGGGAGGTAGGTGGCCGTATAGTTGGTGCCTTGTGGGGTGTTGCCGCTAGGACTTGTTCAATATTGCTCGCAACATTCTTGTGTAATTGCCGTCTAGCTTCTTCTCCAGCCGTTTAGTTAGCGTCCAAGTAGTGCATCCATCGATACGACCGCGGCCTGGAAGAAACTGCGTTTCATTTTATCGGTCAGATATATATTAGGCAGTTATATTCGTTCCCTTTGTGTAATTTTGGCCTAATGAGTAGAGTGTTCGCCAGTGGTCCAGGAAACCGGGGTCAATCCCCGGTCGAGTCATACCAAAGACTAAAAAAATGCCGCCTTGCTTAACACTCAGTATTATAAGGTAAGGATCAAGGGTAAACTGGAGCAATCCAGGGAATGGAGTAGGGCGCTCCCCTATGCCTTGTTGTCATAGCTGTTGAAAAGGGAGTCTTCGGGTCACCCTCGACTAAGATCGCCAAATTTATTTTTACTTTGTGTAAATGTACCTTTGTTCCTACGTATGTGTTTGCGCGCTTTAAAGGCCTTGATAAGAAACTCAGCTCGCGAAGACTGATGTTTTCAGGTACTCTTTCTTTCGGACATAATTTTCACAAAAAAACCCAGCTATTTTCATGTCCAACGTTGAATTCCAGTTATGGGGTTTCTTAACTGAGAAACGCGTGCGTTTACATCCAAATAATCCTATAGAATTAACGTCGTGAAGCGTAGCTGAATCACAAAGACTTGAGCAATTTGTCAGATCTTATAGTAAAAACCAAGAACGTTTGTGTCAAATACCCGTTAAGGCTCTTTGTAACACTAAAAAAGAAAAGAAAAATTAAACGAGTTAGGCAAATTGTTCGCGTGTACAAAAGCGTGTTAGTACATTGCATTTACAGGAGTGTCCATATTGATCCCTTCCGATTGTAAACATAGTATTTAAACCTGATGTTGGGGCGTATCTATAAAGAGAAGGAAAGATAAATTAATTATTTTCCTTTTCCTGATTTCTTTTTTGTCGGGAAGGGGTTCGATGTTTGGGTAATGTTAATAAATCTTCTTGTATTTCTTTGCTTCCCGTTCCTGTTTTTCTTGTTTTTATTTTACACTATCGTTTTCTTTTTTTTTTTTTTTTTCATTTTTTTCTTTCTATCTTTCTGACATTTCAACTTTTTTTCTTTCTTTCCTGTCCGTCAACTTCGTCTTCGTTATTTGACCTTTTCTGACCTGATGGGATTCTCATTTTCTTGCTTTTAATTTGCATCTTTCTTTCTTTCTTTCTTTCTCAAATCTCCTCCTCTTCCTCCTTTACTCTTCCTTTTTAATTTATTTAATTTAATTTATTCTTTCTTTCTTTCTTTCTTATACCTCACATTTTTTCAGTTTAAAAAGAATGTTTGTTTTCGATTGTCCTAGTTTCTTTATTTTTCTCAATTCATTACCACATTTTTGAATCGTAAAATTCAGTATATTATACTTAATACCCCTTTTCTCTTCTTTTCATAAAATTATATATGCACTTCTAACATCTGATTTTAACTAAATCTATCTATCTATCTATCTTAAGATATTAATACTTACCTCACATTGTTTCTATCTATAAGGCATATAGATATAGGCAATGTGAGGTAGGTATTAATATGTTCGTCTATCGATTTTTCTGTCTTTGACAGTTTATATCTATCAAACCATTTGAGGCTACTATCTATCTATCTATCTATCAATCTATCTATCTATCTAATTTTGTTTCTATCTATCTATCTATCTATCTATCTATCTATCAGTAAATGTTTCTGGAGTTCAAGGCCACACCAGGAGAATCTGATTTATTTCTTTTTCTAATCATCCGTTTCATTTCACAGGTTGACTTGTCAAACCTGAGGCAAACCTTTCGCTCTCCTTAGCGATCAATTTATTCATATGAATATACATTGTGAAAAAAAATCAATAATTGTGTACATTTGTCTTCGTTTGAATATATCAGTATGACAAGATCTCCGTTTATTCCCGTTTATTTCCGCTTATTCCCCCGTTACTTCAACCGTGTAAATTTTCTGTTGGTATTTTAGTTTAAAAAAGGAACAACAGTTATTTTCCTATTTTTAGCATTAACGACAAGTTGTTATATAATTGTGGAAGGATTTTTTTTATATTATCATTTTTCGTTTTATATATCTTATCTTTCGGTTTAGTGAGGCTTAGAACCTTTCGGCTTAGTGCATGGGTTAGTTAGGTGCATACATTGAGTGCAGGTATTCACGCGCGCGTGGGGAGGATGTGACAATCACAGACGTCACAATAAAAACCCCAGATAGTTATGAGACTGGGGATGTGAATGGCGTCATGCCCTGAAGTGATGGGCTGGGATTCTTAGTGATTTTGAATAAAAGCAGTGAGTTGAGATTTGGACTTTGACGAAACGAGTTGATTTTTCGGTCCTGGGTGAGGCCAGTCCAGTTATGGTCGAAGTGGTGCACACGCGCGTTGGTTAAGTCAGTGAGTTGAGAACTGACGATGGACGAACAGTCAGCATAGAAAAAATGTGTCTCTCTCTCCTCCTGTTGAAAACCTAAACTTGAAGAAGGTAATAAAAGTTTCGTATCTGTACCAAGAGAGTCGTCAGTGTTTCGTGTTTTTCGGATTCCTATGCGTATGAACATTCTATGCTTATGAACATAATGAACGTTTTTATACATCCATATGTTTTACATATTCACATTTTGAATATGTTACAAAGTAAGCTACAAAAAATAATGAAAGATAGCATTTAATATTGCATTAGCCAAACAGATGCTGATAATTTTTTTGACATTACTGTTTATTAAAACAAATATCTTCGTCTTTATCTTATAATATCATTTCAACCGCTTTATTCTTCGGCCTTCTCTAGTACTCTTTTTTTATTTGGGAATGTCGAATCTTCTATGAGTTTATCCCCCAACTGAGATCATATCCAGTATCGGTTAGAGAACTATCATTTACCGACTTATGGGTTTCATTCCTAAGATTTTTTCATTACAATATATATATATATAGTAAAGTTGGCGAAGGGTGACCCGAAGGCTCCCTTTTCGATAGCTGTTGGGGAGGGTGCTACTCCTTTCTCTGGATTGCTCCACTTAACCCTTGATCTGTACCTTATAATGATGAGTGTTAAGCAAGGAGGCATCAGGTAACATTTTTTGAGTCTTTGGTATGACTTGACCTGGCGAACACTCTAACCATCATGCCAATGTCCGGTCGAACAAAACTTCAGAGGATTTTAGTATAATATGCTGGCTGATTCATAAAACTGACTTTCTTCTATTCATTGATGTGGTACGGTTTCATTGTTTAAGGACATATCAAACTTTGTGTATTTCTTAATGCTAAAGCCATCACTGACGAACATTGTAGAGATATTATCTGACCCATAGTTGGATATTTTCAATTTTTTCCTGCAGTGATTTAAAATAACAACAATCAATTAGTTGGTTGGTTGGTATTTATGGTATATAAACGCATGTGAGTAATTAAATGCTTAATCCTTTTGTTTAATGGCATATAAATTTTCCTTATTTATTTGATACCCAAGCTATCCTTCTAAAAACAGCAGTGATACTATTTAACGCATGGAAGGTGAGATAAGGCGGGGTCATATTATCCTTAAAAACTTTAGCTGCAACGCAGTCTACGTAATTGAATGTAGCGAATGCAAAGATATATACATAGGGCCAACACAGGCCCTTAATACAAGGACATCCCTACACAGGACTAATATCAAAATAGAAGAAAACAGAAAATTAAATGTTTCAAAACACCTACACCAATGTGGTAGAGGTGAATTTAAAATAATGCCAATATATCAAATCAACGACTACACGCAACTTCAAATAAGGGAAAAGAATTTTGTTAATAAATTTATACCGAAGTTGAATAAAAGATGAACCGTATACACACACGAATGGAAATAAACATACATATATATATATTGTCATTCACCCTTCTTTCCTGTGTCTATTCTGAATTATTTTATCCATAAGATCTGAAGAAGTCCTGTTAATCTTTTTTTTTTAGTATTTTTGATTTATATATATATATATATATATATATATATGTGTGTGTGTGTGTGTGTGTGTGTGTGTGTGTGTGTGTGTGTCTGTGCACACGAGCGTGTGTATGTTTGTATGTGTGTGGTATTGATGAACACACAAATCCTATAAAACATTCTTAAATCAAGAACGTTCTCAAATACTGCTGAGCAGAGGAGGATTAAGCGTAAATTAATTAATATCTCTTTTTTCCGTTTCGTTTCTTGTTGTTGAAATTATATATATATATATATATATATATATATATATATATATATATATATATATATATATATATGTATTATTCAGTCCAGTTAAACCGGGGTTGGGAGGAATTCCATCAGGACAAAAAACAAGAAGTCCTGTTAATTTTTTTTTGTTTTTTGATTTTATCAAAAACACATAACAAGATGGAAATAAATTTATAATCCTAATGTGACCAGTTTTTGTTTTTTCTTAAAGAAATTATTGCACTGTAATGTCAGTTACATTGAGCTCTTTACCAGGAAATTTTAAATGCTCACTGTTGAATGTTTTTTTTGTCCTGACGGAATTACTTCCAACTCCGGTTTAACTGGACCGAATAATACACACACACACACACACACACACACACACACATATATATATATATATATATATATATATATATTAGCGACTGTAGTCGAGGGTGACCCGAAAGCTCCCTTTTTAGTAGCTACTACTCCGAGGTGTAGAGGAGGATGCTACTCCTTTCCCAGGATTGCTCCACTTTATTCCGTAATACATACCCTATAATGCTGAGTGTTAAGCAATGCGGTATCAAGTATTTTTTTTTATGTCTATAGTATGACTCAGCCTGGGATTGTACCCCGGTCACCCGGACCATTGGCGAACACACACAGTCACTGTCTCTTTCTCTCTCTCTCTCTCTCTATATATATATATATATATATATATATATATATATATATATATATATATATATCATGTCTGTCTCAGTGTTTGTCTGCGTGTGTGTATAAACAGAATTTGGTATTGTATAACCACCAAGGGTTGATATGCCATTTAACAGAATAGCCTAATTTAACCAATAAAATATACTGACCATTATTTCAATCTTTTTATAAGAATGATTGTACTTTTTATTTTGTTTTTACGTACAAATAATTCAAGAACATTAAATAAAAACACAGAACCGGGTGATAGGAATTTAACAAGGGTTTATTTAAAGTAGGGTAGAGAAATGTTTCTACTCAAAAACAGTCACTTTGCTCAAGTCTAATTACCACCAAAATGATATCAATGCGTCTTCCCTGCATCTGTCATGGCTGTCAACCCATTTCCGGTGTTGCCCTCAGAAAAGGAAATATCAAAGAAAGTAACTGTTCCCTCACAATTCGAAGGGGAGCAACTTTATATTTTTGTTCATTAGGCTGCCCCTAGCAATTTTCTGCTTATTTTATTAATGATCCTAATCTCACTTGTGTGTAGTATGGCTATCTATGGAAAATTATATATCATGTCGTGATGCTCGCACGGATTTCCTATCAAACTAGAACAGTTTACGCAAGAAGAAGTTCTAACAAAAATTAATAACAGGAAAGCTGCCGGTCTCGATGAAATACCTCCAGTAGTATGGAAGACCAGGAAATTTGACGACATACTGCTCCGATGCTGCAACGCCGCATATAACCAGAGCACAATCGACAGATGAGCAAAGTGCTGCTTCTTCCCTTTCTCCAAGAAGGGTAACATCAGAATTACCAAAACCTACCGAAGTATAACTTTTACTTCTAATGCGTCAAAGACTTACAATGATCTGCTGCTCAACCTTATTGAACCAAAAATTGAGAAAATTCTTAAGAAAAACCAAAATGGCTTTCGTAGGAATCGGTCCACAACATCACAAATTCTGACAATCCGTCGAATTTCAGAAGAAAACAGCATTGCTAAGATTAACTAGATATATAGAAGAGTTCGGGGAGGGGGAGCTTAAAGAGATATAACTGAATTGTTTAATATAGAACTGTTTTGACATTTAAATGTGTGTCACCAAAAACAATACTTATACTGAACTGAATTGTTTGAATTAGAACTGATTGAATAAACTGAATAGCTTGAAATAGAAATGCATTCGACAATTAAACTGTACTCATGCTAAATTGAATTGTTTGAAATAGAACTGTTTTGACATCTAACAGTGTGTAAACAAAGTACACTTATACTGAATACAATTATTTACATTAGAACTGTTTGACTAAACTGAATAGTTTTAAAGAGAAATGCTTTCGACAATTAAACTGTATACTCATGCAAAACTGAAGTTTTTGAAATAGAACTTTTTATTTGTATAAAAATAGGTTTGGCATTAAATATCATACAAAGGTTGATATGCCATAAAAACCAATGCAAAAGTAGAGATAACTGGGTAGAAAAGGTGGTCAGCTAGAAATTGCTCAAGAGACATTTGGATTATTGATAAAATTTAAATGGCCAAACTAGAAACTCTCCTGAAAAACAAGGGCCGCATTAAATACTCTCTTTGGGATACAAAAGAACCACCAAAATCTAACCTGAAAACCAGATCTCGTGTTAATTAACAAAGAGAAAAGAATGTGTCACCTATTGGGTTTTACCGTTTATGTGGACCAGAGGGAAAATAAAAGAAAGTGAATATATAGAAAAATGCCTGGATCTAGTCAAAGATGAGGATGATGGTGGTAAAATATCTAGAGGGATACTTTGGAGTGGTTCCTAAAGGCCCAGAAAAAAAAAATGGAGAAACCGAAATCAGAGGAAGAATCGAGATCATCTAGACCACAGCACGTTTAAGTTTAGATAAAATACTTATGAGAAAATTTAGAAGTTTTGATATCACACAGACCCCAGTGAAAATCCATTAGTTAGAACTGATGTGAAAAACTTGCAAGAAATAAAATAGCCAATGCTATATGCACAAACCGTAATATCTCCAAGAACATTCAGCTCATGAAAACCACTGCATCGTTCAGATACAAACGGTTCCTCCAATCCATGTAAAACGATATGGCTTAATTTCGATTAACACAAAGAGAGATCCTGTCATCTCGTGGGTTTTGACGTTTCAGCGGACCAAAGTGAAAGGGAAAGAAGACGAAAAAGTAGGAAAATACCTGGACCTTACCGAAGAGCTGTTAAAAAATTGAAGAATGAAGGTGATAGTGAAACCAATCATAGTTGAAGCCCTTAACCCAATCACCATAAATCTGGAAAAGAGACTGCATGAGACGAAAATGAAGGGAAGAATCGACCACAACACTGTTAAAATGAGCTTTGATATTTAGAAGAATCCTAGGGATCTAATAAGACTTCCAGTCACCTAGACTCTAGTGTACGTTCAACAGTGTCAAAAACACTCAAGTTTGGAGTTATGTTCAGATGTATGTATATACTTACCCCTTCGCACGAATTGGATGCACCACAAGGTCAATTTTTTAAGCAAAGTAGAAAAGGTTTTCCTTCTCCTTGGCCAGTTGCCAAAGAAAGGCTGAAGAACCAAGTCTGCATCACAATTTCACTCCTAGCTCGAGGGAGAATAGCAAGGCGCTATCCAAGACGTAAACTGCCTCGTCATGTCTATTTCCTAAGACAATATCAATTACACTAAGACCACCTCATATTTAGACAGATCTATAAAATAATCTTTGAAGGAAAGGTTTGTAAAACTGAAAATATATTTGATAAATTTTAAGATACGAGATCAGGGGATATTTCTCTTTGAGAAAGAGTAAAGAATTTTGTAGAAATGTAATTGTCAAGAACTTAATTCTAATCATTTAAGATGATAAAGGTTCACCGTAAAAATAATGGAAAAATCATTAAAATGACTTTTCCTAAGATTGAACTAGCTCACTGTACATTCATTCTAACTTGATTTTTGTCCTATATCTTTAAGGTATATGACATAGAATATTGGCGAATAATGCTGTGTGAGAGTCTTGTGTCTAATTTTCAGTTTGGTTTGGTTTATATTTGACTTCTTTATTCAATGATATTAATCGTCGTGTGTTATTTAATGCCACAGTCATTATTATAGAAGAACAGCAGGATTACTATTTAACATATGTTTTAGGGATAAAAGGGTTCATACCTTTCCCAAAGGTATTGGTCCGAAGTTGAACGTTGTAGCTCGACTGGAGTTCGAATTCGCATACTACGAATTCGCATACTACGAATTCGAAGTCCAGAACTTCAGGCATTACCCAACGAAGACTACCCTTGTCTCATTTACGTGAAACACTTAGCCAAACAGACTTTTTATAATCCAAGATGATTTATCTGAACTTGGGCAGCATCGAAGAATGTTAGCGGAGACAAAAGGAGAGAAGATGAAGTGATCATTATGAAATGAAGTCGTTTATATCAGGAAAGGAAAAGTCGGACTCGTTTTCACAAATAAATACCATTCATTTTATTACTGATGTTATAAATTCCTTCTGGATCGTTCTCACAAACAAGAAGACCTGAGGTGGTATTTTCATGTCGAGCAAGGACATGTCCATTTTTTCATAAATCATAGCCCTTCCTCGCTGCGAGTAAGTTTCACTTACCCTCGAAATTTTCCTCCTTTCGAATTACTCTAAAAGTATCTCTCTGACTAGCCCTTTTTAAAAATCTCCAAATCCCTGGCGAGAGTTATTGTGATTGACTTTTTATCGATCAGGCAGGTAGTCGTCAGGGTCATGCTTGGTTGAATGATTGATTGATTTTTACTTAATTTCAACCTGTCTGGGGTTATGTTATACCAAACCTTTAGGGAATAACGTACATTGTGTATTCATATTTATATTTTTTGTGTATTTTCTCCTACTGTATTGCACACGGTCGTATGATATCAAGTATTTGACCCAAAGATAGAAACCAAACAGATACTACCACTTCGGGTCAAGGTGGACCTGGGAATAATGGCAATGAGCGTACTCCGCTCTTCCAAGAGCTCCAGAATTGAAGACTCACCGCCAGATTCAATAAAGTGTCATAACCATTTTGTAGTAGTCTTATTCGTCAGTAGGATATACAGTGTATTCTATGGCCAGTCGGCTGGTCAGGATCTCTAGTGTTAGAAGATGGCTACTGCCGCATACTTGAATGTTTTCACACACGTTTAAGGTCAACAGTAAGTATTTTTCATTTGAGTTACTAACCTAAAAAAATTTAAATCAGTCTAAATGCTTTCTAGAGAGACCTCGTGTCTTTGGCCCGACCATGTGTAGGCCCACGGAAGCCCTCGTTAAACTGACCATGTGATACGTGTTTTACCCATTGGTAAGAGGTTACATATGAAAACTCTATATATATATTCGCTCACTGGTCACGTAAGTAAGTTTAGTCGTGGGGCTCTAGTAATGCAGTGTGTCTGGAGTAGGAATAGTTTTCCTTCTTTTACAAAACCTTGTCATACCCAGGTTAAAGAGCCCAATCTATCCTTCTATTTGCCCGTAGCTGGCGGAAGAGTAATTGGATTCACACTATCTAAAGAGTATTAGCCTTTTGTTAAATTCAAACAGCTTCGTTCAGGATTTGAACACGGGCATCCCAAATCCACTTTACACGATAGTAACAGTTATTTTCCGATAATCTCTGGTGTAAATACACACAGAAAAAAAAAATGGTTGTAAAATTATTATTAAAAATGACATTTGAATGAATGAGAAGATCTGTTTCGAATTCTACCGACTTTGTTGTGACGAGTTAAAAGAAAGTTATCACAAATATCTCGCTTAGGTAGACAGTACGCTTTCTTGCAAATTTGGTCTAAAAAAAGCCTGTTGTTTTTCGTATCATATTCTTTATTTATGGATGCCAAATAGCCGACTACTTATCTATCAAAGGTGTGATTTTGGGGTTCTGATATTATTCTCTATTCTGCATTTTATCGTGATTATTATTATTATTATTATTATAGAGAAATGTTTTTATGTATAGAAACATAACCAGGAGAGCTTCTGTTCCCACAGCGAAGTACATCTATTTTTGATGAACAGAAAAAAAGAAAGCAGAGAGAGAGAGAGAGAGAGAGAGAGAGAGAGAGAGAGAGAGAGAAAGAGCAGGGGGAAAGGGCAATTCTTTCGAAATCATTTGATGGGATTGTTTTTAATCTCTCATATATATATATATATATATATATATATAAAAGAAAAAATATGTATGTACATTTTTTCTTTGTCTTTTAAGATAAGATTTTACCGAGGTTTTGGGGAAGAAGTTCCGGCCTTTCAGAGAAGTTTTAGTATACCTATTGCACAGATTAGCCAGGCAGATAAAAATGCCTAATGTACTTATGCCATATATATGCGCACACAAACAAGTAAATAAACGAGCAGGCATGTGTCATGTGGTCTCTACGCGCCTACTATTGTCTCTAAATTTATGTAAGACAGTGAAAAACAGGCAATCGAAAACTTTTTAAAAACTCGCTTAAAAGCCCTCATCGGAGGCAATTAAGCTCGTTATCTAGTCACATTCTGTCCATGGAATTTATAATATTACTTGGATGGACGCGGCAGTAATCTTTCAAATTCCAGAGTAGATTGATACACTTAACACTAATGTCTTTGAGAAAGGCATGAATCCAATATTATCTCTCCCAGCAGTGGACAGATATCTTGTCTCATCACTCTTTTGCTATTAGGAAATACCGTAATAAAGGAAGAAAATTTTTTAATTCACACTAACTTTCGCCTTTATAGAGATTTTGGTGCCAGGAAAACCAGTTGGCTGGTAAAAATACCTGTCACATAAACAAAGTATACAAAAATTTTTTGAAACTTGTTGGGGAATACTGAGCCGTTTTGTAATCTAAAAGAAACTCGTCACTTGAAAGGATAAAGGCGGCACAAGGTAAATTTGACATAACAGGCATAATTCCCGTGTGTATTTACCCAACCCCTCCACCTCATTCAGGATTTAAACTCAGACCACCGATTCCATTTTCTCCAATGATAACCGTTATACTAAGCGCTCCTCCATTATGAATTTACTCAACTCCTTCGCCGCCAACCTGATGTAATACAGGCCACTTTTTATGAAGGAGTACAGGTGGTTTGATTTTCGAGTTTTCTTTTTCTTAAAATGCCATGAGGGCTATTCATATCAAATTCGACATTGAAAACAAACAGAAAAATACCAAGTGCAGGTTATGGGTATATATATAATGAAAAAATAATATAAAACGATGAAAATGATAACTAACTGTTGTACCAGACAATCATAGCATTTATAAAATGCAAAAAAAAAAAACCTTGTATAAATGAACTTTTGAATTCCTTAGAAAAGGGAATTATCAATATGAGGGGAAAGTAACTAAAAAAAAAGCTGGAAAAATCATAGAAAAATAGAGTGCGTATTATAATTACCTTCCGTCAACAGACGACTTGGGTAAAGACCAGTATTTGATTTTGTTTGTTTGGGTTTTATGGAATATCAACCTTTGTAGGTTATTTAATGCCAAATCCATTTTTATACTAATAAAAAGTTCTATTCCAAACAATCTAATTCAGCATAAGTACACAGTTTAATAGCCAAAAATATTTCTATTTCAAGCTATTTAATTTTGTCAAACAGTATAAGAATAGTTTTTGTTTACATACAGTTCATTGTCAAAACAGCTCTGTTTTGAACAATTCAATATAGCATGAAAACAGTTGTATTTCAAAAGATTCAGTTTAGCGTAAGTATGCGGTTTCAGTGTCAAAACAGTTCTATTTCAAGTAATTCAGTTTAGCATGAGTACACAGTTTAGTTCTATTTGACCTATAGATAGGACCCTATTTGTTATGATCTTTCTTCGCCCATTCTCCCTCTACTTGTTGGTAGAATTTTCTTTCATTGTTTTGGAACGTCCCGTTTTGTGTGTATTGTTTGGTCCCGTTTCGGTATCTTTATAGTCTTCATTCTTTCGCCAGTATCTTTTGCTTAGTCTCCTCAAATTTTATTTTTTGTTCTTGTCGTTCTTTTTCAGTTTCGTCGGAATATATTTTAATGTTCCGTTTTAGTATTTTTGCTTATTGTCGTAGATTTGTTATCTGTGATTTTAGTTTGAGTTCTCATCTTTCTGTCCATGGTCTTCAAGTACACACCATTTTTTTCACAGACAAATTTTGCTCCTGCATATATTAAATCGTTTAACATCATGATGTTTTGGGGATATTTGTTAAAAAGTCGTTCACTTTCTCGGTTTCGGACTTGCCTCCTCTAGTTTGGATCCTAAGAGACGGCAATATGGCTTTCTTTTCAGACATGATTCTTTTAATGATATCTACATTCATTTTTACCTCTTGGGCCAGTGTTTGCGTCTGAGTATTTGCAGTGTATCGGTCTTTGTCCTTTAGGGTTTGGTTTGGAGTTTCTGGCTTTCCTGTATTTAGTGTCTCGATTACTGTATTAGGGATCTGTTGATGAGATTGCCTATATATTTGTTGATGGATTAGTTCAAGGTCAAAACATTAATATTTCTATAACCTCTTTTTATTGGGATGCTCCTAAAAAATAATATAATACTAGTTTGTTATCTTCCCAAGTCCATTTTCTACGCTGTGGTCTCTGGTGTAACTGGTCTATTTGTTCATAGTTTGTTTATCCGGAAAAAGAACTGTCAACTTTCGCAGGATGCCTATCGAATCCACCATGTTAGCTAACAAGGGAGTACCTGACGATTATGACACCCAAACCTATTATCTGGGCCCCATGTTGAATAATGTTTCGATTTGTTATTTTTCATGAGTAGTATATTGTTGCTATAGCAGACCCAGGGGTGGTTTATTATCCGTGAACCTGACACAAATGTGATCGAGAACAGTTTTGGTAAATGTTCATGTACAGTGGCTCATAAAAAAAAAGAGAAAAATTTAAATTTTTAACTTAATTAAAGTTCACAGTCTGGCTATTTTATATTTTACCGCTTATAATAAGTGGCTGAGCAAGTTTCAGGTATTCCTATATCACCTTTTTCGTTTTTTATTTATTGCCGAAATTTTAGACTTCATTTTTTATTTATTGCCGAAATTTTAGACTTCGTTTTTACTGAGTCTGGTCTTTCAAAGTTAAGACTATGCTCCTTACATATTTTATCGGTTTCATTGAGGACGCTGATTATTCTTAATTTGCGCTTTATTTTCCCATAAATAGCCAGAAGGCACTAGTAAATGATAGAGAATTTATCGCAGAAAATTTTACGGTTTAAATCTAATTCATGCTTTTGAAAAAGTTTAGCTGAAAAACATTCTGGAAAAAATGTCCTCATTTAAATCACAAATATTTACCAAGAAATTTAACAAGCAACAAAATCTATTTAGCATTTTAAATTAAAGACAATTTTCGGTAATTGCAACTTTCTGTTCATAAAGCAGGTAGTCCACAGCGAAGATTTCGTCCTTATCCCTAGGAGCAGGTGTTCTATGTGGTTCCTATTTTTTTTTCATTTTTCTAAAAAAAAGAAAGGTCACATAATCCTTCGGTGAGTGCACCAAGAGCACCAATCACAATTTGTATAATTGTCACTTTCATGTTCCACGGTTTTTAATTCCCTAGTACTTATTCTTCTGTTCATTTTCTTTCAATTTTACTCTACGGTCAGCCAGGATAGCAAAGTCTACAATTTTGGAATTTTTTTTTATGTTGATTATTATAAGGTCTGGTCGTCTGGCCGAGATTAGCTGATCCGTTTGTTTGTTAAAATCCCATAGGAGTTTGTGTGTCTCATTCTCAATGACGGATGCTGGGTTGTTCATATACCATTTGTTTGTATGGTCAAATTTGAATTTCTTGCACAACTCCCGGTCGATCCCTTTGCCCACCTAGTCGTGTCTAGTCTTTTACTTCTCCTGTGCCAATTTACTGCATTCGTTTCATCTCTATCATCATATAAACTAAATTTGCTATATTGTTGTGTATTATCTATTTTCGCTTTGATATTATTGGTTCTTATGGCTTTGTTTTATGCTGCTATCAGTAGAGATTCGGTTTCTCTCTTATTTTATTATTTCGGATTGGTGTAAATAGCATTTCATTATAATTTTACTGCTTCGGAGTTTTTCATTCCAACGTTATCTGATGGTATTTCAATTGAGTTTAAGTGACGACAAGTATCTTCAAGTCTGCAGGACTCTTTAAAAACCTTAAGAAAAAGCCAAAGAGAAATAAACAACACACACACAAAAGAACAATGCAAATATATTCAAGGCCAAATCACTTTCATGTTCCAATTTTTTTTAAATTCTCAGGCAAGGTCCAAGTATTTGTCTCTCTCTTTGTTTTCTTTGATTTTCACTCAATGGTCAGCTGGGACGGCAAAGACCAATATTGGACAGGTTCTCTTTTTTTTTGGTTAATTATGACAAGGTCTGGAATTCTTGCTGGGATTAGGTGATCTGTTTGTATCTCAAAGTCCAAGAGAATCTTTTGCGTCTCATATTACAGGACAAATTCCGGTTCGCGCATGTATGATTTGTTAGTATGGTCATATTTCAATTTCTTGCACAATTCCCAGTGGATTACCTTCCCAAAACATATATATCTTGTCTTGTACTTCTTTAGTGCCACTCTGATGCATTCACTTATGTGAGGTGTTGTTTTGTCTCTATCACCACACTTGCTCTTCTGTTGCGTCTTATCTATTTAGGCTTTAACATAGTTGGTCCTTATGGTGTTGTTTTGTGCTGCTATTCGAAGGGATTCAATTTCTATCTTAAGGTTTCGCTTTTGTTAGATATGTCCAGGTCTTCTTGTCTGAGATTTCGTCAGCTTGTCACTTGAAATATTTATATAGTTGTTTTTCTTCTCATTTCTATTGCCTAGTTGTTGTTGCTCTACTGATCTTCATATTGTCTGAACGTTTTCTGGTCACTGTAATCACTCTTTTTTTACTCTTTCTATGTAGACTTCGAATTATTTTAATGCACTCACACTATCTACATTGTTGGTGAGTATTCTTCCTTTTTCTTTTTTGGACACATAGACATGGGGATATACCCTATGATGTGACTGCATCGACCCTCCCTGACACTATAAATTGTAAGTGACTCGGTAAATGAGTCAAGTGAGTCTAATCAGTTACCGGTAACCGTTACTGTCTGTATTTTCTTAAATATATATTCCTGTAAACCTTACATCTCTTTTTGTTATTCATTTCTAGTCCTTCAAGACCACAACACACATTTAGTCTGTCACTATCATCTTTTGGATTTAAGGCCTTATACATCGTCGTAAGTTTTCTTGTCCGGTGGTGCATTTAATGATTTTTTTCCTTGTCTTTTTCAAGAATTTACTGTCTGCCATTCTAATCATGATTGTCTATCTCCTCGCGAATTTCTAATTTTAGCGATTTGGCCTTTAATATATTTTCATTGTTTTATTTTTTTTTGTGTGTTATTTATTTCTCTCTGGCTTTTTCTTAAGTTTCTTAAATCTGAGCACGTTGGTACTTGTTGGGTTACTTTTTTTCAGTAAGGATATTTTAAAAAGTTATCTCGTTTCTTCATCAGTACCTGTCATTCCCATAGAACTCTACATTTAACTTTCGCCTTGTTTAATATGCATTCTGCTGCTTTCAAGGGAAGTGTTCATATTCTTCATACTGAGTATGTATTTCAAATGTCTTCTGAAGTGTGTCAACATTTTTTACAGTTACCGAATATTTATTGCTTATATCTGTTGGTAAGTGAGGACCAATCAAAACGTGTGGATTGAGCTATCTGTTTCTTATTTCTGTGTTGAATCAGGTGTATATTTGCAGAGACAATCATGTATATATATATATATATATATATATATATATATATATGGGGGGTAACTGTCTATCTATCTCTTTACTAGCTGGCCCGTAAATTTGGTACAAAACCACTAGTTTAAGGCTCGTAGTGAGATTTAAACTTACACTTCAATAGTAACTGACTTTATACGCAAGCTTGATAAATTATACTAAATGACGACGCATCTTTAAATATCTCAGTTCAGCATTGATTTAAACAAGGGCCCAATTTTGGTGCATGTAGCGAGGGTCAAATTCACTCATCGGTAGTAACTATATATATATATATATATACGTGTGTGCGTGTGTGTGTGTGTGTGTGTGTGTGTGTATGTGTGTGTTCTTATCAGTACATGTGCAAGTCTTCTCTCTGGCTGTTAGTCAATTCATCTTATAGTCAATCTCTCTCTCGTTCTCTCTTTCTCTCTCTCTCTCTCTCTCTCTCTCTCTATCTGGACTATTCATATCTATCTATCTATCTATCTATCTATCTTGTCTATTCATATTTATCTATCTATCTATCTATCTTGACAATTCATATCTACCTATCTATCTATCTTGACAATTCATATCTATCTATCTATCTATGTATCTTGTCTATTCATATCAATCTATCAGTTACTAATGTCACCTTTTTGACCTGTTCCTATCTACCTTGATAGATTAAAAAGAAAACTGCAGGAACATGCCTGTTAAGTTAATGTTGTAAATAATTCAATAAAGCGTTTTAGCTTCAAGAAATGAGCAGAAAGATGACAGTCAGGAGCAGAAAGCGAGTATCGAAAACATTGCCACGAAAAGATAAGTAAACGACAGTAACTTAATTACACTGGTTTACTTTGATGTCCCTGCAGCTGTAAATGGATTAAGGGAGATTAGTATCGCACAAAACGCAAACTCCGTATCCGCTTGAAATACTTGCGTGTGTGTGAGTGTGTGTGTGTGTGTGTAGGGGGTTATATATTTATCTTTAAATTAAAAAAAAAACAATCTTTGTATCAAACAAGGCGGTGTTAAATGTTTTCTCTCACGCAATATGTAAAGCCCTACTACTGGAGATATATTTCGAAATATTCGGCTGCTACCATGGATTTTTAAAGTATATCAATACATTGATAAGGAAGAAACTTGCCTTCCTATATGTCATTGCTCAATCAGAGTTTCCATGGTGTAATGGCTAAAGTGATGGTTCAAGTTCTAGTGGCACTATTACGTTGATTTTCATACTTCATACTCACACACTTGGTAAAGGCACGACACACCCCTTATTTCGCCGGCCGTGGGTTAAATAGTATCACTCAAGCTCCTTCAACAAGAAAGTCTCAGCAAATGAATAAGGTTAATTTTAATGTCATGTCAATTTGTCTAAGGTTATTTTATGCCCAGAATTTAGGGAATCGTGTTCATTTTTTATGTAGTTATTTTTTATGATTTTTTATGCGCAGTCTGATCGAATAAAAATAATTTTCATACAGATCAATTTCATTTATAGATGGGCCCCTAATAGACAATATTCCTGGTCTGAGTAGACCTGAGAGTAATCCCAATGCAACGTTACTTCATTCTCCCAGATCTCAGAAATTCCGTTTCTTCATCAGATGTCGTTAAGTATCATTCCTAGACCATACCTTTTTGCGGGGTGGAGTCTTACCTCTCTGCAAGGTATACAGTCTGCATATTCAGAGCCCCACTGACAAACCAACCTTCCTATTAAAAAAATGTCTCAAACCTATATCTTGCTCAGTCTCTAACTAAACACTGAAAAATTACAGTCAACAGCGCCCGATGCATTATATTTCCTAGTGAAAATAGAAGCCGCGTGCCGTATTCAAATAACTGAATGTGGTATTGTAATTGAGAAAGAGCGAAAAGTGTATCGGTCAAAATGTTATTTCTTTTATTACCGAAATACAAGTGAGAAATGAACAGTTCTCGAACCGATGAAATGATTGGTTCTGGTAGCTGTTGGTTAGAAAGAAAGAATATAGGGTAACAGAAAAGTAGGTAGGTAGCAAGATTAAAAAATAGACAATCAAAAGGTAGGGTAAGTGAATAAAGGCGGTATTTATCTGACATCTCACTGTGTCAGAATATGACACAAGGCCATTTCATAGTGAGGGCTGCGCACGAATTGAGACTCGTGCGAGGCAAGCGCAAAAAATTTTGACTCCGTCGAAATCCTTCTTTTAGGTTTCTGTTTCTGTTTCTGTTTCTTCACTTGATGGAATATCAACCTTACCTTATCCGATGCAGAAAAGTAAGACTTCCTCCCCAGGAAAATGGGGATCTCAGGCTATGACATTAAACTGATAGTGAGGCTCAAGTTTTGAAGATTTTCGGAGTGTGAAGATCCCTGTCATCGCCACTTATCCAATATCCATTCGGATCCGTAATGCTCGAACCTGTCAGTGTCCAATCCGTGAGTTAAATAGATTTGATTTAATACCATTACTTGACGCCATATAACGATGTCAAATAAATGAATATTATTAAGATAAAGATTATTCTGGAAACAATTTAATTATTCGTATTAGATTGGAATAATTAAACCCATACAACTGTGAAAATTATTTGTATTAGAGAGGCTTGGTTGTTTAATGACACATCAAGCTTCGTGGGTTATTTATGGCTAAAGTCATCCTTGTAGAAGAACAGCTTAATTGCTATTTAACCTATTGCTAGGGGATAATGAGATTCACACCTTTCCCAGAACTTGAGCCTCACTAGTCCGACTGGAGTTCAAACTCGTTGACTTCGAAGCCACAGAGCAGCACTTTAACCATTGTTGGGTAGGAAATTTCAATATCATAACTATGTGCAAAAAACAAACAAAAAAAACTTTTAAGAAACAACAACACAAAAAATATTAATATAAATGTACACTGAACTCAGTTATTTAATCTGTTGGCATAAATAACCCGGGAAGTGTTGGCGTGCCATTAAAATCAATTCAGAAGGACTTCAATGAATTTTTATCTCTGAATTTAGATACAGGAAATTTGGTGGTCAGTACTCATATAGTAACGCATACACAAATGAATAAAGTTGCTATAAAAGAATGAAAGGCATGAACAGATTAATTCCTCCTCTAGCAATGGGTAAATACTAAAAGAGCCCGAACACTCAAGCTTTCATAGAGCAGATCATCTCGGAGAAGGAAAATTTGAATTTAAACGCCATAGCAATGCGTCATGAGCTAGCATGACAGAATTACTCTAATTAATTGTAGTTAAAAGGAAGAGCAGACTCTTGTAATGGATTGAGGAAGTTATTGATTGGGTATATATTTAGGGCTATCTCTATAAATGTGAATATGTATATTAACTAGTGTTGAACGCATACGTTATATTAAAACGAATATATATATAAAACAAATGTGATACATAAGCATTTAAATTTCCTTTGGTTGCGCTGGTTTCCTCGTGGCTGAGAGGTAGAATCTTGGATTGGCGTTTCAGTAAGCCAGGTTTTGGTCTAGCCACATTGAAGAGTTTTGATAGAACGAAACTGTCTGTCTGTGGATGACAGTATTTATATATATTGGAGAGTGTATATTTAGGCAGCAAGTTATCATTCAAACCTGATTTTTCAAGACGACGGAACACCGTTTGTTTATTACTTTTAATTTTATTGTTTCAAGACACCTTGTTATTTTTCTAGTGTCGGGATCTAGATGGTAAAGGAATCGTCCTATATATTATGCCCAAGCGGTTTCGACCATATTTTTGGTCGTCATTAGAGGTAGTGAATTTTTGAGTTGACTGTTGAGTTTTTACTTGGTGGAGTAGCCAATGAGGGGTTTTCCTGGACTACGGTCGCCAAATTTATATATATATATATATATATATATATATATATATATATAAATTTGGCGACCGTAGTCCACGAAAAGTCACAACTCCGGTTTAACTCGACCAAATAATACTTATATATATATATATAAGTATTATTTGGTCGAGTTAAACCGGAGTTGGGAGTAATTCCATCAGGACAAGAGTGAACATTTAATTTTCCTGGTAAAGAGCTCAATGTAACAGACTTAACAAAGCAATAATTTCATTAAGAAAAAACACAAACTGGTCACATTAAGATTATAAATTTATTTCCATCCTGTTATGTGCTTTTGAAAAATTAAAAAACACGAAAAAAATTAATTATCCATAAGAACTGAAGAAGTCCTGTTAATTTTTTTTCGTGTTTTTTGATTTTTCAAAAACACATAACAGGATGGAAATAAATTTATAATCCTAATGTGACCGGTTTGTGTTTTTTCTTAATGAAATATATAAGAAAAAGTCTACAAACCATCATTTACCTATTATAAGATTTTTAAAGATCGTAACTCCATGCGAGTAACCAAACTCTTCAGATACCAATCACTCAATGGAGAGAAAATACATTTTTAGATTAAAAAAATTAGATATTTTTTCAATAGATTTTTATTCGTTTAAAAAAACGAGGGGGAAACAAAAATACACACACACAAAACCACACACACACACACACACACACACACACACACACACACACACACACATATATATATATATATATATATATTATCTGTAGCCTGACCTTATTGAAAGTTATTGGTAAAAATTTAATTTGAGTTTTATTGGAAAATGTTTGCAATTGATATGATTAATATTCTCCAATTAACGACTGAGAATATATCAAAAATGAATACAGGAATCATTTGATTTTTTTAGATTGGGTTAATGAAAATAATAATCTAAGTAACTCATTCTGTTTTACTGTCCTGGGTATGACACTCAGCTACATCTAGGGAGTATGGAGTACTCCCTTTAATGAGCACGTATGGAATACTCGCTATAATGAACCCGATCTAGAGAGTATGAAGTACTCCCTTGAATGAACACGATCCCCTATTCGTAAAATAATCCAGGATGGGTTGAAATAACATTGAAATCAATCAACAAATAAATCAATTTCTTTTATCAATTGAAGCATTTAATTTTTTTCTTTATTCACTGTGCTCATTTAAAAAAAAAAGGAAAAGCAAAAATTTAGAACACAGGAGTCGATAGGTAATTCCTGTTTTTTTTTTAAGCTTTGAGGGAAATTAATTTGATTGTCTTTTTTTTTGTAGGTTAATGCAAAAGCCATCGTTGTAGAAGAATAACGGTGAAACTATTTAAACAATAGCTGGCGAGGTGCGGGTGGATAAAGGAGTTCATACCTTTCCCAAGGGTATTAGTCGGAAAGTGAATGCAGTAGCGTGACTGGAGTTCGAACTAGTTTACTTCGATATCACAGTTCAGCACCTTAGCCACTACGCCCAAGAAAAATGCAGATTAGGTTGTACACAAATGAGTATTGTGTCGGATTTAATGTTAACAAAGCTGTTTTGTCCCAGAAAATGCCGAAAACCATTGGTAGTGTGCTTGTGTGTGTGAGTGTGCACGCGTCTCCCTCTCTCTCTCTCTCTATATATATATATATATATATATATATATATATAATTCTGTCAAACGTATGAGTCGAGCTACTTTATATCAGGTGCTCGAATTAAGGTGTGAAAATAGCTTTAGAATCCTCAAGCTCACGTTGAATAGTGAAGAAGCAGGTGTATATTATGCGAAACATTTAAGTTTCAATTTGAAAAGAAAGCAGTTGGACGTTAACGCAGATGATTTTCTTTTTCACTGAGGTACGTTTCACAAAGTTAATATTTTTTTTCGAAATGTTTTATTTTCGTTTTTGATTTTATCCTTTAATTTTCGTTTGTTCATATGATCAACGTCGTGCATTTTATCTGATATCGCAGGTACCAGGCCACAGGTTGCACCCTTTCACCCTTAACAGAAATAAACTATCTTCGAAATAATTCCTGAAATTCACAGAGTACTTCTGTTTTTAATGACATAATAAGAAAATACAAATCGAGAAGAAATGTAATGTATATACACACACCTATATATATATATATATATATATATATATATATATATATATATATATATATATATATATATATACGTGCGTGTGTGTGTGTGTGTTCCTATATAAATATACATTACATTTATATTATATATATATATATATATATATATATATATATATATATATTACAGCTATATTATATATATATATATATATATATATATATATATATATATATATATATACGAACATACATACACATATACACATATTTGCAACTACAAATTCATGTCATGTATATATATATATATATATATATATATATATATATATATATATGCACATAACTATTTGAACAAGCAGATAGCTTATTTCAATCGCTTAAATTTGCAGTATTAAAAGAATATTACGCCATGAAAGCACAGCTTATAGACAAGGCATGTTATGTGGTTTCATCTTACTTCTTTCTCATCTATTTCAAATGTTGAAATAGATGAGAAACGAATTAGACAATTTAGATCTCCAAACGCGCAAAATCCTTTATGACTCCCAACAGTCTTAAACAATATAAAACAGATTTTATGCTTGATCAGATATATATGACAAATAGTGTGAATTTTACCCAACTGAAAGTAAGTTGGCGACCGTAATCACGGGCGACCCGAAGGCTCCTATTCCAATAGCAACTACAACGAGGTGTAGGGGAGACCGCTACTCCTTTCCCTGGATTGCTCCACTTTAACCTTGATACGCACCTTATAATGCTGAGTATTAAGCAAGGAGGCATCAAGTACCATTTTTTGAGTCGTTGGTATGACTCAACCTGGCATTGAACCCCGGTCTCCCGGACTATAGGCAAACACTGATCACAAATAATTGAACAATGGAGGGAACCAGATGAGCAGCACGAAGATACTCAATCACTTACAGTATTTCATGTGTACAAAGATAGAAAGTGTTTAAAAAATATTCCGATATTTTTCTCAGCTTAGTTTTTATGGCCAACCTCTGAATTTCAATTTTCTTCTTTTTTTCAAAAAAAAAAAAAAAAAAGAAAAGAAAAGAAAATTGGTGTTGAAAAAATGATAAAATAAAATTAAAATAAACAAGAAAATGTAAAAATAGAAAGCAAAAATAAGTATGTAGACGAATAAATGGAATTAGAATAGATATGTCCAATTTTTTTAAGATCAAAATTCATGATTTGATAATATTTTCCCTTCATGTTTAGGAAGTTTCCTAGTATACAAATAGTTGTCTCTTTAAATGCCTAATATCGTAAAATATATCTTAACATTATTATTGTTTAACTGTTTGTATAATTCTCACTTCACCAGTAACTGGTAATCTTCAGTGAAGACCAAGTGACAGCAGGTTTTCTCGAATCTCCAGGATCTCAGTATTATAACTGTTCTCAGCAGTTCTATATTTTGGATAATTTCAATTTTTCTTCAGATTTCCTATTCCTTATTTGCCCAGTCGGCAAAGGGTGAAGGGTATATCGACTGCTTCTCTGCATAGGGGTAAGACCTCCTCCCCCACCAACGAGTGTCCTAGATATGACAGTTAACTGATGGTAAGGTTCCAGTAATTTGGAGAATGCCGAGTACCCCTTTCTTGCTATCATTCCCAGGTCCACTCTGCCCCGGAGTGGTGGCACCTGATAGGGTCCTGTCTATGGGTCAAATAGAACTACACTATGTACTTATACTAAACTGAATAGTTTGAAATAGAACTGTTTTTGACCTTGAAACGGCGTACTTATACTAAACTGAATTGTTTGAAATAGAACTGATTTTAAATAGTACTAAACTGTACTTATGCTAAACTGAATTGTTTAAAGTACGTGGTGCATTTAATTAATTTCCAGACCTTTTTTGTACCGGCGTTTAAAATTGTCATAGACTCTTGAAATTTCACTGTGTTATTGCGATACATGTTATGAGATGACTGACCAATTTTTATGATTTCAAGTTCAAATGAACAGCTACAGCAGCAATTGGAATACACCCTACTAAAGCCCGATTGTCACAGCTGGTGAATTTCAAGAATGCAATCTGGGCATGAGGACACTTTAGAAGAACGATATGCAATAAAATTGTGTTTTAAACTTGGAAAACATGCCACAGAAACGTATGGAATGCTTCAGACAGCTTTTCGACCATCTTGCATGAATCGATAATCAGTTTTTGAGTGGCATAAGAGATTCAAGGAAGGCAAGGAATCGGCGAGGGATGATGAGAGGTGTGGGAGGAGTAAGGAAGTCAATATACTAGAGTTGATTGACCAAAGGGTTAGGGTTTAGGGTTAGGGTTACAATGTTGAGGTTTTAAAAAAGTTCAAGAAGAGATTCCGTTGGAAGAGGCCAGCACTCTTCAAATTAGGTCAGTGGCATTTCCACCAGGACAATACACCAGTCCACTACTCCATCCTTGTCACAGACTATTTGACCAAAATAGACATCAAGACAGTTTCTCGCCCTCCCTATAGTCCAGACCTTGCTCCCTGTGACTTTTGTTTATTCCCTAAGCTCAGAGGCTGTCGTTATGAGACAATTGAGGAGATGAAAGAGGCAGTGACGAAGGTCATTGACACGCTCACACAAGAGGACGTCAATGTGGCCTGGCAGAAGTTGTTGGAACGGTACAAGTGCATTGCAGCCGGAGGAGATTACTTCGACGGGGACTAAAGTTTCATGTGTGTACTATCAATAAAAGTACCCATACGAAAATAGTCTGGAAACTTATTTAATGATCCTCGAAGAACCTTTTTTTGACATGTAGCTGAAGTGTTTTGACATTTAACTGTTTTTAAACAACAAAAAACTATACTTATACTAAAATGATTTTTTAAAAATTACTTCCGCGTTAAATGACCGGAAAAGGCTTGATTCGTCGTAAAACAAAACAACCATCTGACCAACCAACCACCCAAACTATCAATTAAGTCTCTTTTTCGTGTTCTTTTAACTGGTTTCGAATGCTCCGACTATTATTCTTATCACGTTCACCTTTATGATTAATACAGTTTTCTGTTCACGTGAAAGTTCCACCTATTTCTATAGTTTTTACCTTTGCCATATTTTTTTACTCTGTAATCTTCGTCAACAGCGAACTCCACATAATATTATACTCTTTGCAAGTTTTTCAAACCAGAGTTAGTTGTTTGGCTTTCACTGGTGTCTGAATGACAGCAGGCCTCCTCAGGTCATCTAGACTCATCTGAGTATTCTGTCCAATCTTAACAATGCTGTGGTCTAGATAATCTCGATTATCACTTCGATTTTCATTTCTTCCAGTCTTATTCTCTAAGCCTTTGGGTATCGCTCCAGGTTTTCCTGCTACATTTGGTATCACCGTCACCCTCATGTTCGTCAATTTCTTTTAATTTTCTTGGAGTGTCCAAGTAATTGTCTGTCATTTTGATTTCTTTTATTTTCACTAGATGACAAGGTCTTTTTTTCTTATTAATCGACACGAGGTCTAGTATTACTCCCGGGATCAAATGATCTGTTTGTATCTCAAAATCCAAGAGAATTTTATGCTTCTCATTTTCTAGGATTGATTCTGGTTTGAGCTTATACTATTTGTTTATATGGTCAAATTCTAATCTCTTGTTAGAAATTGAACTGTTTGATGATTTAACTGTGTAAACAAATCACTGATTGTTTTTTAAACTTTTAGTGATATATAACAATATTTTGAACGATTTAACTCTGCAAACGGATGAATGTTGTTGAAGAGAATTATTAGAGTTAAATAACAATACTTGTAACCACTTCACTAAGTGCACACAGGTGATTAAGTTGGGGGCCAAATGAATAAGACAGCATAGAAGATTGTGTCTCTCCTCCTTACGTCGAAATCTTTAACTCAAAGTTAATAAAAGGTTTTGTACCTGAACAAGAAGTCGTTACGTGTTTTCGAATTCCGAGATTCCTATGTTCTTACTAAATTTATCGTTATGAACATTACATGTCTATTTCGCACATGGCCATATTCGTGTATATGGCTACGCATCACTCGTTTTAAAATGTTTTTAACAAAATGTGTTAACAAATCATATATATATATATATATATATATATATATATATATATATATGTATAAAGAGGATTTAACATTAAATGACCGACAATAGTTGATATACCTTAAAATCCAACCAAACCAATCTTCTCGGTCCAACTTCTCATGACTTACCTGTTAATATATTCCCAGTATCCTGAGTTTAGAAAACCAGATTTTCTTTAAAGTCCTCCTGATTTTGTCTACAAGTCTTTGGCTTGTTGTGATGAACTTTGCAACCTCTTTTCAAATTTCTCTCATCCTCATCGTATAACCTATTTGTGTTGGTTTACTTTTAAAATAACTGGGGTTTATATTTTTTTGCACTGCGCAACTCCATTTTCTTTTCTTGAGTCTCTCTGATGTATCGTTGCTTTTGACATTATGTACCTGAAATTAGAACTATCAACACTGGTTCTATGTCGACCGGGTCCACCATGTGGGCTATTAAGGGACCACCTGTAGATAAAGAAACTCAAATATGTCATTTCAGTCCCACGTTCGATTGTATTCATTTTTGTTATTTTTCATGTGTAGTAGAGGGTTGATGTACCCGACCCAGGAATTGATTAACATCTGAGCTCCTGTGAAAGATTTGACCTGGTATTCTCCCTAAAAAGAGTGCCGTCAGAGGGTCACAAAAAAGAAATTAAAAAAAAAACAAAAAAACCCAAAAAAAAAACAAACAAAATAACCACAAAACATTCATGTCTTCTCATTCAAAAGTTTTAAGTTTTAACTTATTCATAGAATAGTGGGTTAATCTACCTTTTAAACGTAGACTTTGATTTTAAAATAGGTGCCTCAGTTTATTGCAAATTTCATCATTAGAATAATTCCTTCGAATAGAATGATTTCTTTTATCTTCACGGCCTCTTTTTTTTTTTTATTAATATTTCTTTTCAATTTCCTATTTTCCAATCCCCATACCAAGCCTTTGGTGATCTTATCAAGAGGGCCCATTACAGTTGTCATCACCGCCAGCTTCATGTTCCATAGCTTTTTTAGTTCTCTGGCAAAGTCTTATTGCTATCATTTTAATCACTTGGTAGTTTAACACACCAATGTTTGCTGATGCTCTTTCTCTGGAGTTTTGGTGACAGTAAGTCTGCACAATTCTCCGGCATTCTTCTCAGTATTCTGGCCGATCTTAATAATGCTGTAGTTTGAATGGTCTCCGCTTTTCCTCGTATTTCCACCTTTTCCAGTCCCTTTACCAAGCCGTTGGGGATTGTTTCGAGAAGATCAATTACATTGGTATCCCTGTCACCTTCATATAACATATTTTTTTCAGCAAGATCTAAGTAATTATCTCTCGTTTTGCTTTCTTTTAATTTTACTTAGTGGTTGGTCTGGACGGCAAAGTCCACTATTCGTCAGATCTTCTTTTTCTTGTTGACTACCACAAGGTCTCGTGTGGATGAGAAGGCATGAATGTTTTGTGGTTTGGAGGTGCCCGTGGTGTAGTCGTTATCGTCGTAGGAAATGGACACGGCGACACGAGTTCAAATCCTGGACGAGACTGATTGCATTTCACATAGCACTAATACCCTTGGGAAAAGTATGAATCCAATTATTCTCCCTTCAGCTATGGGTAAATAGTAAGACAGACTAGGTTCTTCAGCCTTGGTTATGCAACTAGTCTAGGAGAAGGAAAACTCTGAATTCAAACCTGTTAAACCCCGCTTAAAAATTGATCTTGTGTCATATCCTGCCAGAGCGGAGGGGTTGGTAAATAGTACCATAAGGTCTCGTTTTCTGGGCAAGATTAGGTGATAATAATAATTATTATTATTTTAGTTTTTTTACACCAATGTTAGCTGATAGTTTTTCACTAGAGTTTGAGTGACAGTAAGTATCTTCAGGACTCTTATTATTATTGGGTTGATATTATTATCATATTTACCAACCCCTCCACTCTGGCAGGATATGACACAAGGTCAATTTTTTAGCGGAGTTTAACATGTTTGAATTCAAAGTTTTCCTTCTCCTAGACTAGTTGCCTCACCAAGGTTGAAGAACCCAGGCTACCCTACTATTTACCCAATGCAGGAGGGAGAATAATTGGATTCATACCTTTCCCAAGGGTATTAGTGCTATGTGAAATGCAATCAGTCTCGTCCAAGGTTTGAACTCGTGTCGCCGTGTCCATTTCCTACGACGATAATCATTACACCACGGGCACCTCCTAAATTGATATTATTATCATTATTATTATTATTTAGGTTGATTGTTTGATTATTTGCGGTGTTCTCAAGAGTTAACGCACAATATGATGATGTTAAATGGAGCTGATGGAGTTGTCTTCCCCCTTAGGAAAGGCTTATTTTTTCGGAAATAATAGGAACAATCAATACAAGAAGGTTAAGGCGATAAAACCGAATGCCAGCTAAAGCTCAATACATGCTTCATTGCTCATGCGCAGACCAGCACAAATGCACAACCCAGAGAAAATCTCCAAGAATTTCTTTTTTCTTTTACAGTAGTAAAAAAATTATTTGGTTCTTCATTCAAATCAGATTAGGAGAGTTTTGTTTTGTTTGTGTTCTTTCACAAACTGACTAAAAAAACCCGCAAATTCTTCCCTTTTCAAAGTTGCACTTTGTACCATTTGGATTATTATTATTATTATTATTATTATTATTATTTACTCCTTTAGATTTTTTCACTTCAGTGTTAGCTAATGGTTTTTCACTGGAGTTTGAGTGACAGCAAGTCTCCTCAAGTCTCCAGGACTCGTCTCAGTATTCTGGCCGTTCTTAGCAATGCTGTCGTTTGGATAGTCTCTACTCGTCCCCCAACTTCCAAGTCCTCCAGGCCTTTTAATAATCCTTTTGTTATTGTGCCTAAAGCACTCATCACAATTGTCACAATAGTTGCTTTCATGTTCCACAGCTTTTTCAATTCTCTGCAAGGTCCAGGTACTTATCCTTCTTTTCACTTTCCTTCAGATTTATTCTGTGGTTCGCCGGGACAGCAAAGTTGACAATTTTGCAAAATCTCTTTTGTTTGTTGATTATTATAAGGTCTGGTCTTCTGGCTGGGATTAGGTGATCCGTTTGTATGCTAAAGTCCCATAGGAGTTTATGCAAGTCATTTTCTAGGATAGGTACTGGGTTGTGCATATACCATTTGTTTGTATGGTCGAATTGAAATTTCCTGCACATTTCCCAGTGGATCACCTTGCCGACCCAGTCGTGCCCCCCTTATACTCCTTCGCTGCATTATTATTATTATTATTATTTACTCATTAGAGTTTTCACATCAGCGTAAGCTGATGGTATCTCACTGGAAAATGGGTGACAGCAAGTCTCCTCAAGTCTCCAGGACTCTTCTCAGTATTCTGACAGTTTTCAATAATGCTGTAGTTTGGATGGTCTCCACTTCAAATCTTCCAGGCCCTTTAATAATCCTTTAGTTACCGCGTCAAAGGCACCAATCACAATTGGTATAATTTTCACCTTCATGTTCCATAGTTTTTTTCAATTCTCTAGCAAGGTCGAGGTACTTATCTCTCTTTTCACATTCTTTTAGTTTTATTCTGTGGTCTACCGGGACAGCAAAGTCGACAATTTTGCAGATTTTCTTTTTTTTGTGGATTATTATAAGATCTGGTCTAGGACAGGTTCTGGATTGTGCATATACCATTTGTTGGTTGTGCATATACCATTTTATTATTATTATTATTATTATTATTATTATTATTATTATTATTATTTATAGCAGAATATGTTATAGCACTTGGAGTTGTACTTTTTGTAATGGTGTTTCTGTTTGTCGAAAGAGCTTTAGCATGTCTTCAAATTTATTCTGTTAACAATTTAATCGGCTTAAATATTTTCTCATAACGTTTTCATGTATTCGCATGATTTCATCAGATGTCTAGTGATTGTTTCTTGTGATGGAGAGGTGTCGAGTGACAACAAGTCTATTTCAATTCTTGGTGTCTTTCCAAGTCCTTACCAGCAGTAGTTCTATCTTTATTCTTCTTAGAATTTCCTTCCTTCCATCTTGTTCCTTTTGGAAGATAATCCAATTATTATGATTAATAGATCGATCGAACAATTGAGTGATTGAGTTTAACAGCATGTAAATACGTCTAGGGTTATTTTATGCCTAGAGGTTGCTGTACATTTCATTGTACATTTGAATGTTTTTGTTGTTTCTTGATAGTTTTGTGAACACCATTTTATGGTATCAAGTACATCTATCTAGTACAAATAATTTCCATAGAGTTGTATGGTGTCAAGTATTTCAAGGGATTATATGATTTCAAGTAACTAATCATAATCCTCTTTAAAAAAATTAAAGCTTCAAAAGTCTATTCTCTATACAAATAATTCGTACAGCTATTTGTTTTAAAATATTCCTTATACAAATAATTTGGACACCATGATATTGTTTCAAGTGTTCATATATAATACAAAAAAATTGCCTACATATGGATTTACCGGCCCATTTGCCTAGTGAATAGTGTGTTCGGTAATGTTCCAGGAGACCTGAGTTCAATCCCAGGTCGAGTCACACAAAAGATCAAAAATGGTACTTGATGCCGCCTCGCTTAATATTCAGCATTATAAGGTACGGATCAATGGTTAAGTGAAGCATTCCAGGGAAAGGAGTAGCGCCCTTCTCTACACCTAGGTGTAGTAGCTCGTAAAAAAGGAGCCTTCCGGCCGCCCTCGACTACATTCACCAACTTTACTTTCCTAATAATAAGCAAACACTGATATGGTATCAAGTATTTCAGTCTAATGGAAATAATTAACACGCAGTTGTAAAGTTGCTAGTATTCCTATCTATTTCAAACGATTATATGGTTTTAAGTCACTATTTTCATTCAATAACGGTCCTTTTTTGTGCATAGTTATTGGTTTTTAAATAACTAATAATCTTTTATCAACAAGTACAGCTACATGTAACTATTCTTAGTACAATTAGAGTACATATATCTTAGATCAATTATTTCTATCGAATACTAAAAACTTAAAAAAAGCTATTTCACCCATATTTGGAACCTAATAATTACAATCACTTTGGTTTGGTGTGGACCAGCAAGGAATAGCCATGAAAAGTATTCTACACTCCCTAGCATATAGCTAGTTCCGAAGTTGAACTTGGCTTGCTGTATCCATTTTCTACAAACCAAAAAGTTCTTGGTCCGACCAAGATGGAAATTACTTACGGTTATGAAAAGTTTAGCAATTCAAGATATTAGTTCATTTTGTGGGTGGACTTTCTAGCGCTCTACATACATAGATTCATAAATCTGCCTAAAAGCTCTGTTTTTCGACTAAATTCTTACGGCTGGGATTTCATTGATTTGGTTTGGTTTTATTTGGTTTTATTGCATATCAACAATTGTAGGTTATTTAATGCCAAATCACCTCTGTACATATATATCAAATATATGAATTGCAAACGCATTTTGTTTATAACATTTTTAAACGAGACTAAGCTCATTCTTTTGCACAGTTGAATGGTTCCAAGTATTGTTATGTATCAGTAACAAGTCAATTAAACATCAGTCATTTGTTCACACCCAGTAAAATGATGAAACAGTTCTATTTCAAACAATTCACTTTAGCATAAGTCATTTGTTTACACACAGTTCAAATGTCAAACAGTTCTAGTTGACCCATAGATTTGACCTTATTAGGTTCTACCACTCAGCGTCATAGTAGACTTGAAATTGATGACAATGAAGAGGTACTCTACATTCCCCAAAGCTCCAGAATTACTGGAGCCTCACCATCAGAGTGTTAAGTATCGTATCCAAGAAACTTGTTGCGAGGATGGGTTTAACCTCTCTGCAGAGATACAGTCGGTGTATTCTACAGCGCCAGCCGAATGGGCAGACAGGAGTTCGAGTACGCGTAATTACCAGGAATTCAAATCGTAATCGACAAACAGGTCTTCGTTTTTTCTTCTTCTTTTTTAAAGATTGGTGAAACACAGTCTTCTTTTCTTTACATGTAACCGTTGTCTAAAACATTCTTTTAGTATTTTCATGTGATTATCGAGGAGATCGTGAATGCATTTGTCCCATTCTCTTTTTGCTTATAAATATTAATGAAGCAATTTCCGATGAATATTTATGAGAGGATCGCCAGAACAGTTTCAATCATTTGTGACCTCTCTCTTCATGTTTTTGTTTATTTATTTTTCTCTCTTACAAAGTTTGGAATAAACCTGGCCTGTGAAGTCGAATCATGTCTTTGTTTGATGAAAAGGTCGAGCGAAACAGCAGTCGAGATAACAATGAAAAAATAACGTAAAAACAAAACGTGCAGGGTTAACCAAATGGATAAGGCAAATATTAAATGAATAGATGAATAAAAAAAAGTATTTAGAAGAAGAAGAAGAAGAAGAAGAAGAAGAAGAAGAAGAAGAAGAAGAAGTGAAAATAGTATTTAAAGAAATATAACAAAGGAAGGATTAAAATTGGATTAAATAGAAAAAAAAGATTCGAAAATGAAATTAAAACATAGATAATAATGCTGCAAAAACTTTAGAACAAAAGAATAAATGATCAAAAAAGTTTAGAAAAGAAAAGAATTTTGGAAGATAAATGATTAAAGAAAGAAAAGAAAGAAGACCGGAAAAAATAGAAATATTGGAAAGAGAAGCGAAGAAAGAAATCAGTAAAATGGTGAAAAAGAATTATATAAGGAACATAATTTCTAAAAACATTGGGAGGAAAAAAGAACGGGTGAAAGAATTAAGAAATGAAAGAAAAGTGAAAAAATATGAAGAGTGAAAAATGAAAGACGTTTCCATCGAGCCTCTTCTCCAAGCGTTTTGTTAAAGTCCAACAGTGCAGCCATATGTTGGGACTTACATGGCTACAGCTTCGAAGAATTTCTGTTTTATTTTATCATTTTATAAGATTTCTAACAACTTCCAATTTAATAATGATAAGACTGGATATGGATGTTGTTTTTTTTTGTATAGCTTGGGAGCACTTTGATTCTGAAATATATCTTAGGATAAAATAAGCCAGCAAGTCCTTCAGAAATCTCGAAAGCTTTGGGTGTTCTGACTGATATATTAACATTAAAACCAAGATTGGTGTCATACTCATCGGAAACCTGGACTATATTTTGCCGTCACATCAAAAACTTGGAAAGATTCGATCAAGCTTATCTTTGAATAATTCTCAATACGAAACAGCAAGCCGATTCATCCAGCATTGAGATGATTCTCATACGCAATCAGATGTGGTGGGTTGGGCATATTACTATAATGGAGGACTTTAGACTGCGCAATTAGCTATTCTATTAAGAGTTGTTACACGGTAGGCGTCTAATACATAAACTTTTAAAGGGTGTCATCAAAAACAATCTGATGGCAGTCAGGATAGACTTTGGAGACTGGGAGTAGATGATAATTAATTGATCTACATAGAAAAAATTCATTTACGAAATCTGTAAAGCATTGGAAGCACAGAAATTCGAGCACTGCAGAAACAGGACTTGAGCTCGATCCCAGACACTTTTCAGTCTAAAAATCTTTGTAACATCTCTAGTGGGGTTTGTTTGTCGAAAGCTGAACTTGCTAGTCATATGAGATCTCTTGTCAGCAAAATCTCAAAAACTGGCATTACAAAAGTCTTTTAGCAGCAACCAAAGGGAAGCTCGTGTCGATTCTGTGATAAAGTATGTGTGTCTATAGCTGGTTTAAGATATTAGAGGGTGCACAAGAAAAATTTCATCGAAGAAGACAGCTAATCACACATGCAATATAATTTGCTTGGATATACGGTGACGCGCTCCCGCAGGTACTATTTGTGAATCGAGGAGATGACCTTCATTTGCGAAGGAGTTGGTTGTTTAGTTGTTTTGGTTTATGGCATATCAACCTTTGTAGGTTATATAAAGTCAAATCCATTTTTATACAAATAATCAGTTCTATTTTAAAAAAAATAGAGTTTAAAATGAGTAAACAGTTCAACAGTCATTTTTTTTTATTTTATGCCATTCAGTTTCGTCAAACAGTTTAATTAAAAAAATATCAGTTTAGTATAAGTATAGTTTTTGTCCAAACAGTTAAATGTCAAAACAGTTCTAATTCAAACAATTCAGTTGAGCGTAAGTAGAGTTTCATTGGCAAAAACAGTTTTATTTCAGACAATTCAGTTTAGCATAAATACGCAGTTTACATGTCAAAACAGTTCAATTTCAAGTAAATCAGTTTAGCTTGATTACGCATTTTTATTCTATTTGACCGATTGATATGACCTATCAGGTGCTACTACTCCGAGCCAAAGTGGACCTGGGGCGATGGCAATGAAGGGGTATTCCACATTCCCCAAGGCTCCAGTATTACCGGAACCTCACTATCACATTATTTTGTGTCATATATAGGACACTCGTTTGGGGAGGTCTTACCCCTCCGCAGAGATGCAGTCAATGAATTCTACAACCCCAGTTGACTTGGAAACATTAGCAAAGAAGTGGCACTCACTATATATATATATATATATATATAAGTGGAAAAGAGGATAAACAACCACTGAAAACGGTTTGTTGAACGTGTGGTTATCCATTCCGACGATGTGGAGAAATGGTAGATTTTGGTACATCTGACAATATAATAAAATTAAGTGGAAGCTATCATATATATATATATATATATATATATATATATATATATATATATATATATAGGATGGTTATCACTTGGAGTATGCTGACATAATTTTATACCAATCTCACCCAATCAAGCTACACTTGCGCCTGAAGCGTACAATGTCTCACAAAACTTCAATAATATATATCCAGAAAGAAGAACCATCTTCATTCAAGGGAAGGTTTTATGTAGTAGGATTTATTACAGAGTTTCCTTCTCCTTGGCGGATTATTTAACAAAAGCTATGGTCAATTGCTCAAAGTTTTATATCAAATCATTTTCCTTTTAGTTGGATGATTCGTGAAAAATATTGGTATTTATATCGGCATAATTGTACAAGGAGCCCGTTGATTCTACCAGCGGGTTTATACGCTTTTTGCTCGGTCTTATTGGTTGAATCTGATGGGAGTTGATCTTTTTTTCATCAATCACTTTCCTATATATATATATATATATAATAAATTAGATCAGAATTAAAAGAGTTATAGAATCAAAATCACTGCTAACGGTTACACAAGCACTGAGAAGGATTTCGAAGACGCTTGCAAGAAATCTTGAAAAGACCAACTGATTAAGATTAGAACATCAATAAAAGAATGAATAATGGGAAGATGATGAGACTTGCTTGCTTCCCTACCTCTATTCCTATATAACTGTTGGGTTTCTTTCTTTCTTTCTTTCTTTCTCGTTTGTTTACGTTCCTTCAAGCTTTTCTTTATTGATCCTTCCTCCTTCCTTTCTGCTTTTTGTTTGTTTGTTTCTTTTTTTTTGTTTTTGTTTTTCAACATGCCTTCTTTTATGTTTGTTTTTCATCGGCCTTTCTTCGTTCTTTCGTTCCTCTTTTTTTCCCCACTTTCAACTTTCTTTCTTTGCGACCTGTCTTCCTTCCTGCCAGCTGGCCTTTCTTCAAACATCCCTTCCTTCCTTCCTTCCTCCCTTCCTTCCTTCCTTCTCAGTATAAAACATTTTTTACGATCTTCTTTCCCTTTCTTTTTTTCTTTACTTTTAGTCGCACCCATCGCAACTATTCTCCCGTTGTTCTTTAATATTCTATTTCTCTTCATTCTTTTCCAAGAACCATTTATTCATTTATTTTTTTACTCCAGTCTGCTTTCCTATTTTCTGATATTACTTCTGTACCATTTAAGCAATGTTCTTTTCCTGCCTTTGTCAAGGCTTCCTGTTCACTTTCCACTATCTAAAATAAATATTGAATTATCTCCTCAAATTTACTCTCCCTATTTCTCCCTCACCTTCTGTTTCTCTCTCTCTCTCTCCCTCTCTCTCTCTCTCTATTTCTCTCACGCTCTATTTCTCTCTCTCTCTCTCTCTATTTCTCTTTCTCTCTATTTCTCTCACGCTCTATTTCTCTCTCTCTCTCTCCCTCTCTCTCTCTATTTCTCTTTCTCTCTATTTCTCTCACGCTCTATTTCTCTCTCTCTCTCTCTCTCTATTTCTCTTTCTCTCTATTTCTCTCACGCTCTATTTCTCTCTCTCTCTCCCTCTCTATTTCTCTTTCTCTCTATTTCTCTCACGCTCTATTTCTCTCTCTCTCTCTCCCTCTCTCTCTCTATTTCTCTTTCTCTCTATTTCTCTCACGCTCTATTTCTCTCTCTCTCTCTCCCTCTCTCTCTCTATTTCTCTTTCTCTCTATTTCTCTCACGCTCTATTTCTCTCTCTCTCTCCCTCTCCCTCTCTATTTCTCTTTCTCTCTATTTCTCTCACGCTCTATTTCTCTCTCTCTCTCTCTCTCTCTCTCTATTTCTCTTTCTCTCTATTTCTCTCACGCTCTATTTCTCTCTCTCTCTCTCCCTCTCTCTCTCTATTTCTCTTTCTCTCTATTTCTCTCACGCTCTATTTCTCTCTCTCTCTCTCTCTATTTCTCTTTCTCTCTATTTCTCTCACGCTCTATTTCTCTCTCTCTCCCCCCTCTCTCTCTATTTCTCTTTCTCTCTATTTCTCTCACGCTCCATTTCTCTCTCTCTCTCTCTCTCTCTCTCTCTCTCTCTCTCTCTTGTCTTTTATACGCTCTTCAAAAGCAAACGTAACTTTAAAGTACGAGCATTGAGTAGTGACAAGGAAAAATACACAATTACGGTCAAGAAGGGGAAGCCTTTGAATCGTTTCTGCCATTTACCAATCAATAGGTATATAAAAGTGCCTTAAACGATACAATTGAAACGAACTCAGGTTGGGCAATAGTAGTAACAACAAAAACTAACAAGAAAAACAATCTACAGTACATGGGATGCACTCAAAACGCTAATACCCATAAACCAGTCAACAATACACATATGCATAAGCCTGCATATTCCGTGACTTGTCTGGGAGAACGTTCTTTAATAAGAACAAGAAAAAAGAGAAAAGATTACTAAAAACCAAAACAAAATAAACGAAAAAAACAAAAAAACAAACAAACCAAAAACAAAAAAAAACGAATCCTGAATCCGATGATAACTTCGACATGAGCGTTCCAACAAGATAGGGGAATTTGACTTGCTTGGGAAGACATATTTCTATGATAACCCATACCACTGAATATTTTTCTACGATAAAAAATTATTTCATTAGCAAATTATAAAAGATAAACAAAAAAAAAAAAAAAGCACTAAACAAAACAAAAAAAAAAATAAATAAAAAAAAGCAAACCTTCACATAGCAAATTAAAATAGCAAATTTGACAAGCAGACGATAGTTAGTGATTTATTTACTGACAGATAAATTTTAACGGTGTGTCAACATGTCTCAGACCTAGAGGTTAGGTAACCACGTTCATTGGCCATATATATTTACATTTTCTGATTAGCGGTTACTTAAGAGGTAATTTTGCACATTGTCCGATCGAAAATGAATAATTTTTAAACAGACTTACTAAAATGTACTACCACACGAAAATAATCTACCACTCGAAAAGTAATATCAGTGAACGGGAATTCCATACACCCCAGATCTCAAGATCTGGAGCCACACCATCAGATTCTCACTGGGAACTTTATATTTGAAGAATCGTGCCAAAATAAATGTGAAAGTGAAGATTTCCTTTTTCTACAATAGTTTCCACGCTCTTCTCGTTGACTAATTGCTCATTAGTCGTGAGTTCACTTCTCATACTCATCTCGAATCTAAGTTACATTTAGTTTTCCCGTTTTAGAGAAACATTAATGATAGTGAGTTAGGCTAGCTGACTATTGTTAAAGAGTTCAATTCCTTTAGGGGTTCCATATTTTTTGGTCATACTCAAATTTAAGGTACTTGGTAGTGAGTTCGATTCTTACTTGGCGCCCAAAATTTACGTATTTAAGGAAGATGGTGTTCGACAAATGATGTAAACGGTAGTAAATTCCATAATAACCATAATAATTAAGAGGGACGGATTTTAAAGTATCCCTTATGATATATTTGTTTAGTTAGATTGCGGCTTTTCTAAATCTATTCATTCCTACAACAGTGTCAGCCTTTAAAAATAGAAGCGTTGCAAAAAAAAAAAAAAAAAAAAATCAAAACAAACAAACAAACAAATAAAAAAGCAAAACAAAACAAAAAACAAAATGTCACAAAAAAAACTATTTGAAAATGGGACCATACCATTTTGATTGAACCCCACACAAAAACCTAGCCTTTGTCGAATCCGTCCGAATGTAGGAACGGATAAAGGACTCATTTTGTCAGTATGCATATACACATTCTCCTGGCCAGGTCAGTTTTTTAAGCGGAGTATGATAATAATACAATTATCAAAGGTGCAATTAGCGTAACGGTTGTCGTCGTGTGAAATGAAATCGGAGACCCGGGTTCAAATCCTGGATAAGAGTTTTTACTTCACTTAACGCAAATATCCTTGGGAAAAGCATGAGTCATTCTGTTCTCTACGTAGCTATCGGTAAATAGTTGAGCAGGTTTATTTTTTTTATTTAACTTTGGTTAGGCAACCAGTTTATGAGAAGGTGTGGCGTAGAGGTTAAATATACATACACACATAATTAGCAATTATTTAACTTGTAGTAAATTCTGTTCATGAAAATTAGGCTCGTGTATATATATATATATATATATATTAGATAAATATAAAAATGTTATTTAGTTTTTCAGTGGTACCATGATTTTGTGTCAACCTATATATATATATATATATATATATATATATATATATATTGTCATCCACAGACTGTTTCGTTGTATCATAACTTTTCAGTGTGGCCAGACACGTAGGACGCTTCAAGCTGGGATCGAGACTTAGTTAGACTTAGTATCTTACCACAAAGCCAAAAAGTGTCATACGTCAGCCCAGGAATTATAACGCCTCGAGTATTATATATACATTCAAAACCTAAATAACGTGATTTTTTACAAGCAACGGTTGTAGAATACTACTCTATGGGTACACCACATTGGCGATGACAAAACGCATAGAAAAAATTTCTAGTCAGGAGCTGCACAAAAACAAACGCATATATATTTAACCATTATATATATATATATATATATATATATACTTTTGGATGCGTTGAGTCACAGTAGTTATAAAAAACGCAATTTGATTCTATTGTGCTTACTTACTCTCTAAATCTACAAGTAGCAATAATAAAATCAAATTTAATCTACATAGTATATATATATATATATATATATATATACTTTTGGATGCGTTGAGTCATAGTAGTTATAAAAAACGCAATTTGATTCTATTGTGCTTACTTACTCTCTAAATCTACAAGTAGCAATAATAAAATCAAATTTAATCTACATAGTATATATATATATATATATATATATATATATATATATACTTTTGGATGCGTTGAGTCATAGTAGTTATAAAAAACGCAATTTGATTCTATTGTGCTTACTTACTCTCTAAATCTACAAGTAGCAATAATAAAATCAAATTTAATCTACATAGTATATATATATATATATATATATATATATATATATATATATCTTACCAATAGGACTCCGTCTCATTTAAACTTTTTTCAGCATTAATTGCATATTGTTTGGTGCGTGCTTGGATTCTCATATCATTACTCTAGGTCTGTCAATTATGTGCCATATAAACTCGAATCAGTGAATGCGTCTGCCTGTAAAATCAGAGAAGGCGTTGTTCTTGAGACATCAACTTGCCTATTCACAGTTTTGCACGCACAAATGACGTCAATACTCGCAGTCTGGAACCAGAAACTCTAGCTCACATATTTTGTTACCTCATAACAGAGCCTTCTAATATATATATATATATATGTATATATATATATATATATATATATATATATATGTGTGTGTGTGTGTGTGTGTGTGTGTGTGTGTGTGTGTGTCTTTAAAAAAAAAACAATGGTTCGGAACAGCGTCATAATAAATCATTTTAGCATGTTCCTAACAGCAGTGTCGCGTTGCAGCAGCCTTGGGTTGTCTATTAAAAAAGACAAAATATGCATCACTTCACTTTGGTTAGTTCGGATATCAAGCAGGTTATTATTTTTTAAAATTGTATTTGTATTTAAAATATTTTAAAACGTGATTTTTAAAATGAATTTTTCTTTCTAATTAGCAACTGTATGGATTTAAGTTTTTTTTTTATCTATCTATCTATCTATCTATCTATCTAACTTTTGCGTTTCTATAATTATTACGAATTCAAAAACATGTTTTTTTAGGATGTTACGTTTGATTGAGTTATATTATTACATCTAACAGGAAAAATCTATCCGTCTACCGATTCCTAAACTAATTAACAACACACTGCAACATGATTTTTGCTAGAGCATTACGCTCCGAATGATCTAGGTTTGAGAATACAGCAATTTCCACTCTGATTTACAAGTGAATGCTAATTCAGTGGTGTTTTCGTTTATGCAGACTATTACTTTGAATCATCCAAATTATCGATATAATTGAGATAAAACTCAAATGAGAATTAAAACCATACATCATCATGTACCATTGTTACAATGAATCTGAGCGGTTTTGTTTGGTTCTATGGCATGTCAAAAATTGTTGGTAATTTAATGCCAAATCGTCTTTAAACACGTATATCAATGATATATGAATTGGTGTGGTTAGGTTTTATGGCAGAGCAACCATTGTAGGTTATTTCATACCAAATCCTCTTTATACATATATATTAAATGTATATGATTTAGTTTGGTTGGGTTTTATGGCATATCAATCTTTGTAGTTTATTTCATGCCAAATCTTTTATATATATATATATCATCATCATCATCATCATCATCATCATATCGTGCTGGCAGCACGGATATCCCTGACCCTCTTTCGCCACTCCTCCCTATCGTTCATCGCCCTAGGCAGGTCTTCAGGACAACAACCTGTATCCTCACATAGCTGCTGAATGTACGTTCGTGCTGGTCGTCCTGCTTTTGCGCGGCCGTGTGTGGGGATCCATAAGAGTACATCTCTTATGAGTTCATCTCTGCTTCTCCAGCAATGTCCTGCATGTCTGGTTCGCCTAACTTGAATAGTTTTCGTGATAGGGGGCAGGTGGCCGTACAGTTGGTGTCTTGTTGGGTGTTGCCGCCAGGACTTGTTGAGGATTGCACGCAGCATTCTTGTGTAATTGCCATCTAGTTTCTTCTCCAGCCGTTTTGTTAGCGTCCATGTAGTGCATCCATATAGCAGTATCGATGTGACCGCTGCCTGGAAGAAACTGCGTTTCATTTTATCGGTTAGGTCTGATTTCCATATAGTCGATAGCCTATTGATAGCTGTCCATGCTTTCGTTAACCTCGTTTCAATGTCCTTTTCGGTTGATTCGACGCTGCTTCCTAGGTACGTGAATTTGTCTACTAGTTTAAGAGGGGTTCCTTCTAGAGTGGAGATGTCCCCCGTTTGGTTATAGCACATATATTCCGTTTTATGTGCATTAACATGGAGGCCTATGCTTGCTGCTGCTCGTTCCATACTATGCAGAAGTGTTTCGGCTTGGTCAGGTGTATTTGCCAGTATCACTATGTCATCGGCGTAGTCGGCGTCGGTAATTGTTGTTGCGGGGTATCTTCTGCTTCTTTTCTTCGTCAGTTCGAAGCCATTCTCTTTGATTTTGTCAATCGATGTTCTAAGTACGTAGTCTAGACAAATGATAAAGAGATACGGAGCCAGCGTGTCTCCTTGTAGTACTCCTGCTACTATGTCGAAGTATTCTGTGTCTCCATCTGGTGATCGTACTTTTACTTTAGTGTTTCTATAGAGAATCGTTATTGCCGCTACGGTTTCTTTAGGTATGCCGTACGCTAGTAGGATTTGTTCCATCTTTCCTCTGTGAATGGAGTCGAAGGCCTTGGTAAAGTCGACAAATATTAATGTCGCTTGTAGGTTCTTTGCCCGAACACCTTCAAGGATTCTGCGGATGGTTAATATTTGTGAGGTCGTAGATCTATTTCTTCGGAAGCCATTTTGGTTTTTTCTAAGTATGTTGTCGATTTTGGGTTCTATTCTGTTTCGTAGTAGGGCATTGTAGATTTTGGCAGCTATGGATGTAAGTGTTATGCCTCGGTAGTTTTTGGCTAATCCGAGGTCCCCCTTTTTAGGGAAGGGGAGTATGCATCCCTTCGTCCATCTATCTATCGGATTTTGATTGTATACTGCGTTGCAGTGTCGGAGCAGTATGTCGTCGAATTGTCTGGTCTTCCATACTTCCGGGGGAATTTCGTCCAGTCCTGCAGCTTTCCTATTTTTAATTTTTCTGAGAACCGAGTCGAGTTCTTCTTGTGTGAACGGTCCAAGTTTAATGTCTAATTGTTTGCTAATTATTCTGGTGATTGGTTCAGGCGTTATTTTTGGTGGGTTTCCAAGTAAGTTTTCGAAGTGCTGTTTCCACAGTTTTATTCTTTCTTGTTGGTTTGCTGCTTTAAGTTTTGCTTTGGCCGTGTTCTTTCTTCTGCTCACTTCGTTTATTGTTTGCCAGGCAATTCTAGATTGTCTATCTTCCACCGAGTCTCTAATCTTATCTATCTGATTTTGAATGTATTCTGTCTGTTCCTTTATATATATGCCTGCTAATTGATATTGTGCCGTTTTTAGTTTTAAGGCATTTGTGTTTGTTGGGTTTTTTTTTCGAAAAATATATATATATATATATATATATATATATATATATATATATATATATTAAATGTATTTGATTTGGTTTGGATGGGTTTTATGGCATATCAACCATTGCAGGTTATTTCATCCCAAATCCTTTTTATACAAATATATTTAAAATATATATGCTTGTGAAGACATTTTATAGATAACATTCTTAAAAGGGCTCGAGTTCTTTTGCTCACTTAAATGGTTTCATATATTACTATATAACAGTCGCCATCAAAGATCAGTCATTAGTTTATACACAGTTTGACTCATTCATTGGACCCTTCCAGTGTTACATACTCATGATGAATTGTAACATATTGACCTTCGACCCAGCCGTCAATCGAGAAACTGGTGCATCCAGTCGAAGATATCAGGGTATAACTTTGACTGTGGACGGGTTGAATTGGGTGCAGATGTGACGCCAACAAGAAGCAGGTGGATATCAAACAATGATATAACCCGGTGCGAGAGACAGTTCGAGTTAGTTGGATATAAGATACTGTAGTGAGAAGCAGCACCCAGCAGAGGGTTATGGGCCCTCTGTGCCCCCGATTGAGCAGCCCCGCAGAACGAGAAAGAAGTGCTGCCAAAGACAAAGGAACTGGGGGTCAATATGTTGCAGTTTGTTCAGTCTCCAACTCACCTCTCACACATAACCCTTTCGTAACCCTTTTGCAACAATTTTGAATAAAGTGTGAGAGGTATATTTTTCTAAAGAACTGTGTTCGTTCGTCATTATTGTGTTGACAATGTTTCCGCGTGTATATGTATTACTGCTATGCAACAGAATGACAATAACAATAAATATGCCTCTCTTTATTCTTCTGGGAATTAAAGCTTCTGTGCTGTGAGAGAGACAGACGGACAGTGGGAGAGAAAGGCAGCCGGCTATATTGACCCGTTACTTCTTCTCTTGACCATGCCACGTTGTGTGACCTTAAAGGTCTTGCGTCTTCTCTTCTGACGTGACTTACTCAAACGTTCCTCACCAGGGGTTCACTTGGCCTCCAGTGCCACGGTTATCTATCGGCCGACTCGACTGACCGCTGTATGTTGGCTGTGTCAGACCCTGACACCGACTGAAACTCTCACTTGGGCATCTGCATATATCATTTCCTAAGGCACACGATTTCCGTTCAATACGTGACTGCTTCCACTTGTTTTCACAGGTGCGTCCTGTGTAAAGAATATCTGATTGACGGCTTGGTCAAGGGTTAATATGCCACAACAGTGGACCGGGGAGCAATGGCAATGAAGAGGTACTCAGCATTTCCTAAATCTCCAAGGATAGAGTCTCACCATCAGATGGCTTAATGTCATAACCAGGACGCTCTTTGGGAATGGGTCTTACTCCTCTGCAAAGGTGAACTCAGTGTAGTCTTCAGCCTCAATCAATAGGGCTAACAAATCTGTGAGTTGTCTAGTAAATAGCTTTTATATAGTGCACTTTTTGTTTTCCTAATTTGAGTTACGGAAGATCATAGGGTAAATATCTATTTCAAATAGATTTTTAAAAAATACTTTTTTGGGTACTTTTTCTAGAGCTACAACAGGTAAATAGTGAGGATTGTTTGACCAGTAGATAAAATTACGAGACATATTAGCATTTTCACGTTGGGGATTATACGATATCACTGGAAGTAAATTGTAGCGAGACTCTAGCTCCAGTAGATGAGTTATCGGAAATGCCAGCTGCCGGAAGAAAGATAAGTCGGCACAAGAATTCCTTAGCACTATCTTTCAATGCCACAAGCCTCTCCATTTACTCTTTTCTAGTATTTACGACTTTCAAGCAAGGAAGGTTTGATTCAACGATAGAAAAATTCAATGACTAGATGACACGTCAATACACCGAATGAGGAATGTTATATTCATGGGAATTCAAGCGCTAGAATTATTCATAAAGTCTCAATTATAAATTGTTCATTAAATTATGTTAATTTGAATGATATGGCAAGATGGTATCGTCATCTTCCTTAAAAATTCAATTTGGTTTAGTCTGATCTGGTTTTATGGCATATCAACCGTTGTAGATAATATATTGCGAAATCCTGTTTCTACATATATATCAAATATATATGATTTGTAAACACATTTTTGGTAATATTCTTAAACGAGCAAGAGCTAATTTTTGTTGCACTGAATTAAATGCTTTCAAGTATTGCTAGAAATAACTAACAATTTAATTAAACGTCAGTCATTTGTTCACACACAGTTAAATGATCAAACAGTTCTATTTCAAGCTGTTCAGTTTAGTATAAATCAACACATTTAAATGGTTCTAATTACCGCTGTTTATCACTAACAATTCAATTAAACATAAATCATTTGTATGCACTCAGTTTAAATGTCAAGCAGTTCATTTTGACTCATAGATAAGACCCCATCAGGTGTTACTACTCAGGGCAAGAGTGGGCCTGGGAGCGATGGCAATGAAGGGATACTCCCTATTCCCCAAAGCTCCAGATATTTTAATGTCATATCAAGGGCAGTCGTTTGGTGGGGGTCTTTCGCCTCTACAGAACTACAGTCGGTGTATACTGCAGCCCCAGCTAACTGGGCTGTAGAAATTAGAGAAAACATTCGAAATATTTCTAATTGAAACGGTTATATTTCAAGTTTAAACTGGTAAGCCGTAACAATAAATATTGGAAGCTTTTTTACTGTGCAGAAATTTTCACATTGGAGGCCATCATACTCTTGTTATAAGAAAGAAAGAAAGAAAGAAAGAAAGAAAGAAAGAAAAAGGAAAAAAGAAAATGATGTAAGAAAAAAAGAAACAAAAAAGAAAGAAATGAAGAAAGAAAAAAAAAAAGAAAAAAGAGAATGAAAGAACAAAAGAAAAACAAACATAAATAAAGAAAAAGGGAATTAAACAAATAAGTAAAAAGGAAAAAAGAAAATGTAAGAAAGAAAAGAAACAAGAAAGAAAGAAAGAAAGAAAGAAAGAAAAATAATGATAGAAAGGACAGAAACTTATAAGAAATAAAGAAAAGAAAGAAATAATGAAAGAAATAAGTGACCATTTTTCGGTGAGTGCTCTCCATTGTTTTCTTACATAATAGTGTTATTCTACCCGTACATCGTAGTGAACATTTGTTCCATAACAGATTGATGATATATTTTAGTGTTATGAATTGATCTGTTTGTTTGTCTGTTTGTTATTTAACAGCATATTAAACTTCTCGGGTTATTTAATGCCAAATCCACCCTTTTAAAAGGACAGGAGAGGTACTATTTAACCCATTGTTAGGAGGATAAGATCATTTAACCTTTCCTTAGGGTATTTGTCCGAAAGTGAACGTAATAACGCGACTGGAGTTCGAACCTGCTTCTGACGATTCCGCATTCCAGCGCTTTAACCATCACGCCACGGGGCTCTGTCACCCAGAACAGGCCAACGAGAGAGAGAGAGAGAGAGAGAGAGAGAGAATGGTGCGATACAAGATGACAACAACAAAGTTTGTTTGTTTGTGTGTTTGCGTAGGTTTTTATGACATATCAACCTTTGTAGGTTATTTTATGCCAAATCTATTTTTATGTATGTTCTCAGTTCTATTTCAAACAATTCAGTTCAGCATAAGTACACAGTTTAATAAACAAAAACAATCTATTTCAAACAATTCAGTTTATTCAAACTGCTCTATTTCAATTGATTCAGTTTAGCATAAGTATGCTGTTTAAATGTCAAAACAGTCCTATTTCAAGCTATTCAGTGAAGAGGTACTCTGCATTCCCCAAAACTCCAGCCTTACAGAAACCTAACCATGAGATTATTTAGTGTCATATCTAGGACACTCGCTGTGGCGACGGGTCATACCCTTCTGCAGAGATGCAGTCGTTGTATTCTCTAACCTCAGCCGACTGGGCAACAACAACAAAGATGACAGCCAGAAGAAAAAAGCCGAATGAAAGAACATTTGAGAAGAACCAACAGAGATAATATGGACATTAGAATGCAGGTCAGGAGATTAACGAAAGATGATGGCACAAAGAAACAGATAAAATGAAGATAAGCTGAGTAAACGCCAGTAAAACCGTAAGGTTAAGTAGAAAAGCAAGAAAAAGTCATATAACACCTTCTTTGTGAAGTTGTAACGATTGCATGGAATTTCCGATTGGTCAATTATCTTTCCTTGAGTCACTCAATCTTTCCTCAGATCCTAAATCGGCTGAAGATATCCATTGTCAAGAGTTCTCCAGATTACATGTGTGTGTTTTTATAGCAGCCCGCCGTCACTAATAGAATCCAACACGAGGCCAAATTTGAATTGGATTTTAACAGGTTTGAATTCAGAATTTTCCTTCACCAAAACCAGTTGTTATAGCAAGGTTAAAAAGCAGTCTGCCCAACTATTTATTCCTAGCAGGTGGGAGAATAGTTGAATGTATACTTTTCCCTAAAGTACTTGCACTATGTGAAATGCCAACAACCTCATCCAGTGTTTGAACTCGGATCCCGGCGTCCATTTCCAATGACATTGACTATTACCATACGAGCCATTGTACAGCTGTAAGGGTTATGTTTATTGTCCGACGCTCGATGCGCGCATATAAGATAGAATTGGGAGAAGTGGAACTTCGCTAATTTTTGCTCATGTTCGCTCCCTAGAGTCGCTCCCTGAACGGCCTGACTTGGTGTCAAACACTGACACGTAGGTTGCCAGTTGAGTAAATACATTCTCTCAATGCTGTAAATAGGTGTTTCAATCTTTTTTAAGAGCCAAAAACCCCAAATTATCTTGAGGCTGTGATCATAAAGTGCCGGGCAAAAAGGCAAAATATTGAAAAAAGATATATAAAAAAAAACAAAAAAACAATCATAATTTATCATTGAGGCAACTGATGTTAGCAATCGGAAAAAAGACGCAATATCAGGATTAAATGATGAGGTTTATTTAAGGAGTAGATCAGACAAGTGTACTGTTGGCAGACTTCATTTTGAAGAACAACCATTGACAGCAGTTTGTCGAGCCAAACCTGTGCACGACTCGTTGGGTGTGAATGATAAGGTTGGAGAATCGTCTTGGTGAAAACTCGTGGTTCGGTTAAAATATCGGATATGACCAATAAGAAACTTGACTTTCAAATCTTCTGAAAACTGATAAACAATGTGTTCTATCAGCAGTTGTAATGGTACTTCTTAATAGTCAACTCCGATAAACGAAAAGAAAATTTCCTAAGTTGGGTGTAGGGCTACATGGATGTTCCCCGACAATCGCATATAGGCCTTAGGGTTCAGGTTGGGGACCCCAGCGGTAAAAGCGCCGCAATTATATCGAATAATTTTTTCTTTTTTTCTTTTATTTTTTTGTTTTGCTCTATCCATAATCACTTACTATCTATTTGTAGGTAGCCCGTTCCACCCACAGATCGTCGACCATTCTAAATTAATTCTTTTGACTGATCTCAGCCCTTTAAAAGACGAACAAGGACGTCTTGCTCTTGAATCTGGAGAGGAAACAAACCTACAATTCTCGACGAAAGAAGCGGGTCCTGGTAAGAACTATATTATTACACTTTTAAAGATCTACGATTATGAGTATATACCAAAAAAAAGCATAATTACTCTTCATCAGCGTAATTGTTCTATACTCGAAGCTGAATTATTTGACAATATTTCACTTTAAATTCGGATGGTTTCCCTCATAGAACATTTTAAAAAATTACTAAAATTTATTAAATACATACAGTTTGTTACAACATATGTAGCATAGGCGTTAGCTAGCAGGGACAGTCACGCACGTTGTCATGCAGGCAAATGTAAAAAAAAACGCGAAGGTTAAAATAGAAAAACAACACAGACACTTTTGTCATTTTTAAGGGTTTATAGCTGGCTCACTACCCTGAGTTATCCGATAATAGAGAGAAAGACTGGTTGATATTTTGTAATAAAAGGTCACGGCCCATCTTTGGATAAAAATTAGGTCTTACTTTCTTCTAAACCGGTTGCTTCAATTCTGTCTCCAAAAAACCGGCCGTCCCCAAACTTCCACCTGTCACGTCGGGGGCAGAGGCATTTCGAACCCCCGGGATTTTTCTAGTCATTTTTAATTACCACAACTGTTTTGGCCTTACTATTCGGAGACTGTCTGCTTTATTTATTGATATATATATATATATATATATATATATATATATATATATATATATATATATATATATATATTCATTTATTTATTTATTCACTTTCAATTTTTTTAATGAGTCATTTATTTACGGAACACAATCCATGGTACAAATTCTAGAATTAGTACACGTAGTGGATATTAAACCAAATGTTTTTTAGCAGTAAATAAACAAACACACGATAAGATACCAAACATATTTAATAAATAAATCTTCTGGCTACGTGAAATATTCATTTAAAAACCCAGATTAAATTATTCAAATTAGTGGTATGATTTTACAAGTCATGTAGAGGAAAATATAAAGGAAATATATTATGAGAAGCCCAGATATACAAATAAGTATACAGTTAAAAGATAGATCTCGTAGACCTCATCAAGCGGTTGAACGTATCTAATTGAAAGGAAATATGACTACAAAAAAGGAGCTGTCAGTTAAAACAATGGAAAGGATCGTAGAACTTATTGAAGAAAGCAAACCACGGGAAGTGGGACGAAAGTGTTGTTCCCGGTCAACTGTGCATTAAATTGGCGCAGATATAAAAGAGATTGGGTTGTTGATAAGAGAAAACATACTAGTAGACAACGAAAGACAGCAAAACGTCAGGAGAGAAAACTGAAGGCAACATATGAGGAAAATCCAAACAAATGAAAAATCCGAACAAATGAAAAATCAAAACAAATAAAAATATCCAAACAAATGAAAAACAAATGGGTCGAAACTGGTTTGGGGCAGAATTGTAATAAATAAACAGAATTAAATGATATTTGCATAGAGGAATACCAAACAAAGGCCTATTCATTTACAGTTAAAAAGAACCAAATGAACATCCTATTTACATATACGAATGGAACTGAGGAAGAGTATATCAGGTCTAGATTCGAAAAGATGGTTTTGAAATTGTTTTACGTATTTTTAATGATTGAGAAGTCAGTACTTTCGGCTGAAATTATACTTATTCTAAATGAGGTACTCATCGCTGGATTCATTGCAGAGCGAGTTGTAACTGAATACAAAAAGAAGAGCTTTTATGTTGTAAATTTTCGTCGAAGATTTTCAATTGGAGAGCGAGAACAAATAGATTTTGGAAGATCTTTCGTTTGAATAAATCGGTCCTTAGTAAATACTTCATCTTTATATGTTTGTATGGAAATGACGTTTTCTCTCAACAGTGATCTGTGGCGAACCTTCGTAAAATTGAAGGTCAGTATAACCTATCCTTTCTTAAATTTTTAGTCATAGTATGCCACACACACACACACACACACACACACAAACGAACAAACTTACACATATATATATACCCTTGGGAAAGGTATTAATCCAATTATTCTCCCTCCAGCCATGGGTAAATAGTAGGACAGACTGATTTCTTCAGCCTTGTTGAGGCAAATAGTCTAGGAGAAGGAAAACTCTGAATTCAAACCTGTTAAACTCCGCTTAAAAGTTGTCCTTGTGTCATATCCTGCCCAAACGTAGGGGTTAGTAAATATACATATATATATATATATATATATATATATATATATATATATATGCTTTTCTAGCATATCACGTATGTACTATATATACTCTTTATATATTCAACTCTGTCAGCTGGAGCTGTAGAATACACAAACTGTATCTCTTCAAATTGGGTTAGACCCCCACCAACGAATGTTTTGGATATGGTATTAAACAATTTGATGGTGAGGCTCCGGTAATGCTGGAACTTTGTGTAATGCAGAGTTCTTTTTCATTGTCATCGCTCCCGGGTCCATTCTGGCCCGGAGTGGCAGCACCTGTGAGTGCAAACAAATGACAATGATAAATTGAATAGTTTGAAATATGTGTGCATGTGTATATATATATATATATATATATACTTTATCTTGCACACACACATACACGTAAACACGCATATGCTTTATATAACTCATATGGGTTTACTAAAATACGTGCATAAGAATGTGATTTACAATATATATATATATATATATATATATATATATATATATATATATATATATAAATACTGTGTATATGTGTATTTGTATGTGTGTTGTATCCACTTAAAATCATCTTTTTTGTTGTCTACAACAAATCTGAAAATTTCTCCCGTGAAATCTAAAATCGATGAAGTAAATCAGTCATGTTGGTCGACGATGTCTAAGTAGGTAATTTAAATTCTAAGTCCTCATTTTCCTTGAATGGAAATTAACCATGTCTACGAGGTCTCCTCTGCTCAGAAACCTTTGTCCATCTCAAGATAAGAAAGAGATTCAAGCTTTTTTCATGTATATTAGCGTGATCTAACCACAGAAAAAAAACCTTAGCTTAAATGGGAATTCGGCTCGAAGATGCCATTCTCTGTATTTTTTCGTATGGTTGATTGAGGAAGGCGATTATATTGATAGGAAAATAAGTACTATTTATTTTTATTTAATTTGCATATCCTCAAATAAATCTATAGATTGTGCCATACAAACAAACGATTAATATCAAATAGTCTGTCTTTGGATGACAATACACTCCCCCATGGGGGTTGAGCACTCTGGTGAAGGAATTTTCGGCCGCCGCTAACATTATGCAAAGCTCTTCGAAAGAATTAAGCACTCTGGTAGCCGATAGGGTATAAAAATGTAAACAAACGGCTGCTGCAGTTGCTACATAAATACCTTAACAATTCCCTTTGCCAAACGTGGTACGCTTGTTGGCCGAGCGGTCTGAGACTTAGTCTAACGTAAAGTTGGATGGGTTTCGATCTCGGCTTCAAGCGTCCTACGTGTCTAGCCACACTGAAGAGTTTTGAGAGAACGAAACAGTCAGTCTGTGAATGACAATATTGTATATATGTTGAGAATTTGTTGGTTGTTCAGGAAGCAAAGAATAATGTACTTGTGTTGTTGAAATCCTTATTAAAACCTCGTGATTGTTTTTACTAACTTTTATAATTTCACTGGTCATGTGACATACTTACTATGTATTCCTTGAAGATGAGAGGAAATATATCAACTGATTCAATTATTAATATTTCCAAGTTAATTAACGGTTATACTATGCTGGACATTGACATAATGGTTAGAGTGTTCGCTAATGGCCCGGGAAATCTGGGTTTAGTCCCAGGTCGAGTCATACCAAAGACTCAAAAAATGGTACTTGATACCTCCTTGCTTAAAACTCGGCATTATAAGGTACGGATCAAGGGTAAAGTTGAGAAATCCATGGAAAGAAGTAGCGCCCTCCCTTACTCCTTGGTGTAGTAGCTTTCGAAAAGGGAGTCTTCGGGTCACCCTCGACTATGGTCGCCAACTTTACTTTGATACTACGCTGCAGAAAAAGGTATTCTACTTCGCTACTTCAGGTTAGTGCTATCGCTCCTTTTCCACGACATGGCCCGTCTATGATTTCGAGGGTAGGTTCTTGAAAACAGACTCGTGCACACATACACACACTCTTATGTATATAAAGAGAGAGGGAGAGAGAGGTGAAAATTAAAATTCTTTCTCTTCGTTCAAGCCTCGAGCACAAGAAGCATGCACGAGTAAGTTTTCTGACATCTTTTACCCACGCAAACCATACACAGTACTATACTTTGACGTAAGTCTTCAAACAACAACTTTCATTCTATAACGGACTTTTCAACTATCAGATAGGACTTTCTCTCCATAAGATACTCTTAATTCCTGGATGCATCCCATAAAATTTGCTCAAGCAATAAATATGTTGTTAATTCAGCGAGAATTGTTCTATATTTTTTAGCCTGAGGAATTATAAAACCATCATACATTTCCTCTGCTACAAAAGTGGGAATTGTGCTCCTCATTGTATAGTAAGTGTAGCATTGTGTTCTAGTATTTACATACACAAATATACGAATACAAATTGTCAAACATTCAATACAAAGCCCACTCGAGCTTAACCCATATATATAATTGTGGTAGAGGCTTTGGAATACACACACACACACACACACATATATATATATATATATATAATTACTTCTGTAATATATCAGTAGTATTGTCAGCTATATTGAGGAGAGCATTCATATTATAAGTAAAGTAAAGTTAGCGACCATAGTCGAGGGTGACCCGAAGGCTCCCTTTTCGATAGCTACTACACCAAGGTGTAGGGGAGGGCGCTACTCCATTCCCTGGATTGCTCCACTTTACCCTTGAACCGTACCTTATAATGCTGAGTGTTAAGCAAGGTGGTATCAAGTTCCATTTTTAAAGTCTTTGGTATGACTCGACCTGGGATTGAACCCAGGTCTCCCGGGCCATTGGCGAACACTCTAACCGCTGGGCCAATGTCCCGGTTACCATTCATATTATAATACAACCAGAAAAAAAAATTGCGTGAACTGGTGACTTGCTGTCTTCTTTTATTTTACTTGTTCATTTTCCCGTCTATTTGTGGGATTTTCGTGATTTATAAATAGCTCATGAACAATACAGATGTTTTTCTGGCCTTTGTGAAAAGATCCAAACATTTTCAGATTCGGTGTATCGCGAAGTAAACTGCAATCTATTTTTCGTTGGCTTATATGGAAAACAGTGGTTGAATAAACAATAAAAAAAAACAAGACAAAACAGAACAAATATAGATGAGAAAAAATGAAAAAGAAAATAAATAAATGTAAATAAACAAGCACAAATTGAGAGATAAAAAAGAGAAAGAATAAAAAAAAAACGAATGAAAAAATATGAAAAAAAGATAGATAGTTAAATAGTTATGAGCAAACTGATATATATATATATATATATATATATATATATATATATATATATATATATATATATAAAGCTGTGTAGATGCGTATATTCATACGAGGGATTTTCAAACAGTTCTAAGCTTTACTTAGAAGGAAACGAAGAGTCAGAAGTATTCTAGAAATGACAAACTTTTTCGGATTGTGCTTTGGTGCCATCATTCTTAGGACCTATTTTGTAGATAGTTCACTCATCGAGTTAAAAATGTCCAGCTATGTCTCTTCTGTTTGAGGCTGAGAAATTTCTTAACGACTCTTGTATATATATATATATATATATATATATATATATATAACCTTAAAGGTAAATAATTTGTTGATTGTCTGAAATGTTATGTATAAGATAATTCCTCTTGACGTGTTTCCAGCAGGTGTTGGTCAATAAAAATTGTAGTTTTTCCTTGAGTTTGGAAATGTGGGTTCAATTTAATTCAGATAATTCTGATCTGAGTTTTGTCTCCGTTTTGGGGGACCTGTGTTTACAAAGATTCAATCCCAACAGTCTTTTTTTTTTTCTTTTTTTTAAAAAGTCTAATCAGAAAATTTCCGACTTTCAACGGATGATTCTTGGAAAGTTTTTATGTGTTCTGGAAAAATGTGATAGGAAGATCGAGAAAATTAGATGTGTTAGTGGCACTAAATTACTTATAAATGCAGTTGGTTAAAAAGATTCTCAAGTTTTTGAAAGAATGTACAAAGATCACTAGATTTTTAAATCTTTGGAACATTTTTGAAATCATCCATATTTTGTTTAAAAAAAAAGACTAGATCCGGGGAAAAAGAAAGGAAATCTGATGATATACGATTGTACTAATAATGAAAACAACAAAAGGTGTTTAGAGGATGATTCTATTTATAGTTGATTTGTTTCTTTGTTTTTTGGGGTTTATGGCATATCAACCTTTGTAGGCTATTTAATGCCAAATCCATTTTTATACAAATAAACAGTTCTATTTCAAACAATTCTGTTTAGCATAAGTAAACAGTTTAATTGTCTATCCCTTCAGTTTAGCCAAACAGTCTTAAATCAAACAATTCAGTTTAGTATAAGTAAAGTTTTGGTTTACATACAGTTAAGAGTCAACACAGTTCTATTTCAAACAATTCGGTTTAGCATAAGTACAGTTTCAATGTCAAAAACAGTTACATTTCAAACAATTCAGTTTAGCATAAGTACGCAGTTATAATATCAAAACAGTTCTATTCCAAGCAATTCAGTTTAGCGTAAGCATGCAGTTTAGTTCTATTTGACCCATAGATAAGACCCTATCAGGTGCTTCCACTCCGGGCCCGAGTGGACCAGGGAGCGATGGCAATGAAAGGATACTCTTCACTCCTCGAAGCTACAGCATTACTCGAACCTCACCATGAGATTGTTTAATCGTCAAAAACATCTTTATTTCAAGCTATTCAGTTTAGTTGAATATTCTTATTTCAAGCCATTCAGTTCTATTTCAATTAATTCAGTTTAGCATTAGTACGCCGTTTAAATCTCAAAAAAGTCCTATTTCAAGCTATTCACTTTAGTATAAGATCACAGTTTATTTCTATTGGAACCATAGATAGGACCCTATCAGGTGCCACTACTCCGGGCCAGAGTGGACAGGGGAGCGATGGCAATGAAGAGGTACTCCGCATTCCCCAAAGGTTCAGCATTACAGAATCCTTACCATAAGATTGTTTAGTGCCATATCTAGGAGACCCACTGAGGTGGGGGTTGTACTCCTCTGCAGAAATGCAGTCGGTGTATTCTACAGTCCCAGCCGATTGGGCAATATTTATAGTTGAATTGGCTAGATAGATAAATAGATAGATATATAGATATTGTGCCAGAATGCGCTCCACCTCTCACGACAGTCTGAAGAATGGGTAGGAGGAAAAATCGTTGAGGAATGATTTACAGGTGACTAGTTAAAGGTCTCTACTACTGAAACAAATGGCTGAGAATGACTTGAGATCGAGACTCGAATAGGTGTTAACCAGAGACTTTTGAAAAGTAAAGCCCACTAGTTTTAGATATAAGTGAAAATCCCAACCCTATTGGGCAAGTGGGGGTCAATCTCTTATAGATAAAGGTGCTGAGTAGAAAAGAAGCATTTAGTTTTGAGACACGTTACGTGTAAACTAAACGAGTGCAAAATCATAATAAATACATTCGAAAGTGCTGAGTAGTAAGATAAAATGTCATTGGGTCTTTAGAGATTACTTAGCCTAAAAAATACGTGATAAAATCTAGAGCAGAAGTGATTATCTAGTCAGTCTTTATTTTATAACTAACGGATGACCTATTACTTATGTCCCATGCTGTATAGGTCTAAGGAAGATAAGAAAGAAGAAATTTCCGAGAATATACGTGATAATACTTAATCTTAGAGTAGCCCCTTTTTTGTGTGTGTGTAGGTGGGGGGAATTATCACTCATTTCAAATTCCGTTTTTGAAAAGATAATAGAGGTGTAAATGTGATAAGACTTTGAATTCCCTCTGCGCAAATTTTCATTTTATGAATTATGAACAGAAAGATCTATCAATAGGACAATGATAAGCATGGTGAAGACAAAAAGAAAAACAACAACCGTACTATTGTCAAGCGAAAACGCACCATTGAACATGCACCATGAAAATTCAAGTCGGTTGGTTAGCAGTTTGTTCTTTATGGCATATCAACTCTAGCGGTGTACTTAATGCCAAAACCGGCCCATTAGCACAATGGTCGAGAGTTCGCCAGTGATCCGGGAGACCGGAGTTCAATTCCAGGTTATATCAAAGATTCAAAAAGGTTATTTCATGCTTCCTTTCCTAACACTCAGCATTATAAGGAACAGATCAAGGATAAGTGGAGCAATACCGGGAAATTAATATTTCGTACGCAACTTTACTTTTAAACGAGTTGTAAGAACTCATTTGTTTACTTACTGTTAAATGGTTTCAAGTATTGCTATATAACGCTAATAATTCAACTTAATTATAATCTTTTTTTTTTACTCACAATTAAAGAGTTTCAAGTATTCCTATTTACCGCTTATCATTCTATTTAATTTAAATCATTTATTTGCACATATTTGGATTGTCTCGAATATTGCTGTCGAACACTGATAATTCAATTAAATATTAATCATTTGTTTGCACATAGTTAAACGGTTTCTAGTATTCTTATCAAAGACAAACAATTCTGTCAAATATTAATCCTTTCAGCAAAAGGGTTTCAAGTATTGTTATTTGACACTGATAATTCTATTTAATATTAATTCTTTTTGGGGCATAGTTGAATGTTTTCAAGTATTCCAATAAATCACTTATTGTTCGAGCTAATATAAATCGTCTTTGCCTCTTTGGGGGTGCACGTGGTGTAATGGTTATCGTCGTAGGAAATGGACACGGCAACACGAGTTCAAATCCTGGACGAGACTGATTGCATTTCACATAGCACTAATACCCTTGGGAAAGGTATGGATCCAATTATTCTTCCTCCAGCTATGGGTAAATTGTAGGGCAGACTGATGTTCTTCAGCCTTGGTGAGGCAACTAGTCTAGGAGAAGGAAAACTGTGAATTCAAACCTGTTAAACTCTGCTTAAAAATTGACCTTGTGTCATATACTGCCCGAGCGGCGGGGGTTGGGTAAATATGATAAATCATCTTTGCCTCGCTTACATGGTTTCAAGTATTCCTATCAAACACTAACACTAACACTAATAATCATATCTAATATGTATCATTTGTTTGTGCACAGTTGAAATCTTTCAAGTATTGCTATTTAACATTAGTAATTCTATATATCGTGAATGCTTGTGTAATATAAATAATTTGCACACAGCTGTATTATTTCAAATAACTAATAATAATAATAATAATGATCCCTAGTAAAAGACTGAACAGTTCTATTTGACTCATAAATGGGACCCTAAGAGGTACTACCATTACGGATCATAGTGAACCTGGGAGTAATGTCAGTGAAGGTGTATTCCACATTCTCCAAACCTCGAAAACCGGAGCCTCGCCACCAGATGTATTTTAGTGTCACAGCTAGGACCGCAAATTAGGGGTTCTTATCCATCTGCAGAAGTGCATACGGCGTATTATATAGCCTCAAACAGCAAAACTAGATTAATTTTGTTTTGTACAGGTTTGGTTTGTTGGGTTTTATGGCGTATCAACCTTTGTAGGTTATTTAACGCCAAATCCATTTTTATGTGAATAATTCAGTTAAGCATAAGTACACAGTTTGTCAAAAACATTTCTATTTCAAACTATTCAAGCCGTTATATGTAACAATTCAGTTAATTGTAAATACAGTTTTAATGTCGAAAAAACAGTTCTATTTCAAATAATTCAGTTAAGCATAATCACGTAGTTTAAATGTAAGTACGGTTTAATTGTCAAAAAATTTCTATTTCAAGCTATTCAGTTTACTCAAACAATTCATTTTAGCATAAGTATGCTGTTAGTTCTATTTAGCCCATAGATAGGACCCTATCAGGTGCTACCACTCCGGGCCAGAGTGGACCTGGGAGCAATGGCAATGAAGGGGTACTCCGCATTCCCCAAAGCTCCAGCACTCCTGGAACCTCACCATCAGATTGTTTAGTGTCACATCCAGGACACTCGTTTTTTTTTGGGGGGGGGGTCTTACCCCTCTGCAGAGGTGCAGTCAGTGTATTCTACAGCCCCAGCTGACTGGGCAATTGTTTTGTACAGAAAAGATTTCAGTCATAATTACAATCACAGTAACTGAAGCAAAAAGAAGTACAGTTACACCTCATATTTTATGGTAATACTTTTATGAAGCAAGATCTTTTTTCATTTAATCATTGAGAATACAGTCAGTAGACACGGTTATAGTTACAGTAATCGTATTAGAAAATTGAATCCGAGTTCTACCCTGGACGGAGATGTTTGTATTTCACTTCGAACAAATGCCTTTAAGAAAAGCATGAATTCATCTAGTCTCTCCTCCAGTTATGGGTAAATAAAAAGCCCAGACTGATTTCTTTTGACTTGGCAAGGAAATCAATCCGGGAGAAGGAAATCTCTGAATTCGAACCAGATGTACTTCGCATGAAGTTTAACTTGCCACATCTTGCCGGTGGAAGAGGGTAAGTGGGTAAATAGTTTATCCTCACCTTTTCATCTTAATATTAGGGCCGATTTCTGGCAAAGGGTATGATATACTTGAAAGCATGTAACGCTATGCAACTTATTTGTATTAGATAGGAATACTTTAAACCATATAATGGTGTGCAAATTGTTTGAATAAAGCAGTTTACTTTACGCTGTAATTGTTATGCTTTGACCTTTTGACCCGGCCAAAAATGCCATTCAAGATGATGCACCGGAAGGAGGTGACACATTCTAATGGCAGTTATGAGAGGAAATCGCGTGGGCGGAAATTGGCTGATGAAATGGGACGTGCAAGAAAAATTCCCATGGTACACTACAGAGTGATGCACCGGAAGAGAGTGACCTCTGAACTGCATGACAGTTATTTCCGCTTGATGACGATTAAACATTCGATTTCAAAGATCGAGTGGGCGTCGAACGATTATATAATTGAGTTGAGTTCGACGAGCCAGTTGAATTGAGTTCTGGTTCCAGTTGAGTTCGACGCCCAGCGGGGCAGTTGAGTTGAAGATCGAACGGAGTTATGGACGAAATGTGGTAGGGAAAGCCACATCAGGCCGAAGGGGCCTTTGGGCCCTGATGAGTGGGCCCTAGGCCTCCGGTTGAGCAGCACTAAAGAACGAGAAATACACAACGTGACGGTCAAAACAGTGGGGTCAAGAAATTACAGTTTATGTTCGGTCTCCAGCTCCCTCTCACATGCAACCCTTGAACAACCCTTTCGAACCCTTACAAATAAAGTGAGAGGTAAAGTATTGTTAAAGAAGTCTTCCTGCGTCTTCCTTCCTGCGTCGTTTATTACTGCGTGCGTCTGTTATTCATTGCGTCGGTATGTATCCAGCATATATGTATATTTCTGCATGAATCAGCAGATGACAATATAACATAATGATATTTAAATTTCGTCGTTAGACGTTGATTTATCAGGATGCTTTAATGGGGCCTCATGTCAGTGAGGAGGGACCGATATGCAAATAAAACCGTCGAGAGGAAGGCCCCGAAACGGTGCACATTCTCTCCTGATGACCCCAAAACAATCATGGAGTTAAAACTGCTCGGTGGAAATAAGAATGGCTAAAGGAGCATTTTCTATCCGCTCACTTTTTGGTGAGTTTCTGTTACTTGGTAAGTAACTTCCTTCTTTAAATATTATTGTTTTTTTTTTACGCCGGCGTTAGCCAAAGGTTTATGATATGAATTTGAGGAACAGCGTCTTCTCAGTATTCTGGTAGATCTTAATAATACAGGAGTCTAGATGGTCTCAAGATGTCCTTTTATTTCCACGTCTTCCAGTTACTTTTGCCCATCCTTTGCAGACTGTTCCAGACGTACCAACGACAATTGGCATCACTGTCACGATCCATACTTTTTATTATTTCACTGTTTGTGAGTTTTTCACTGAAATCTGAGTGACAGCAAGTCTCCTTAAGTCTCTAGGACTCTTCTCAGTATTTTAGCTGATCTTAACAATGCTGTACTTTGGCTGGTCGGTCACGATTCGTTCTTTGATTTCCAGTCCTCTTCAGACCGTTCCGAGAGCGCCAATGACAACTGGTATCACCGTCTTGTTCTACGGTTTTCTCAGTTCTCTATCAAGGTCGAAGTCTTTTTTTTTTTTAATTTTTTTATTTTCACTCAGTGGTCCGTTGGTAAGACAAAATCCACTATACGGCAAGTTCTCTTTTTCTTTGTTAATTATTTCTAGGTATGGTTTCGTGGGCGGGATCAAGTGATCCGCTTGTATCTCAAAATCCTAGAGAATTAATATCATTGTTACTTAGAATATCCGGACTATTGACCTCATATTTATTGTCATACTCATAACGTTTCGTCCGATATGTCCTTCGGCCTTCTTCAGTTGCTTCATGTCGAACTTGGGAGTCCATACAGAATCTTGAACTGTAGCCTTTATTTGAGCCACTGGGGTGGACTGTTCCAATTCTGTTAACCCATGACGGTGTACAAGTGTTAAGTCATAGTAAATATTCATTGTTTTTCCTACCTGTCATTGGGATTGAACCTGCTAACCCCCAGACCATTTAACTCAGAAGCACTTTCCAACCAACTTCCTTATCCACTCTGTCATGTGTCCTTGTCAAGGTCAGTAGTGTAAATATTCTGAGTAACAATGATTATTAAGCTTCATCTCAGAAATTTGGACAATTATTATTATTATTATTATTATTATTATTATTATTATTCATTAGAGCTTTTCACATCAGCGTAAACTGATGGTCTTTCACTGGAGATAGAGTGACAGCAAGTCTCCTCAAGTCTCCTGGACTATTCTCAGTATTTTGGCCATTCTAAATAATATAGTAGTTTGAATGGTCTTCACTTGTCCGCCAACTTCCAAGTCCTCAAATCTCTTTAGTAATCCTTTAGTTATTGTTCCAAACGCACCAATTACGATTGGTATAATTGTCACCTTCATGTTCGATAGTTTTTTCAATTCTCTAGCAAGGTCGAGGTACTAATCCTTCTTTTCACATTATTTCAGTTTTATTCTATGGTCAACCGGGACAGCAAAGTCGACAGTTTTGCAAGTTCTCTTTTTTTTTTGTTGATTATTATTAAGTCTGGTCTTCTGGCCGAAATTAAGTTTTCCGTGTGTATGTCAAAGTCCCATTGGAGTTTATGTTTGTTATTTTCTCGGTTATTATTATTATTATTAAATAGGAATAGCTTCTCAAAACCATATGACTACTTGCAAGAATTAGACATCAAAAACCCCAAAAGTGTTGACCTTGCCTGTAAGCCAACTAACTTTCAACCCTTCGGATTATATGAATAGTATAAGGAATTTCGGTTTTGTAAATCGATGAGAAAATTTCTCATTTACGATTTGCGTTACCTGACTATAAGGAAGAACAAAGAGGCTTTTGAATAATAGTGAAAGAGAAGTCCATTAATATTAATATGCATATTAGAAGCGTCTTGTGGTTATCGAACTCAGTTTGCCGCTCCAATTCCCCGAGACGCTAACCATTAAGTCTACGACATCTCTCTCCAGAGAATTACTCATCCATTAGCGTAATGGTTATTTTCGCCGAAAAGGGAATCGGAGATCCGATTTCAAATTGTGGACGGGATTGTTAACGGTTCACTTTAAGTTAATGCCCTTGAGAAAGGCACAAATCGTCCTCATGTCCTCGTGTGTAATGGTTAAAGCGATGGACTTCGGAATCGTAGTAAGCGAGTTTGCACTCCAGGTGCGCTATTACGTTCACTTTCGGACAAACACTCTTGGGAAAGGTATGAACCCCCTTATCCTCCCAGCAATGGATTAAATAGCGTCACTACTGTTCTTCTAGACAGCTGGCTTTGGCATTAAATAACTTACAAAGTTTGATATGCCAATTAAAACAAAGAAACCAAACCAAACCAAATCAAAGAAAGGCACAAATCCATCTCAACTTCCTCTAGTAGTGAGTAAATATTTAGCCAGGCTGGACTCTCTTGACTTGCTAAGGCAATCAGTCTAGGAAAAAGAAAACTCTGAATTCAGATTGGGTTTTAAATTGAATTTGTTTTAGATGCTACCTTTGGATGAACGCATAGTCAGCTTTATATGTACAAGAGTTGTCCTAAAAGTAATGCCTGTCAAGTCACAGTTCAATTACGTGAGATGTATGCAATTATGCACACGCGTAGATTCGCATCTTGTTCGAAAAAAATGGGGCTATTTAAAATAGTCCCGTCTGTAGCAATACAATTGCGTCAATTCACTTGCCAAATCCACTTTGGTAAAGATTTTTCGTGTCCAGCATCTGATGCCACTAAGTGGTTTGTCTTCAATACTTCTTTGAACTTTTTCACACATCTCCATCTTCTACCGATGTCGAGTGCAGAATATGATTCTGTGGTCAGGAAATCGATTCTCACTTCTTCCTTCTGTTTCATATACAACTGAAAAAAAAAGAAGACAATGTATCAGACATTGCTTGTTTGTTTGGTTGTTGATTTTATGACATGCTAATTTTTCTTGGTTGCCCAGTCGACTGGGGCTGTAGAATAAACTGACTGCTTCTCTGCAGAGTAGTAAGACCCACCCCTTAACGAGTGTCCTGATATGACACAAAACAATCTGATGGGGAGGTTCCAGTAATACTGGGGCTTTGGGGAATACAGAGAACCGCTCTATTGCCATCGCTCCCAGGTCCACTCTGGCCCGGAGAGGTAGCACCTGATAGGGTTGTAACTATGGGTCAAATAGAACAAAAATGTGTACTTATGTTAAACTGAATTACTTGAAATTGCACTGTTTTGAAATTTAAACGGCGTTCTAATGGTAAATTGAATTGTTTGAAATAGAACTGTTCGGACATATAACTGTGTGTGGACAAAACTATACTGATACTAAACTGATACTAAACTGAATTGTTTGATTTCGAACTTTTTGACTAAACTGAATAGCTTGAAATAGAAATGTGTTTTGACAATTAAACTGTGTACTCATGCTAAACTGAACTGTTTGAAATAGAACTGATTATTTGTATAAAAATTAATTTGGCGTTAAATAACCTACAAAGTGTGATATGCCATAAAACCCAAGCAAGCAACCAACCAACCATAATGATTTTTGGTTGATAAACCATCCATGATTAGTTATTTCCCACGTACTTTCTGTCCATCATCAGTAGAGGATGTATTACAGAAGTGATGTAACTTTTGTATGTAGATTACTTGTTTGTTATATTGAGTAGCTTTTACTTTTCGAATTTGTTTCTATAAATAGCATCAGTAGCTAAAGAAGCACTGGTTTCAAAATTAATTCAATTAAATTTGGGTTGTATGATCCTAATATTCAGTGCCTCGAGAATCTGTAGTTTTTGTTTGTTATTATGCTGCGTTTCCGTAATTTCTGTAATTTTTTTGATGGGCATGAATGTTTTTTAATGTTGTACTATTGAACTGGTATCAGAAAGGTGCATTGTAAGTGTTCTCGATAGTGTAGTTGAGGTTAAATCAACATATATATTGTTGTTTTCTGGGATACAATCTCCTAAAAGATATCTAAATTGATATATATCGTTGTCTTTTTGCAAAACTCCAATCGAGGAAGTGGAATTATCTTTACTAAGTTGAAGGTTTTAGATCTATTATAGTATATAAGTTTGATTCTTTTATCCTTTATCTTTATATATATATCTATATATATATATATATATATATATATTTTATCTTTATATATATATATATATATATATATATATAGTGTGTGTGTGTGTGTGTGTGTGTGTGCGTGTGTGTGTGTGTGTGTGCGTGTGTGTGTGTGTGTGTGTTCTGGCAGTAGATTTTTGTAGGCATATTTTATTAAAGATGATAGACATGGGTGTTTTAACTTACGTAGTCCGGTTAAAAGATCAGATATTTCGGACTATTACATTGGTGCCTTCATACACAGTTGCGAGAGAGAGAGAGAGAGAGAGAGAGAGAGAGAGAGAGAGAGAGAGAGAGAGAGAGAGAGAGAGAGCGTGTGTGAGAGAGAATTAGAGAAAGTGAGAGAGAGAGAAAGAGAGAGAGAGTAGTGATAGATAGATAGTATTATATATATATATATATAAATTTTACATTTTCAGCAAAAAAACAAAAATAAAGACTCAATTCATACTTTTGCGATAAAGTATGAAAAATGTTGAAGAAAATGTTATTTACTAAGCTTAGTTTTGTTTTGTATGGGACAATCATTGAAACTCAAACTCACTAAGTCTTTGTTAGTCTAAAGTTCTAACCATTGCGCCACACTATATGATAATCGCTTAACTGGAAAAAAAGCGAACCACTGAATCTAAAGATTGTCATAGATATGACACTTAAGTGTATCTGATGGTGAGGCTCCAGCTCCGGAAATCTGAACAATGTTAAGTACCATTACTCCTATGTTCAATCTGAATCGTAGTGCTTGTACCTGTTGGGGCCCCATCAAAGGGTCAAATGGAGTTATTAGTACTCGATAGGAATACTTGAAACTATTCAACGGTGTACAAATAAATGAGCTCTGGCTTGTTTTAAAATAATACTACCTACAAACTATTCGCTAACAAATCATCTGACCCAGTGGGCTGGTGCCGTAAAATCTACTGACTAACAAGTGTCCTTGATATGACACAAAACAATCTGATGGTGTGACTCCAGTAATACTGGAGTTTTGCATAATGCGCCGTACCCTTTCATTGCCATCGCTTTCCGGTTCACTGTAGCCCGGAGTGGTAGCACCTGATAGGCTCCCTCCATGAGTCAAATAGAAATGCTTGACATTTAAACTGAAAGAAAACAAAGGACTCGTGCTGAATTGAATTGTAGGAAATAGAACTGCTTGATCATTTAACGGTATGTATCTACAAAATGTGTTTATAAATCATATACTTAATATATATGTAAAACAGGATTTGGCATTAAATAACCAAAAATGGTTGATATGCCATAAAAGTGAACCAAACTAATTACCAAATAAATCATATATAATATATTTCCATGGACAAGATTTAGCATTTAATAACCCCCAAGAGTTGATATGCCATGCAGCACTACCAAATCAAATCAAACCAATTATCTAAAATTATTTCTTTAACTGACTTCTAGACATCTTAAACACAGAACTGTTGTACAATTAAATAGAAGTGTTCAACATTCTATTTAAAACCATTCTCTTGAGAGTAGCGTGTTAATCTTTGCATTTTTCAATTTGCCAATCATTGTTTAATTTCGTGACAAATTTTCATGAGTAAATACAATGGACGTAACATAAGGTTAGTTTTTAAGCGGAATAAAGTTGGTTTGAGTTAAGAGTTTTACTTCTCTTAAACAGGGAGACTTAACCAGCTTACCAAATTATTTCCTAATAGTTAAGATGGGGGTCCACTGTATTCATGCCTTTCTCAAAGACTTTAGCCCGAAACAACCTCAGCAAGTATTTGAACTTCGGTCAGCCATTCCTTTCTGTACGACAATACGTGTGTATATGCGTATCTGCATATATATATATATATATATATATAATGAAAATGTAAATGAAATCTATGGTCGTAGACTCAAGGTCGGAGAAGATGTGATGAAAATCAATTCGGCTTAAGATAGAGGAAATACGAGCTGAAAAAATAATAATATCTAATAATGACAAGCTTGTTGGTGATATGTTATCAAGACAGAAAAAAGACTCCAGTATTATCAGTACACAATGGTGCCTACAGATACTGGTTCACTGAGAACATTATATTCTCAACAGACTCAGTAAGAAGATGAAAAGGTCATCTTATTTCACATTCCTTAAAAGGAAGCATTTACGGGGGTGGTATTTTCAGGAAATGTTTTATACGTACTGTTTTATAGAATCATTTTTAATCAAAACCTAAAGGAATCGACAACAGACGAATACTGTTCATTGTAAGAAAACACCGCGTGATTTACTTTTAACAGTAAAAGCTAAGACTAAATATTATTAAAATATCGTCAAAAAAAAGAAGAAGGAAAAACAAATAATGTGTCACCGTGGAGTTATGGTTAACGTGCTGGGCTACGAGATTATAGTAAAAGAGATCAAACTCTAATCATGTTAAAGCGTTAACCCGTTGGAAAAGGTATGAACCCCCTTTCCCCACCAGTTATAGGTTAACTAGTACCACTACTGTCCTACAAAGGTAGCTTTGGCATTAAATGACCCGCGAAGGTTGATATGTCATTGAAAAAAGAAACCAAACAAAATAACGCAATGTTTAACTGCGTCCTTGCAAAAATCATACACTGTATGTACTGGCATACTCTATGAGTTTCTGAGACTTAAATTTTAGCCTCTTATAGGATCACATCATAGGATCATATAATACGCAAGATAAAAACTCATAGTAAATAGTAACTCCATCATGTCCTGCTGCAAAAGGTCTCCAGTTAGGACACAGAAGGTCACATGGCATGCGAGTAGGTATGGTACACAATGACAGATGTTATATATCCCAATTATATATATATATATATATATATATATATTGTCTGTGTATCTGTGTACGTGTATGTGTGTCTTTGTGTATATGTGATTGTGTGTGTGTGTGTGTGTGTGTGTGTGTGTGTGTGTGTGTGTGTGTGTGTGTGTGTGTGTGTGTGCTATTTGTGTTTAACAGTTTCCCAGCAAAAGTGGTATATAATAGCACATTTGTGATCAGATTAATACACTTAAAATTGCGTTACTTAGAAAATAAATCAATTTCCAGTTGAATTTTTAATTGAATGACACTTTTTTGTAGAGCCTGTGTTCATAATAAGTAAAATAAGTAAAGTTGGCGACTGTAGTCAAGGGTGACCAGAAGGCCCCATCTTCCATAGCTTCTACACCAAGTTGTACGGGAGGGCGTCGCTCCTTTCCCTGGATTGCTCCACTTTACCCTCGATACGTACCTTATATTGCTGAGTGTTAAGCAAGGAGGTATAAAATACCATTTTTTAAGTCTTTGGTATGACTCATCCTGGGATTGAACCTCGGTCTGCCGGACCATTGGCGAATACTCTACCCACTAGGACAATGAGCCAGTTAAGCATTGTAAATTCACCAAATTGTCGATATAATTATTGAATTCCTTCTTAAATAGAAGCATTGATATCATTTTAAAAAGCTGTCTCCCTTTAGTCGAAGGTAACCCAAAAGTTCCCTTTTCAGTTGCTACTACACCAAAGTGTAGGGGAGGGCGCTACTCCTTTCCCTGGATTGCTCCACTTTACCCTTGATACGTACGTTATAATGCTGAATGTTATGCAAGGAGGTATCAAGTAGCATATTTTTAAAAGTCTTTGGTATGACTTGACTTGGGGTTGAACCCCGGTCTGCCGGACCATTGGCGAACAATGTACCCCCTAGGCAAATAATGACATACAGTTAAATGTAAAAACTGTCCTCTTTTAAACAATTCAGTTTAGCATAAGTACACAGGTTAGTTCTATTTGGCCCATAGATAGGACTCAATCAAGTGCTTCCAATTATGGCCAGAGTGAACCTGGGAGCGATGGCAATGAAGGGGTACTCTGCATTCCCCAAAGTCCCAGCATTACTGGAGCCTCACCAACAGATTGTTTAATGCCATATTCAGGACACTCGTTAAGGGATTCTTGCCCCTTTGCAGAGATGCAGTTGGTGTATTCTGCAGTCCCCATTCATTTAATTGAGTAATATATATATATATATATATATATATATATATATATATATATATATATATTCTTGTATGTGCTCAGCTGATGAGCTAGGATTTAAAATGATGATCTTTAACGGAGCCAATCGGGCATGCATCAATATAAGGACTGTACTTTTTGTGTGTTTTATATATATATATATATATATATATATGTATCATTGGTTATAAATAGTATCTAATGTCTTGAAAGTATGTTCTTTTAAAAAAATAAAAGTCTTCCTTTATTACTCCGAAAAGACAACGCAGCATAAATCTTCCAAACAAACTCCCCTTTCTTCACAATTTACCCTTGTGACAAACTAACGAAGACTTAATAAATATGTGTCTATTTTAAAGAGAAGTAAATATCTTTTCTTGAAAAAAACAAAACAAACTCCAACGGTCACGTGTCGTAAATAGCCGCTGCCATAGTTTCTGTTTGAAGTGTTAATTTCTGTATTTATATCAAAGTACCTGACGTAACTCTACTTAGTTTTCGAAAACCGATCAGTCTCATTAACAATTATATATCAAAGTCGTAGATATGGCCTTGTTCCAGAGACGACCCAGACAAACAAATATTACTAGAATTACTTCTGGCGAAAAGTAACAAAAATTTCCGGCGGATTTTAAAATTGCAATAAGAGACATCAATATAATGTTTCGTGCTGAAAAATAAAATAAGACAAAATAGAATAAAATTAAATTCAATAAAAGAAAAAAAAAAATAGATAAAAATAAAATGAAATAAAATAAAATAAAAGTTATTCTTGCCACGTCTTTTTTTTTCTTTTTCTTTTTCTTTCATAATGTCTTTTCTTTTCTTTTATCTCTTGTTATCTCTGTTGTTCTTACACTTTTCGTTTGTTGCCAAACACCATGACAACGACTTTAATGATTCTTTACACTGCAGACATTAATTCCAGTGCACTTGTACACTCGTGTCCGTAATCAATATCTTTTATGAAGGAAACCAATCGACGTTTTGATGCACCTAAATTTAAGAGGAAGGCAATTTTTAAGAAATATTAATTTCTGTCGGCATTCCAGTATGCGAAACACCACAAACATCAAACAATAATCCTTATTCCACCCATTTTTCTTTCAAATTAGGTAGGAACTCTGAGGCTAGACATATTTTATTCTCCAGCAAAATATGTAATCTAAGACATTCCACAACAAATGTGCATTACTTTTTAAAGGCATTTCAATCCCTCTCAGGCTATTTTATGCCTTGAGTTTTGGAATTATGTTCATTGTATGTTTTTTTTTTTATGTCGGATTTTATTGAATACGCATTTTTTAAATACATCTATTCAACACATACATTGAAAGCAAATAAGTACTACCAATTTTCGAGTGGACCTGTGAATAATGACAAGGAAGGTGTACTCCATTTCTCCAGAATTTGAAATTCATCATCAGATGCGGTTTAGTATCATACCCAGTAAATATACTCAACGTACTCTAAGTCCAACCGAGACAGCTATTTAATGCCAGGATTATATTTAATCTCATTTTATCCAATATGAGAGATGAATCCTTTGATCACGCCAGCCATAACCTACTTAGATTTCGTTATAGAATAGATTGTACTACACTAAACATTTCATTTTTATCCTTAGCTTATTTTAGAATGGAGTTACATTTTTACACAGAAAAAAAAATGACATCATACTTCACTTAATATCCGTTCGTCCGTCCGAAATTTCTGGCCCGATTTAAAACATTCAGTCCTTGTTTGAGTCATGCTTGGTTTAAAAGGGCGTACCTCCCCTACACCTAGGTGTAGTAAGCTATCGAAAAGGGAGCCTTCGGGTCACCCTTGACTATGGTCGCCAACTATAAAACAGTAGGAGGACATTCGGATCAGTTTGCTTTTCATTTGGGATTTGTTTCTTTGTCTCTGTCTTACTGTCCCCCAGCAGTGAAAGGGTGTTCATCTCACAGCGCTGACGCATTCTCTTGGTAATCGTTACGGGTGGCGGGTGGCTCTCTTCTTCCCTATAAACACTTATTTACTCTTTTTTGTGTCCAAGTGTCGAGTGGCTAAAAAGAAATTCATTTAATCTCAACGGTCACATGGCGTAAAAATGTTGTAAAACCTAATTTTCTTTTAGGCCAAGTATGTGCATTTTGACCCTTTTTATTTGATACGATGTGCTCTTTAACCCTTTTGGGTGAAGTAATCAAGTAATGTGTCCTTTGATCTTTTTTTTTTTTTTCTCAAGTCACGTTAGTCAATATCCAACAATAATACCGGTTTTTGTTTTATCTTTGGTTTTGATTTGGTTTGATTTAGTTTCATGGCACATCAACCTTTGTAGGATATTAATGCCACATCAATTTCACCCATATAAACAGTTCTAGTTTAAACAATTCAGTTTAGCATAAGCATAGTTTTATTTGCACATAGTTAAAGAAAAAGAAACTGTTATATTTCAAACAACTCAGTTTAGCATAAGGACACAATTTCAATGTCAAAATAGTATGGAGGTGCTCGTGATGTAATGGTTATCGTCACGAGTTCAAATTCTGGACGAGACTGATTGCATTTCACATAGCAGTAATACCCTTGGGAAAGTTATGAATCCAATTATTCTCCCTCCAGCTATGGGTAAATAGTAGGGCATGCTAAACTGAACAGTGTCACTAAACTGAATGGCTTGGGATGGAGATGTTTTAGACAATTAAACCGTACTTACATTTAAACTGCGTGCTAATGCTAAACTGAATTATTTGAAATAGAACCTTTTTTTGACATTGAAACTGTATTTACACTAAACTAATTTGCTTAGAGTAGAACTCTTTTGACATTTAACTGTGTGTAAACAAAATCTGTACTTATACTAAACTGAATTAGCTGAATCAGAACTGTTTGAATAAACTGAGTAGTTTGAAATAGAAATGTTTTTGACAACTAAACTGTGTACTGAATTGTTTGAAATAAAACTGATTATTTACATAAAAATGGATTGGGTGTTAAATAACCTACAAAGGTTGATATGTCCAACCAACCAACCAACAATCAAAATAGTCCCATCTTAAACAATTCTGTTTAGCTCAATGACACAGTTTAGTTTTATTTGACCCATAGATTGGATCCTATCAGGTGCTACCACTCCGGGCTTCAGTGGACCTGGAAGCGATGATAATGAAGGGGTACTCAGCATTCTCCAAAGCTCCAGCATTACTGAAGACTTATTATCAGATTGTTTAGTGTCATATCGAGGACATTCATTGCAGAAAGTCTTACCCATGAGCAGAAATGCTGTCGGTGTATTATGCAGCCCCGTTGACTGCGCCAGTTGATTTTGAATCGGACTAAAATTCCAAAAAAAGGAAATATCTTTATGAATATCTCTTATCAGAAGACACCTAAACTCCTATCTTCTTTTAGAAATACGGTTTTCTTTTTTATTTCAGGGACGTTCACAGCGACTGTATTGGGACCAAACGGACGATTACCAGTCAATGTAGATTCTGAACAGAACATAGCCACTGTTACTTTCACGCCTCTCAAAGAAGGTGAGACAAACTCTCCTGCAAATTACTTTTACCATATTTTAGTTCGTTGGTTTTCCGGCTTGTCAACTCGTGTTCGGTTATTTAATGCAGAAATCGGCTTTTTATTCTGCAAGCATTTATATAGTCCCAAGTAACAAATAATAGTAATAATATGTAAAAAGTTTAAACTTCAAGTAAATATTAATAAAAATAATTTGCCAATTTCGTTTCAATTATTTCAATTAAGTACTATCAATACAAATGTATAATAAAGACTACTGCTATCAAAAAGAAGAATGCATTTGTATTGATCGTGCCCTCCCAACACTTCGTTGTAGTAGCTGTTGAAAGAGGAGCCTTCGGGTCACCCTCAGTTAAGGTTGCCAACTTTATTTTACTTTCTTACAGTTCTTCTACAAGTATGACTTAAGCATTAAATAACTCATTGAAGGGTTATATGCTATTGAATAAAGAAACTAACCAAACCAATACAAGAACATACACTTTTGTTTCTGACCTTTTATTGAATAAAAATTCATTTAAAATCGTTTCTGAAATGTTTTTATAAAATTGGAAAACAAAGACTTCTGTTTAATTGAATTCTAGTTACTGAGACTTTAGAAATTAAGCAGCCAGTTATTGCTAATAGCATTCCATATAAAAATATTTGGCGAAGGTGATTTTATCATTCTTATATATTTGGATGTATAAAAATTAATGTATAGTGGTTGGATTCTCAATGTTGCATTTTAAAACATAATGTTTTATAGTCATTGTCGTGACTCTAATAAATTTCCTTTATGCATTCAAAATCAATAATAATAATTTCATTTTTTTTCTTTGTTTTCATTGATACAATTATGGATGATGTTAAAATGATTAGGTGACCATTACGTCCATTTGTATTGGTGCGGACTCTCGCTGGATATGTCTCCATTACTGAGTCATTGCCCAGGACCTGTGGGTGAAGTGGACAGTAGTAAAGTTATTGTGACCGGGCAGGGATCTGTTGAGGCTCGAGCCCTTGTGCCTGCGGAGTTTATTATTGACGGCAGAAAGGCGGGAAAAGGTAAGTCAGAAGTTTTACTTTACATCGTCAGGATATCATATAGGAAGATTATTCCCAATTTAGGGACATCTTGGAGTATTCCAATGGAGTAAAACTCCTCATATGACCAGGATATCAACAATGAATATATTACATTAGGAAACCAATATGTCAGTAGCCTAATACGAAAAACAATCTTTATACACATGCCCCCCCATCTATATATATATATATATATATATATATATATATATATATATATATTACCGGCTCATTGGCCAAGTGAGTAGAGTGTTCGCCAATGGTCCGGGAGTCCGGGGTTTAATCCCAGGTCAAAGACTTTTAAAAATATGCTACTTGATACCTCCTTGCTTATCACTCAGCAATATAAGGTACGTATCAAGGGTAAAGTGGAGCAATTCAGGGAAAGGAGTAGTGCCCTCCCCTATACCTCGGTGTAGTAGCTATTGAAAAGGGAGCCTTCTGGTCGCTCTCGAATACGGTCGCTAACTTTACAACTTTGCAATATATATAAAGGGTAGAATAAATAAAGACAACGGAGGTTGCTGACTCCGAGTCTATTCTAATATAACTTAGATGTATTTACTCTCTCAATTTTGGGTATTTTCTATTAATAGATATAGAAAACTACATTATATATATATATATATATATATATATATATATATATATATATATATGCTTTTCAAAAGTACAACTATAATTTAAAGGACATCTCTAAATCCATAACCTTTATTTTACAAGAACATTTTTACCATGCTTTTTTTGTCAATGCGCTTAATTCAATCATGATTACTGCTATTCATATTAACCTATATCGAAAGTTATATCATGAAAATCTTAGATCAAAATTCAGCTGTGTCAATCCACCGCTTTATTAATTCATCGAGTGTGAGTTTGTGTGTGCATTTTATAATATGATTTTCTTCTTTGTCAATGCACTTAATTCAGTGGGTAATATTATTATCAAACCATAAGATTTCAGATGAAATTTAAATAATAATAATGTTTTAGGCTACGGACTTACTGACCCCACATGACAAATTATTGTTTTTTTCATTGACGATTAACTGAGATAGAAAGTGAAGTTTATGAAACCTGGTAAACCTAGAAATATTTGTCAGAAGTCGTGTGAAATGTTGTAAACTATGTTTGCTTTCCGGTGAAGTAGAAACCTCTAAAGATCCTTCTAATCTTTACGAACGAACAAGTGTCACAGATAAGAATTTAGAACATTACTCATTTTATATAGGTACGGTAGTTGTAATCAACAGGAAATTCACTTGGTTTATTTTCAGGTGTAACATAGGGAGGGAAAAATGCTGATTTAGAGAATGTCTTAATAAAACCGGCATTTTTGCAAGCCAAAATTAAATCAGTATATAAAGTTTACCTGATCGGGAATTAATTATTCACAAAATTTAAACAATCGAATATTTTTCCTTTTTTTAATTCTTTTATTTATTTGTTTATTTTTTAAGAAAATTATGAGCTGAATTTTCAATAGTCATCTTTGGTGTTCAGTTTTTTTTGTTAAATGACATATCAACCATCGTAGATTATTTAATGCCAAAGTCTACCTTATTGAAGAACAGTTGTAGTACTATTTAATCCATTAGTAGCGGATGAGGAAGTACATGCCTTTCCTAAGAGTATTAGTCAAAAAAGAGAACAGAAGAGTGTGACAGGATTTTGAGCTCGTATAGCCGTTATGAAAGTAGTGACCATAAGTATTTGAACAGTCAAAAGGGGTGTTCTTATTTTCTAATATTTAAGTAAATTTAGCGCGAGAACCCAAATTAATTGATTAGGTTGACATCAATCGGTAATACTGAGGTGAGTTCGGCTTTTTAAACACCTTGATCAATATTGAGCAAGATCTTTGGACAGAAATATAGATTTTTGTTTAAAAATATAATTTTCCTAAAAATTAGACGATTTCCTGAAATTTAGCAGTCACAACTAAAAATGAATAAATTCATTATTTGATTGCAAAAAATATATACAAAAAAATAAAGAATTCGGTGGGTCTGCATCTGGCTTCAGTGTTCTACGTGAGCTTTCATAATTACCTTTAAAATAAAGAAAACAATTTTTAGTTCAAATATTTGGTGTGTAAAAAATAAGTACAACATTAGTCAGCAGTTAGACTGACACACACACACACACACACACACACACACACACACACACACACATATATATATATATATATATATATATGAGAGTTTCCTTATGGGAAAAAATTACCGAGCACTTATGCATACCCTTACGAAGAATTAATGAGTTCGAGCACCAGTGATATCCTTGTATTTTCTCTCTCTCTCTTTCTCTCTCTCTCTCTCTCTCTAAAAATGCACTATGTGCCTAGGCTATCTTAACTTAGATATGTATGCTCTATGACCGATATTTGGCTCTTTTCAGCATATATATATATATATATATATATATATATATATATATATATATATATATATATATATAAAGAGAGAGAGAGAGGTCAATAAATAATCATCTACTTTAACACTTATAGTTTATTCAGAATTATTTATTGTAAAAAATATTTGAAATGTTCTTAATAAAAAGCTTTTTGAACTTACAACTAAAATATGGCCAAAAATCGAAAGCTTTCACCAGATAAAAATGTAAGTTAATGAATGGTCAAAAAGTATTAAACCCTTTTAAGAAAGTACTTTAAGTATTGAAGATTTTCTCCTGTTTTTGAATTTTTTTTATGCAAGTCTCTAGAGGTTTGTTGAAGCCGATCACCAGAATTTCACAGACGTCCGGAGAGAGATTTTGAACTATTCTTTTTCCAATAAGTTCCGATTTCCCAAATTTGTGATTTGACGTTTTCCAATCGGAATCTTTAATTCTTACAATAAATGTCCAATGGGATTTACTTTCAAAGATTGATTGAGACACTCTAGAACGTAAATGTTTTCTCTTTAGCCAGTTTTAGCTTTTCAAGTTGTATTCTTACAGTCACTATCATGTTGAAAAATTCATTCATATTCAATTCTTAGGTCCTTTTCGATATGAATACCTATTTAAAAAATCTTACGATACATTTACTGGTCGGCCAACATTGGTGTGTCCAATGTGTAGGAATTCATCAAGGAACATCGTTTATAAGTTCATCCTTACTTCTCCAGCAGTTCCTCGCTTGTCTTGTTCGTCTCATTTGGATTATTTGCAGGATGGAAAGTAAGTGGCCGTACAGATGCTGTTTTGTGGGGTGTTATTGCCAAGATTTATAAAAAAACAGCACACAGTACTCTTTGGAAGTCTGGTTTAGCTTTTTCTTAGGACGATTTATTAGATTGCTTGGTTTGGTTTTATGCCATGTCAAACATTGAGGGTTATTTAATGCAAGGTACTGCTTTTACATATGCGTTAGATATGATATAAGATAAGATTTTTAAACACATTTTTAGATATACGCTCAAGAAGTTCTATTTCTAACGATTCAATTTAGCATAAGTAAAATTTAAATGGTTCCTAGTATTGCTATGAATGATAATTCCATTAAACATCAGTAAAGATGTTCTATTTCTAACGATTCAATTTAGCATAAGTAAGATTTAAGTGGTTCCTAGTATTGCTATGAATGATAATTCCATGAAACATGAGTCAAGGTGTTCTATTTCTAACGATTCAATTTAGCATAAGTAAAATTTAAATGGTTCCTAGTATTGCTATGTATGATAATTCCATGAAACATCAGTCATTCATTTACTCACAATTAAATGAATAAAAAGTTTTATTTTAACCAAGTCAGTTTAGAATAAGTAACTTGTTTTCACATTGTTAATGTCAAACAGTTCTTTGGCCCATAGATAAAACCCTATCTGGTGCTTCCACCCGAAGCGAAAGTGAACCTGGGAGCGATGCCAATCAAGAGGTATTTCACCTTTCACAAAACTCCGGCCTTACTGGAGCCTCAACACCAGATTGTTTAATGTGTTGAGGGGGATCAAACCCCTCTATAGCGATGCAGTTGGTGTATTGTAGAGACCTAGACGACTGGGCTACATTTCATTTGAGTCCAAGTGTTGCATGGCTATAGGAAAGAAAAATTGCGCTATTTGCTTTCAGTTTTTATTGCAATATCTGAAAAAGGATAAATAAAGTCTGCTAAACGAAGAAAACAGCCCGAGTAAACAATATCTTTAAGGTTATATAAGGGAAGGTTTTCGTCACGATACTGGATGTGGTAATATTAAGAAGAAAATCAGTTCCGTGTAGACATTAGATAAAGCCCAAATAACCAAACAGGAGAAGTGGATGTTAGGTACGAATAGAGAGAGAGAGAGAGAGAGAGAGAGAGAGAGAGAGAGAGAGAGAGAGGACTTTGTGTAGTCAGCACGACTTAAGCATAATGATGATTATGATAATGTTTAGCAACAGGATTCGGCGCCAAAATTTCATCAACACCAAGGCTGGCTTTAAAACAATTGAGTTAATCACTCCCACTAGGGCTACTCGCTTAAGGGAGCCTTCTTTTCGGGCAATCTATTCGAGTGTTATAAAAGCCAAATACTTAAAAACAAATCCGGGAATATATATGCATTTAATTGTATTAACTCGTTGGAATATTATTCCATTCTAGTTAAGTTTTTATTACTAGTTATAAATGGTAATCTTTCATTGAAGTTTGGATAATTGCATGTCTTCTCGGGTCTCCAGGACACTTCTGAGTATTTTTAACAATGCTGTTGCCAGGATAGTCTCGATTCTTTCTCTGATTTCTAATACCTCCAGTATTTTTCAAAGCCTTTGGAGGCCATTCCAAGTGCACCAACTACTATTGGTATTACCGTCAATCTCATATTTTTTTTTTTTTAGTTCTCTGAAAAGGTATTTTTTATCTTTCAACTTTCTTTGATTTTCATTCTGTGGTCCATCGGAACAGCAAATTCCATTCGGTCGTAAGCTTTTTTTTCTTATTTAAAACCTGTTGTTGCTTTCTGTCCGGGATTAAGGGATATGTTTATATCTCAAATCCTAAAGTATCTTATGCGTCTCAGTTGCAAGGACGGATTATGGTTTGTGCATATAGTATTTGGTAGTATAGTAAAATTTCAGTTTCTTGTACAATTCCCTGTGGATCACCTTCCCTACAAAGTCAGTTAAAGTCTTGTACTCCTTTTGTGCAAGTTTTCTGTTTTTGTTTATTTAGTGATTAACAGTTTTATCTCTGTTCTCACATAACCTACACTTGTTATCCGATTGCGTATGATCAGTTTTCGTATTAATGTATAAGTTGTTGAAGACCTTAGTCGAGAATGACCCGAAGGCTCCCTTTTCAATAGCTAATACAGCTCGGTGTTGGGGAGGGTGCTACTTCATTCTCTGGATTGCTTTGCTTTACCTTGATCTTTACATCACAATGCTGAGTGCTTAGCAAGACGGCATCAAATACCATTTTTTGAGTCTTTGTAATGACTCTACCTGGGATTGAAACCTGGTCTCCCGGACCATTGGCGAACACTCTACTCAATAGGCCAATAATATATAATTGTTCCTTATTTCATTGTTTCGTGCTTCGATGAGAAGAGATTCAATTTTTCTTTTGGGTTTTTCTTTTCGATGCCATTTTCTCTTCTCATGAGCAAGTTTGTCGCTTGAAGTAAACTTACTTTTTTTTCCTATATTATTGCTTTGCAAGTTTTTTTTGTTTCTGTTTCTCCTCGTGTTGCGATTGCATTTTACTGGTTGCTTTGTTCTTTTTATGTATTCCTTGAGTCCTTCATGGATAAATCTACGCAATTCACAATGTTGGCTAGTCCTCTTCCTGCTTCTTTTCTGAACATATATGGTCTCTCGGTGTAATCTCTTAATTGTAAGGTCTTGTGCATTGTCATCAGTTTCCAAGCCCTTTAGTCGATTTGTCCGGATTACTCCGTTGTTCATTTTAAGAATGGTCCATTTTAGAAATGGAAACTGCTTAGGTGTTTACTCCTTTGATGAGATTTCTGCCGTAGAGCTTTGTTGTGAAAAGGTTTTCCGATTTTGGTTACATATAAAATTAATTTACTGTCGCCATCAACGAAATTGCAGTTTTTTTTTGTTACTGTTTACTTTACTGAGGTAATTGGCACATTTTAATTCATGACTTTTTAAAGAATACATTTAAACCGAATAATTATTGTCCGATCTTCCTTAGCGTATCTATCAGTATTAATTTCACTCTTCTTTTTAATAAAAAATAAAAAAAACCGTAAACAATACTCCAAGGAGATTTTTCAGAAAGAATGAGTTAAAAGAAAAAAAAAACCTATGAAACTGATAGAGACAAAAGTGCTAAGGAAGATGAATTAATCATTATTTTAATTTTTATACTGTTATGCTTCCCAGCTTCCGTGCACTTTATTTCATCCGACAGCCTTAAACGGATGTTGTTCTTTTATATTCTCGTCCATAGTTTATATATATATATATATATATATATATATATATATACTGAAAGGATATAATTCCTGACGCATCAAGGATAGTGTACTGTCATCATTCCCGATTTTGGGTTGTTGCACATCCCATAGCCTCCAACAGCAACCCCGACTTGAGTCAGGATTTCACTGGCCGCCTCCTTGACAGCTTTGTGGTACGTGTTTTTCTTGCATTTGGAGCCGGTCACGTCTTATGGTTACCTGCATATTCCATGCTATAAAAAACTTCCTTTTTTACGGGTCTCCTACCTTTTCACTGACTCACTCTCAGCGTAAGTTTCTCTCAGACGCAGCCGTTGTTGTTTTAATGCTTTGATTTCTCGAGCATATATACATACACACACATATACTTAAGTAAGAACTGTTACACGGTAACCCCTTATTTTAACACCCAACACACATACACACAGATATGTACGAACAAAACACACACATTCGCCTAATATTTGAATATTTGAATTAGACACCCTCCACACATACACAAAATATCTAACAAACAGTATTTGAACATTCTTCCTATTTTGTATTGATTTTTTCTTAGTTTTAGTATATAAAATTATCTGTTTTATGTCATCACACCGTTGTTAAATTCTTTTTTGTTCGCGTTGTATAAATTACTTGTGTTCTAACGTCACCTTCCACAAGATTGCGGGTGTCATACATTTAATGTCACTTCCACAATACTCACATTTTGGTCAATAGGATGTATCCTGTACATTAATGAAAATTATTTATATATTAAAAAAAAGGTGAAATGTATGTTTCAGTGTGATTACTATTCATTTATATGTATTTCCTCAAAAGAATTTCATTATAAATCCGAAAATTAAAGATTTGGTTTGTTTGTTAGTTTAATGACATATCAACCTTCTTGGGTTATTCAGTTTCATACCCACCCTTCTTGAAGAACAGTAGTAATACTATTTAACCCATAGCTGGAAAGGTAAGAGGGTTCATACCTTTCCCAATGGTATTTGTCAGAAAGTGAACGTTATAGCACGACTGGAGTTACGAACTTGCTTAATACAACTCCGTAGTCAAGCACGTTAACCATTACACCTGTACCATACCCATGATACGGATATGTGAAACGTACATAGAATGTTCATAACATATATACATAGAACATAGGAATCCCGAAACACGAAAAACACGTAACGACTTCTTAGTTCAGGTACGAAACTTTTTATTACCTTTGAGTTTAAAGGTTGTTAGATATAAGGAGAGAGATACACATTCTTTCTATTCCAGCTTTTCCATCTGCCCCCACCCAAAATGTGTGGCACCCACCACAAGGCCACTGGCCTGGCTTCGGCGAGCCTGCGAAAGTCAACCGTCTTCTTCCAAGCCAGGAACTCTACTCAACTGACTTTTTTCAAAATCCCCAAAATCCTCCGCGCGCGCTTCCGGTGCATGACGTCATTCACATCCCATAGTCAAATTTTCTACCTGGGATTTTTATTTTGACATCTGTGAACGACACATCGTCCCTGCGCGCGCGTTAACACCTGCGCTCAAGTTTGTTCCTAACTAACCCATGTGCTGAGCCGAAAGGTTCTCAGCCTAACTAAACCCAAAGGCAAGATATATAAAACGAAATCCCGCGTCCATTATATTACACACCCACTAAACATTCGGGTTCTAATAGATTAGAATAATTCATTAATCTATTTAACATTTTTTTATATCAACATATGCTTAGAGCCAACAGGCACGTTTGAAAAATTCTTTTCATATTACTTTAATAAACTTTATTTAGATCTAACTACAAACCTTAATTGCGAATTTAAAGACCCACAAAAATGTTTCCATTGGGCCCCGCAGCTTCTAATACTGGCCCTGCTTAACGATGGAATCTTGCCAGATCTGTGGAACTTTAATTACGATCATGGCAACGCATTGCTGTCTGGCAAGTGACAAGCGTTCATACCGTTTCTAAAACTACAATCAATTCCTTCCTAGCAAGGCAAGGCTGTTTTCACACTTTTCTAACGATCCTCAAGGCAACACGTCGAGAGATTTTGGGAGGAATCTCTGTTCTCCTCATGCTTACCGTAGTGCTCCGTTGCTTCTACTTGAGAATTACTGAAGCCATCGTGGTTACATGGATATTGAATTGTTTTATAAGTAATCTTTTCTTATGTCTTGCCAAACATTCTTGAAGAGGCTTCAACTCGGTTTTTAGTTTAATGGCAATTTCGTTCCTAAGAGAATTGTCGGGAAAATATAACATTCCTTTTTATTTCAACGAGTTTTCCATTAATCGAAGAACCTCATGTGTAAATACGAAGTGTATCTAAAATTTATGTATATACCCAACCCCTCCACAACGAGTAGAACATGATGCAAGGTCAATTTTTAAGCTGAGTAAAGTCAGTTCGAATTCGGAGTATTCCTTCTTCAAGATTACTTGCTTTACTAAAGTTATTGAAACAGCCTGCCCTACTATTTACCTATTACTGTGTCTGCAATGTAGCCACATTGAAGTTGATTTGGTTTGGTTTAGTTTCATAGCAATTCAAACCATTGTAGGTCAGGTAATGCCAAATCCGGTTCATACACAAATGTTATATATATATATATATATATATATTATTTGTAAACATGTCAATGAATTTAAATGGTTCTAAGTTTACTGACATTTCAATTAAACATTAAACATTTATTTAAACACAGATAAAACTGTTCTATTTCAAACAATTCAATTTAGCATGAGTCAAAGTTAACTGGTACCGAGTATTGCTTTTTATCTCTAATAATTCAATTAAGTATCGGTCATTTGTTTACACACAGATGAATGATCAAACAGTTCTATTTCCAACAATTCAATTTTGCATAAGTTAAATGGTTTCAGTTATTGCTATCTATTACTAACAATTCAATTAAACATCTGGAATGTTTACACACAGTTAAACGATCATACAGTTCTATTTCGAACAATTCAATTTAGCATAATTCATTTGTTTTCACTCAGTTTAATTGTCAAATAGTTCTATTTGACCCACAGATAGGAATCTTTCTCGTATTATCACACGGGGTGTGAGTAGAGCAGGCAGCGATGGCAATGAAGAGGTACTCCGCATTTTCCAAAGCCCCAGCATTACTGGAACCTCGCCATCAGTTGGTTGATTGTTTGGGTTTTATGGCATATCAACCTTTGTAGGTTATTTAACGCCAAATCCATTTTTATATAAATAGTCAGTTCCCTCTCAAACAATTCAGTTTAACATGAGTACACCGTTTAATTATCAAAAACATTTCTATTTCAAGCTATTCAGTTTATTCAAACAATTCTAATTCAGCCAATTCAGTTTAGTATAAATACAGATTTTGTTTACACACAGATGTTAAAAAAAGTTCTATATTAAACAATTCAGTTAAGTGTAAGTACAGTTTCAGTGACAAAAAGAGTTCCATTTCAAACAATTCAGTTTAGTATAAACACGCAGTTTAAATATAAGTAAACATTTTAATTGTCAAAAACATTTCTATTTTAAGCTATTCAGTTTAGTCAACCAGTTCTAATTCAAACAATTCAGTTTAACATAAGGATGCAGTTTACTTCCATTTAACCGATAGATAGGTTCCTATCAGGTGCTACCATTCCGGGCCAGAGTGGAGCTAGGAGCTATGGCAATAAAAGGGTGCTCCGCATTCCCCAAAGGTCCAGTATTACTGGAACCTCACCATCAGATTGTTTATCCTGTTTGTCTTATCAAGAAACTTATTGGGGGGTGGGGGTCTTACCTCTCTGCAGAGGTGCAGCCGATATATTCTACAACCCCAGCCAATTGGGCAATAGCCATCAGATTGTTTAATAACATATCCAGGACAATCGTTGCTGGGTGGGGTCTAACTCCTCTGCAGAAATGCAGTCGGTGTATTCTAAAGACCCAACCGACTAGGATGACATTGTATGTGTATTTACCAATACAGAAATGAACAATAAGTGAAACACTCTCTTTGAAATTGTCCGCCTGGAATATAACATACTTATAGCCATGACTTTTCTATTAGTCTAAGCTTCTCGGGTGCATACGAGGAGTATCGAAAATGTGCGTATTTACTTAACTTCTCTGCAGAAATTGGGTAAATCCAACGGGCAGAATGTGACCCAAGATTGATTCTTAAAAGAATAAATTCATTAATTTTAATTGCACATCAATCCTTAGAGGTTTGTCTTGCGCACAGAGTTTAGGGAATCACGTTCCTTATGCATTCATAATTATTTTTTGTGCAGTTGTTCCTTTTTTTCACGTGTTCCTTTCGGATGCGGATAATATTTAAACAGATTTTTCCCTATAAATGGATCCTTAACTGGTACAACTACAGTGGATCAAAGTGGTCCTGGGAGTAATGACATTGAAAGAGTGCTTGACACTTCTAGATCTCCATAAATGGAGCCTCACCATTTAAATGAAGTTTAGCGTCACACTGAAGACACCCCTTTGCTGAAGTCTTTCTCCTTTGGAAGAGATATAGTCAGCATTTTCTAAGTCCCATAGACATGGCTGTTTGCTTTCAGAGTGTGCGACCTTCATGACTTTGTGCCTTACCAAGGATAAAGAGCCTAGTTTTTCATATTATTTACCCATATTTCGATCTGAAATATATTGACATTAAAGTTTAGGTTACTAATATATAAATAAACAATTGCTGAAAGGTTTTCTTCAAAATGTTCCTCTTTGCATACAATATACTTTCTCTCATGAATTCTTAATTGGTCAAAACACCTCTGAAACTTCTTTTTGGATTGACTGTGAAACTGCAGAGTCATATTTTTAAAATGTCATAAACGTTCTCTAATCTTAAGCACAGAAATTAATATGAAGTCTGGGAAAGAAGAAAAAGTCGTACGTTTTAGTGAATGTGGAAATTTAACCAAACCTCTGAATCTATGAATTTCGATTTTTTCATGCCTATATATATATATATATATATATACTTCTTTTATATCTATGTCTTTTATAATCTCTCTCCTTCTCCAACACCCTCTCTATCTCTCTCTCTCTCTCTCTGTGTATATATATATATATATACACACAAGCCCATTGTTATAATGGTTAAAGTGTTCGTCAATGATACTAAAATCCTGGGCTCAATCCCTGGTCGAATCATATCAAAAACTCAATAAATGGTGCTTGATGCCTCCTTGCTTAACACACAGCATTATAAGCTACGTATCAAGGGTAAGTGGAGCAACCTAGGGAAAGGAGTAGTAGCTATTGAAAAGGGAGCCTTCTGATTTCCTTCGATTACGGTCGGCTAGCTTACTTAATTCATGTCTCTCTTTCTCTCTCTCTCTCTCTCTCTCTCTCTCTATATATATATATATATATATCAGTCTTTCATATCTATTCATCTATCAATACCTTCCTCCAAAATAGTCTGTCTTTTTTTGTTTTCTCTTCTATTTTTTAAAACTCATTTCAGAAGTTGTTCCTTTTCTTTTTTATATCTATATTTCTCCTATATTTCTTTCTCTCTCTCGTAAGTTTTTCATTTTTTCTTTCTCTTCTCATATCTCTCATATTCTATCTATCTATCTATCTATCTATCTATCTATCTATCTATCTATTTTATTCTTATTTACCAACTCTCTCTCTCTCTCTCTCTCTCTCTCTCTCTCTTTCTACCATCTTTTACTCCTCTCCTCCTCAGAATCTGTATGCGCCAACTTTTACTGACTCTTCGGCCGAAAATCGAGTGGGCAGTGTCCATGATGAAATGTTTTCCGAAGCGGTCAGCGCACGAAGAAGTGGTTCACTGCTCCGGCTTCATCCGGCCATTTGCAAATGTCCATGCATCAAGCACAGTAGACAATCAAATTTACCCAGCGACGATTGCATTATGGGGTGTTAAACACTTTCTGGAACTCTGCGGACATCTTGGGACGCAAACTGCTTTGATTCACCTACACATGTCGGAAAAAAAGTCTTCCTAACCCTTTTACGGGCAACCGTTATGCAGAAGAGTCTATTGGCTTTAGATATTGTAATGAGGGAAGAGCCGCTATAGAGACTACTTATCAGGGATCATTTTATTCTCTTCTCATTTGGGGACTAGACACGACAGACAAAATATTTTATCGGCCCTTTAAAAAGGAAAATGAAGCACAGAGATGGAATAAAATGGAAGTTAATGCGTGGACATGAAAAAGAGTGAATTGAGAGACACAGGGAGGGAGATGAATGGAAAAAGATGCACAGAGAGGAAAGGAAAGAGACGCACAGGGATGAAGAGGGGTTGAGAGAGATGCATAAAAATAGTGTGGGGGCCCGTGGTGTAATGATTATCGTCGTAGGAAATGGACACGTTGACACGAGTTCAAATCCTGGACGAGACTTATTGTATTTCTCAAAGCACTAATACCCTTTGGAAAGGTATGAATCCAATTATTCTCCCCCCAGCTATGGGTAAATAGTAGGACAGACTGTGTTCTTCAGCCTTGGTGAGGCAACTAGTCTAGGAGAAGGAAAACTGTGAATTCAAACCTGTTAAACTCCGCTAAAAAATTGACCTTGTGTCATATCCTGCCCGAAAAGAGGGGTTGGGTAAATATGTATAAATGGTGTGGGATAGAAAGAGAAGCACAGAGCTGAAAAGTAATAGAGATGCACCGAGAAGAAGAGAAATTGATAGGGGTGCATAAAGATAGAGGGGAATTGATAGTGATGCCAAGAAATGTCGTGGAATGGAAAGTGACGCACAGAGATGGAAAGAAATAAATAAAGATGCACAAAGATGAAGAACGATGTAAAGAGATGCTCAGCAATGTAGAGGAATGGACAGAGACGCTGAGAAATGAGAAGGAATAGAAAGATATGCCTTGGGATGAACAGAAAGTGTCGGAAATGCAAAGAAATGGCGTGGAATGGAAAAAGATGCACAAAGACGGAAAGGATGGATAGAGAGATGCAAAAATGAAGAGGAATTGAAAGAAAAAGACAAGATGTTGAAGAATGAATAAAAGAATGAATTCCCTAATTCCCCTTGCAACTATGAGTTAAATAGTATCATTACTGTTTTACAAAGATGGTTTTGGGTTCGAATAACTCACAAAGGTTGATATGCCATTAAAACCAAGACGCAAAACAAAACTAATCTAATTAAAGAGAACAGCCTTACTTTAAAAGATCATTTATTTGAAATCTTGATCGAACCACTGACCCTGTCGGTATTAATGCGAAAATCCCACCTTAACGCACCAATGGTCCAGTCGGCTAGGGCTGTAGAATAAACCGACAGCATCTCTGCTCAGAAGTAAGACTTCCCCAACGAGTGTCCAAGATATGACACTGAACAATCTGATGGGGAGATTCCAGTAATGCTGGAGCTTTGGGGAATGAAGTGTAACCCTTTATGGTCATCGCTCTCAGGTTCACTTTGACCCTACGTGGTTGCTTCTGATAGGGTTCTATCTATGGATTAAATAAAACTAAACTGTGCGTTTATGCAAAACTGGATTGTTAGAAATAGAACAGTTTTGACATTTAAACTGAGTACTTTTGCTAAACTGAATTGTGTATATGTATAAAAATGGATTTGGCATTAAATAACCTACAATGGTTGATATGCCATCAAACAGAACCAAACCAAACCAGTCAAAGCAAACCAGGGGTGTTTTCTTTTAAATAAATACAAATATTTAAAAAAGATGGACAGCAAAAGCCCTTGTTGTGTAGTATAATCACTGCATGAACTTCAATATACTGGCAGAATTGGTCTTCGAAAAAAGCTTGCTGATCGTCGAGATATATTAGGCGTACTTATATATATATATATATATATATAATTTTGTGGGGTTGGTCCAATGTGAGAAAAAAGTAAACACTATAAAAGGAACAGATCCGTACGTGGATTTGCTTTAAGGTTATTTATTTTTTAATTCATGTGTTTTGAACTCCAAAGTCCTTTTCAATAGACTACTTATATTAGTCTCGTGAAAAGGAACCCCGACGCCCGAAACACCTGTATTGACGAAACAATATACATAATCTTAAAGCAAACTCACTTCCAGACCTATTCATTTTATATATATAAAGATAATGCAAGATTAATTGTATATCTAACGATGCTAGAGAAATTTTCGAAGTGTATTTGACGATTAATCAAATATTCATTTATTGAGTAAACAGTCAACTGCATTAGGTAATACAATATGAAATGAGAATCAGTCAGTAATAGTAAGACTGTTATGCCAAGCTGATAATTAAAATCGTTTAATTATTAGGGTTTGCTTTGTTGAAAATCTCTCTGTCTTCGTTTGATCATATTCCTTTATCTATTGGTTAGAAGCCATCTATATTAGTCTGTTCATATCTATCTATCTATCTATCTATCTATCTATCTCGTTCTGTTAATATTCACCTATCTTTGTCAGTATTTTCATATCCACTTATCGATCGGCTTACATTTTTTTTCTCAATCTCAGATTCTATCTATCTATCTATCTATCTATCTAAAAAATTTATATATATATATATATATATATATATATATAAAACTCATGAACAAACGCAAAAGAGACATCAGTTACAAATAGTCGTAATACTAGCACTTATATGCTTCAAATCCCATTACTGCTTTTCTTTTTTACTTCATTGAGTTACTATGCTGAATAATTCCTGTTCATGGTATCTCACTCACCAATGGTTGGGACATTTGGGGGTGGCACTCTCATCTACAAATAACAGGTAACAGGTTTTATTGTTTTACGTTTTATCATTAGCAGTAGGCAATCACGTCGTTACCCAGGTGAAGGGTGGAAATATGTGTCTCTGACTGACTTTGTATCTCCTATCACGAGAACAACGCCCACCGGAGAACAGTTTTTCCTCACTGTTTTGTTGTCTTTCCTCGATACTGCAAGTACGATAACTATCCGACTTCCTAATAAATCAAATTTGACATGGATTCATTTTATCGTATAGTTTCACGTACTAATCGAGACTTGGTCCCATTGGCATTCCCTCTTTTGGAGCATCTTAGGCATCAAGTGATAAACTAAGCCCTCTTAACCAGATATTACCTAGGGAAAAGGCCTTCTAGAATCTAGTTAATATTATTTTATCACCCACCTGCGACAAATATTTTTGGGTGAATCAAACTTTATCACTAGATCACGCGTGAAGAAGCAAACCGACAAATACTCCTATTTTAGATTCCCTCGTTCATCAGTTGATGCTTTCATGAGATTAGGCCTATCTTTTTTGTGAACTTCCAACCGTCATTTCATAGATACTTGAAACTTTTTATATTTTCTTTTGTGTTGAAGTTACTAAAGGCAAAATTTCAAAACGTTAAGACTGCCAAAGTACATACACATCTTTCTGTAAGCCCACTCGGCTGAGGCTATAGAATACACCACCCGCATCTCTGCAATTTAGCATAAGTACACATTTTAAATGTCAAACAGTTCTATTTCAAACAATTCAGTTTAGCATTAATTGCACTCAGTTTGAATGTCAAACAGCTCTATTTGACGCATAGATAGAACGTAATCAGGTGCTACCACTTCGGGTTAGGGTGGACCTGGGTTCGATGGCAATAAAGGAGTGCTAAGCTTTCCCGAAAGCTCCAGCATTACTGAAATCTCTTCATCAGATTGTTTAGTCTCATATGAAGGACACACTCGTTGGGGAAGTCTTACGCCTCTGTTGGGATACAGTCGGTGTTTTCTACGACCTCAGCCGACTGGGTCACCTAAAATTAGATATTCAGTTAAACAAAAATCAAGAAACACTGTTTAAATCTAATCAAAAGTCTGCAATAAAAGACCAAAGTAAATGCTTTACTTAATCTTTTATGAAAATATTTTCACGGTGATTCAGTTCATGGGATGCTACTTTAGTACTAATAATGAACCGACCCAGGTGGAGACAACTATGTTTGACTTCAATCCATTACGTTTCTCTTAAAGGGGTGTCCTCGTGGTGTAATGGTTAAAGTGATGGACTGTGGAATCGTAGTAAGCGAGTTCGTACTCCAGTCGCGCTATTACGTTCACTTTCGGGCAAATACCCTGGGGAAAGGTATGAACCCCCTTATCCTTCCAGCTATGGGTTAAATAGTACCACTACTGTTCTTCTAGGAGAATAGCTTTGGCATTAAATAACCTACAAAGGTTGATATGCCATTAAACAAGGAAACCAAACCAAACCAAGTTTCTCTTAAACCTATTTGCCGTTACTCGAAGGTTCACGTATCTATTCTGATAAGCACCAGACAGCTTACTTTCTCTGTTTCCAAGTAACGATACACTTTATTCCATTTTCCACTTGAATATAGTCTGAGTTTTCAAGCCGACATATATCGCTGGAGGAAGATTCCTGGTTAACTACTAAATTACGCTCGCTCTGGAGAGCATTGTACCCTTCGGGACCGGTCTAAATCGATCGACCCTCTGGCAAGTGTCTAAACCTAATGTAATTTGGATTCTAAGCTGCTACTAATTTCGGGAAAGAGAAAGTGGGACAATACGCTCGGCGCCTTTCGATAATATTTGCTCGCAGTAAACATTTTTTATTTTAATTTATTTTTGTTTGGTTTCAGCTGAATTCATTTCTTATAATATTTCTTGACTAGTGTCATGATCCTAAATAATTCAATAATGCAAAAAGAAATTATTTTTACAATTCAATATTATAAGCTTTCTTTAAGCTGTTAAATTTGGTTTTGAAAGATATGCTCGAAGGTTAATTATTCTTTTAAAAAAAGACTTCGTATCTATGTTGGTTTGGCTTTGTTTCCTTTTTTAATGACATATCAACCTTTGTGAATTATTTAATGCCAAAGACATCCTTGGAGAAGAACAGTAATGGTACTATTTAACCCATTGATGGTGAAGATAAGAGGATTTATAAGTTCGAAAGTGAATGCAGTAGCGTAAGTGGAGCTCGAACTCCTTTACCATGGTGTTCAGCGCGTTAGCTACAACGCCGTTAGATGTTTGTATAAGAAGAATAATCTCTCTTTCAAATAAGGTCATGATCGAGGGGGTAGAGTGTTCGCCAATGATCCGGGAGTCCGGGGTTTAATCCCAGGTCAAAGACTTTTAAAAATATGCTACTTGATACCTCCTTGCTTAACACTCAGCAATATAAGGTACGTATCAAGGGTAAAGTGGAGCAATCCAGGGAAAGGAGTACCGCCCTCCCCTTCACCTCGGTGTAGTAGCTACTGAAAAGGGAGCCTTCTGGTCGCTCTCGACTACGGTCGCTAATTTTACTTACTTTACTTAGTATAGTTTGCTTATCCCAATATATTTTTCAGGACACGTCATTGTTTGAACCCTAAACGCCAGCATTTAATCAGTTACGTCTAATTGTATCAAACCACATTGAAAATTAATGGAGTTCACAACAAACAATCACACGATCCACCTATAGATAAGTGTATTATTCCTTGACTTCCCCAGTGAGTGTAATGTAAAATCCAGGACAGTTATTGAGGGGGTCTTACCGCTCTGAGGGGATACAGTTGGTGCATTCTACCGCCCCGGCCAACTTGACTGTCCTTTCCTAAGTGCAACAGATAGTTTCTTAAAAAAAAGAAAAAAAAAAGAACCTAAAACTACGTAGTGCCTTCAATATGTTTCCTGACTTATTTTGTACAGGCATTTAAAATTGTTGTAGACTCTTGAAAATTCAGTATGTTATTGCTATACATCTTATGAGATGACTGACTAATTTTTATGATTTCAGGTTTAAAGGAACAGGTATAGCAGCAATTGGAAGACACCCTACTAAATCTTATTGTCACGGCTGGTGAATATCAAAAATACAGTCTGGACTTTAGAAGAACGATATGCAATAAAATTCTGTTTTAAAGTTGGAAAAAATGCCATGCAATGAAAGCTGGATCTACTGCTATGACCCAGAGACCAAGAGACAGAGTTCCCAGTGGAAGCATGCTGGCTCTCCCAGGCCCAAGAAGGCCAGATAGAGCAAATTAACCCACAAACTTTTGATGCTCCCTTTTGTTGACTGCATTGGCATGATCTATATGCACTGGGTTCCTACTGGAAAGACAGTCAACAAGGAATGCTATGTTGAGGTTTTAAGGGGGTTCAGGAATAGATTCCTTAGGAAGAGGCCAGCACTCTTCAAATCGGGTCAGTGGTATTTCCACCAGGACAATGCACCAGTCAACAACTCCATCCTTGTCACAGACTATTTGACCAAGATGGTCATCAAGACAGTTCCTCAGCCACCCTAAAGTCCAGACCTTGCTCCCAGTGACTTTTGGTTATTCCCTAAGCTCAGAGGCTGTCGTTATGAGACAATTGAGGAGATGAAAGAGGCTGTGACGAAGGTCATTGAAACGCTCACACAAGATGACTTCCATGGGGCCTTCCAGAAGTTGTTGGAACGGTACAACAAGTGTATTGCAGCCTGAGGAGAATACTTCGAAGGGGGCTAGAGTTTCATGTGTGTACTATCAATAAAAGTACCCATACGAAAAATCTCTGGAACCTTATTTAATGATCCACGTATCAAAGGCTAAATGTACCATAGCTAGATACGGCTATGTGTGAAACGTACATGTAATGTTTATATATATATATATATATATATATATATATAACAGAGAACATAGGAATCTTGAAACACGAAAAACACTTACGACTTCTTTGTTCAGGTACGGAACTTTTTATTACCTCTGAGTTTAAAGGTTCTTCGACATAAGGAGAGAGATACACATTCTTTCTATTCTGGCTTTTTTATCTGCCCCCCCATCTCGTGCGACACCTGCCTAAGGCCTCCGCGAGCAAGCGAAAGTCAACCCTTCTCGTCCGGTGTCTAGTCTCAACTCTCCTAACTTACATCAAATTCCCCAAATCCTCCGCGCACTTCCGGTGTGTGACGTCATTTACACTTGCTAGCCCCGTTTCCCATCTCGGGCTATTGTGACATCTCTGAGTGATACGTCCGCTCTGCTAGCGCGCGTGTGAACACCTGCGTTAATGTTGCACCTAAGTAACCCATGTGCTGAGCCGAAAGGTTCTCAGCCTAACTAAACCCAAAGGCATAAAACGAAATTCCTCGGCCGTTATGTTACATAAAAACGAGTTCTTAATATACTGTCAGGTGATGCAAAAATCTCCCGCAAGTTTCCAGCTTGTATATCACGTAACTGATGTAGTTAAAGCTCATTGTAAGTAATATTATAATAGTTGGTATACTTTGAAAGCCGCATAGATAAACGTGAAACGGTGTCTATTTCAGGATCTTTTCGTGTTCGAAGTGGGCCATAGCACTGTGGAATGATCCAAAAATATTCATTGTGCAAAAGTCGAAGGAACCGTTAAACCTAGTACAGTGACTGGATTGTTGAAGAAATATCGCGTGGTCTGCAAGAACCTTGATGATCGGGTTAGGTCAGGTAGGCGTAAAAGCATGGATTCTGAGACAGTGCTCCAAGCCATAGAGGCAAATTCGGCGATCTTCGTTTAGACACAAGCAGGCCTGCTCAGCATCTCACAATCTCATGTGGTTCGTCACATTCATGACCTCGGTAAAATTACCCGGAACTGCCGAATTGTGCCTCGCGTACAACTAAAATATTGCGAAACATTTGACTCCATGTTGTAAACTTGTTATTTAAACTGACGGAAAATTTGTTCTTGAAGTTGATAAACTCTCAGTGAATGACAGCAGTAAACAGAACCTATCGAAATATCAATCATTATTTGTTTTGAGATTCGAAAGATATAAGGTTGTTCAGAATTATATTACCGATTAATTTAAATAAAAGGAAAGCTCTAAAAGTCCACTGAAAAATGATTGATTCAATCAAATTATTTTCTTCGCTGTCTGTAAGCGATTGGAATAGTCAAAGTGCAACCGATATATGCAATTTTTATCTATCTATCTATCTATCAAGGCATGCAGACAAAACTGATTTCTCTGACTCTCTTTCTCTCTCTCTCTTTTTCTCTCTCTCTCTCACTCACTCACTCACTCTCGCTCTCTCTCTCTCTCTCTCTCCCTTACACAGACACACAATCAGTCTCAAGTGTCCTCTAGATTGCACTCAATATCCGTACAGAGCTGATGAATGTAAATTTTTGCTTTTCTGCCAACATTGATATACCCGTGTGTCCATTGAAGATCGTCGCTTCTTTGGGATGACCTCATAAGTAGGACTCAGCCTGTCAACTTCGACATTCTTGGTTCGCGCGATGGGGAGTACATGGCCCTACAACTCTTGGGTTCTGCAACGCAGATTCGTTCAAAACAGCACCCATCATCATTGCGTAGTTCCCTCAAGATTTTTTCTCAAAGAGTTTTGTCTGAGGTCAAGCAGTGCAAGCATACAGTTGTGCTGACTCAGGTAAAGCTTGGAAGAATTACCGTTTTCTTATATCTGAGATCAGATTTCCATATGTTAGATTATCTATAAATAATAGTTCATGCTTTAACAATATTCATCTTCTCGTAGATCAATGGTTACAGAGTTAGACTTGCCCAAAGCGATATATATATGTATGTATGTATGTATATATTACGAAGCCCCCCATACGAGCAGTATGCGACAAAAGGTCATTTTCAAAGCGAACTTTTATAGGCTTGAATTCGGAGTTTTCCATCTCTTAGACTGGTGGCCATGTCAAGTTTAAAAAGTCCACTATGCCCTACAAATTACGTATTGCTTTGGAGAGAATTCTTGGATTCATATCTCTCGCAAAGATATTAACGCTATGTGGAATGTAACCAGCCTCGTCCAGATTTTGAACTCGAGTCATGGTATCCATTTCCAACGAAGGTAACCATTACTCCACCAACGCCACCATTATATATATATATATATATATATATATAATGTGTGTGTGTGGGTGGGAGGGTATAGTCTGATCACAGAACCATGGTAAAGGCAACCCTTCAAAGAAATGTTAACTCCGAAAAAAATCTGTTGTCTTAAAAGTATCCTATGGCAGAAAAAGGCAGTACTATGAAATAAAACCTGACGCCTATTTAGTTACCAATTATCTTGTTATGTATCTTACTGGGCTGTATCTGTATAGACTCCGAGAGTAGATAGGCGTATGTCACGATAATGAAACACCATAAGGATATCTTACTACCTTATCCTCTGGCTCATTTTGTATATTTTTTCACAGGTTATCAAACAGAGTTTCGCAGGTTATTAAACAGAAAGAGTTTCGATTTAGGTGACAAAGACAGCAATCCTCTGTGAAGATGTGGCAATCATATATATATATATATATATATATAAAATTAACTTAAATCGCGAGTTGGAAATCTCCTACTAAAGTTTCACCTTAACGGATCATCAGGAAGTCTAACTCGAAGGCTTGGTGTTAGACTTCCTGATGAACCGTTCCGGTGAAACTTCAGTAGGAGATTTCTAACTTGCGATTTAAGTTAATTTTATAATTGGCTCCACTTGTGTTGAAAACTCTTGTAATTGTAGCATTGCAGTGTTCACGGAAGGTTTTAGTTTTCTTTTGACCAACTGACTGCATATCTCTTGATTTTTTAAGGGGTGTGACGGGGTTGGCCTTTTCTTTCTTTTTGTCCTATAATATTTTTTCTTTTTCCCCCGGGCGGTGATTCGAGATATTTTTTTATCTCTTGTTGCTGGCGGTATTTTTTTCTTTTTTTCTGGTACCGTGAATGCTGGTAGATATTAGATTAGTAAATATATATATATATATATATATATATATATATATATATATATATATATATATATATATATATATATATAAGCACACCTATATACATATATATATAAGCACACCTATATATGTATATATATATATACTGCTTTAATATTGTAATTTTCTTTTGAGTTACCGACAGTATAGCACAGTCATCAGGAACTGTAGAATACACTGACTGCATCTCTGCAGAGGAGAAAGACCTCCCTAACGAGTGTCCTAGATATGACATTTATCAATCCGATGGTGAGGCTCAACCTTTAGAGATTTGGGGAATACTGAGTACTCCTTCATTGCTATCCCTTCAAGGGCCACTCTGCTCCGGAGTGGTAGTACCAGATAGAGTCCTATCCTGGGTTCAAATAGAACGTTTTGCAATTTAAACTGTGTGCAAAAAAAAAAATGGATTAGGCTTAATTGTATACTTAGAAAAAGAACTGTTTGATCATTTAACTGTGTGTAAACAAAATACTGATGTGTAATTGAATTTTTAGTGATACAAAGCAATACTTGGGACTATTTAACTGTTTACGAACGAATGAGTAGAGTTGAATAAAATAATTAGAGTTAAATTGCAATACTTATGACCACTTTATTTTGCTCAAACATATGATTAATAATAAATAGAATTATTCGATTAAAACCAGTTAAATGTAAAAATAAAATGAACTCAGGCTCATTTAAAAATGTTATGAACAAAATGTTTTTACAAATCATATATTTAATATAAATGTATGTATGTATGTATAAAGAGGATTTGGCATTAAATAACCTACAATTGTTGATATGCCATTATACCCAACCTTCCAGCCAACCAACTCACAATACATAAAAAAAGCTGAATATCCTAAGGAAATAACTGAAGTTATATCCAAAGCGAAATAAAGGCATTCATCTGAAGACTAGTTTTCCGTTACTGAAGTAATCTGCAAATATTTTTACCATTATCATATAGCCCTGTTTTCTTGTTCACCTGTGTTTATAGATTTTCCAGTCAATCAGAATCTTTCATTGACCAAATTTGTCATCTCTTAATTTTCCAACATCTTACGCCTTACTCTGTCATCTTGCCCTTGGTTAATAATGAAATTAAGAAGGCAGAAAAAAAAGAGGGCTATTATGTGCCTAAATGAGGGATTGTTAAAGTTTATAAATATTTTTAATATAGAACAGAATGTTGATTTCTATGACAACATTTAGAATGTATAAAAATCAGGCCAAGAAAATATGTTCAATTAAAATTTTTGATAGCTAACAAGTCTACTATAAAAGAAAGCGAAAAGGGAAACTGAACTTTGAGATGATTGAAACAATACTCGCATAAAAGTACAAGTAAAAGTAAAACAAGTTTTAGTTGAGCCTGGAAATAGTTAATCGTTCTCAAAATACTGACCCTCTTTAATAAATTAAAGGTAATTTCTAAAAAAAAGTGAAATACATTTTTTAGAACTTTTTTCAATAGATGTAAATTTATTGAAAAAAAATTATTTAATCTCGAAAAAAAAAATTGGGGGGGGGCTATTTAAATTTTTCATATTAGTTTGTCATTATGAGCCTGAGTTAAAAAGACAATCTATGGAGTAGAAACAGACTATCCGTAAAAAAAATTATTGCAAAGTACTCAGCAAAAAGGTCATCCTGAGTGTTTTATGATATGAAACGACACATTCCGATTGATTTCCTTGAAATATATATTGTTATCTAACAGACTGTTTCATTGAATCGCAACTCTTCAGTGTGGCTAGGTACGTGAGACGATCAGCACATGAACTAACGCATGCATATCAAATTTCGTTTGTTCTCATTTTTTATGGCGTTCGTAAAGTAATTACAGTTTATCAGTGAGGATATGAAAACAAATATAAGTTAAATTCATTCAGGTATTGTCATAAAGACTTAATCACCAACAAAACCAAGAAAAGATAGGATCATCAGAATGCGAGGTTTTTCCAATTCCTCCATATTTGCCAGATTTAGCTACCAAAGATTTTTATTTGTTTTATAAATGGCTGAACAGATATGAAGAAGATGAAAAGTTTCTTTTGAAACTTCTTTCGAGGAAACCGACAAATTTCTTTAAAAATCGAATAAGAATTTACCTTTAAAAGTGGAATAAAAATTTACCTTCCTATTTGGCCATGATTATGGAAAATGAAGTTGAATTTGTTTTTGACGGTTTGACATTTGAGCGTATCATCAAGTCGGAAAAATAATCACTAGCAAGATTAGCTTAATATATATCACTTAATTGATATATATATATATATATATATATATATATATATATATATATATATATATATATATATTAGTTTATATATATACATTTAATAGCATGGATACATATCTGCAACCATTGGTTTCATGCTGTCTTTATACGACAATCATCAGGCGGAAAAAGAAAAACTTTAGAGAAATCGAAAAAATCGAAAAAATGCATCTAAAAGAATGTTTACGTTAGGACTGCATAAAAGTCTTGTGTGTGTGTGTGTGTGTGTGTGTGTGCTCATACATGTGCCGCGTTGCGGATTTGAGATTATCTCATGGGTATATGTGTAGCGATGTGTAGCAAAAGGTGGCAGAAGCCGAGAGACAATTGGGGACTTGGCTGAATAATTTTTTAAATTTTATACTTTGCCTACACATTTTTGTATATATCCTTTCGAGTCGCTGCATTGATTTTATGTTATCCGTCGGGAATTGGTTAATGAAACTCCCCTAATTAATTGGTTCCCTAGTACTTTCTGTGCGATCTTGAGCCATCATCAGGGGTTTGTATATTGCAAAAGCAATGTGACGTTTGCATGTACATTACTACTTTGTAAGTGTTGAGCATTCATTATGTATACACATGTTTTGTTATAGCATTTATTTTTAAAGCATGTACTATAAATAGCCGCGGTAGCGAAATACATTTAAGTACATTAGTACTGGATTCAAAATTGATTCTATTGAGTTTAGGTTGTTTCATTCTGATATGGAGCGCCTTGAGAATCTGTAATTTTTGTTTGTTATTTTGTTGTTCTAACATTGTGTTCTCGGTAAGAATTTTCCAAAACTCAGTTTTTAGATAGCAGTGTTCTTTCAGATGGTATGCTCAAGAACTGGTATCTGATTGATGCATAGTGAGTGGTGTAGATAGGTTACTTGAGGTTAAACGAACGTATAAACTGTTATTCTCAGAGATAAAATCTCTTAAAGTACATTTGACTTGATATATTACATTTGATTTTCTTAAAATCCTAATTGAGGGAGAGAGATTATGGTTAATAACTTAGTTGGAATTTTTAAACTTGTCATAGTATATGCTAAGATTTGTGTTTCATTTGGATCAGTGGGGAGTGTGTGTATATATATATATACACACACACACACACACACACACACACACATATATATATATATATATATAAGTGGGTGTGTGTGTGTTTACCTTAGCACTATGCTAGGTGCAGGACACAAGTTTAATTTTTAAAAATATTGAATTCAGAGTTTTTCCTTCTCCTACACCGGTTGCTATTTCATGGTTAAATAGCCCGGTCTACCCTATAATTTACTCATAGCTGGAGGGAAATAGTTAAATGCATACCTTTCACGACAGTATTAACTCTATGTGAAATGCAAACAAACTTGTCCAGGATTTGAATTCGGTTCACTGTCTCCACTTTGTAAGTCGATAACCGTTAAACCACATTATTATTATAATATATAGTTCTTGATTAGTATCTTCCACAACGCAGGGATTACTGCTTGATTTTTTCATAGCGTTTCAGTAAAATTATCTTTTTCTCTTGTTACCTAATTATGAATCCTGCAATTAAAACCGTTATAATTCTAAGTATTTGTTAAACAAAAACATCACTGAAACCAAGTAATATTTACACAATATCTTCTGAGAAGCATAAGCACATTTTCAACAGTAGCTTGCACATATAACAAACTACTTATTTGTCAACGGTATTGGATATTACTTATTGTTTATACACTTTGGGCTTTCTGAGTGGATTTTTTTCTCATTAAGTCCATGAATTATTATAATATAAAAGTTTTTGAGCATGGACTGTTCGTTTGGAAAGGTTGCAGAATACACATGTTATCCAGTGGGTTGGTGAGGCACCAAAAAGCTATTTTCTTTTTTTCAGTATCGAAGATTTTACTTTCAGCGGAAGTGAAATAATGATTACACCTTGAGCCCCTCCTATATATATATATATATATATACATATATATACAGTAAAATTGACTTAATTGCTCGGATACTGAGGCACAGAAATATGAGCATGCCAGTAGGACCGAACATTTTTGGGAGCAACTGCACATGAGGTTCAATTTGTGCGTGGCTCTCCGCTATAACACGATCATCTGTCATATAACGTCTTGAGGAAAGTAAGTGAAATGGCTTCACCCAGATGTCAGAAAATATGGTTTGAACTTTCTATCAAGCCTTCATTTGGAAACAGGTGATTTTAAAAAAAAATTCTTTTTGATAGATGATTTTAATCTGTAAAAATATTATCAGTAGCTTCGCTTCTAAGTACAATTTACGACTTAACACAGTAATTTCCCAGTTGGCTGGGGTTGTAGAATACACCGACTGCACCTCTGAAAAGGGGTAATACCCCCCACCCAATGAGCGTCCTGTATATGAAACTAAACAATTTGATATTGAGGTTCCAGTGATGCTGGAGCTTTGGGGGATGTGGAGCACCCAGGTCCATTCTGGCCCGGAATGGTAGCACCTGATAGGGGCCTATCTATGGGTTAAATAGAAGTAAACTGCATACTTATGCTAAACTGAATTGTTTGAATTAGAACTGTTTGATAAAACTGAATTGCTTGAAATAGAAATGTTTTTGACAATTAAATTGTGTTCTTATATCTAAACTGCGTGCTTATGCTAAATTGAATTGTTTGAAATGGAACTGATTTTGACATTGAAACTGTACTTACACTAAACTGAATTGTTAAATGTAGAACTGTTTTGACATCTGTGGGTAAACAAAATCAGTACTTATACTAAACTGAATTAGCTGATTTAAAATTGTTTGAATAAACTGAATAGCTCGAAATAGAAACGTTTTTGACAATTAAAGTGTGTACTCATGCTAAACTGAATCGTTTAAAATAGAACTATTTTTATGACAATAGATGTTGGTATTATCAGCTGAAATAGTCCCTAATGTATGTACTAGGTTCGGGGAGACAATTTCAACGATCAACTTCCTCTTTTTTACGCGACGGCGTGTCATGTAACTTGTCTAAAGACGTCACCTATTTTTGCGCCCCATTTGTATTCCCCTTTCCTTTACCATTTTGTTCATCCCTTTTACCAGCTAATAAAGCTTGTGTACGCACGTACAAATCGTTCACCCCTCAGATACTCGTTTATCCTTATTTTATACTTACATTATGAGTCGTTCTACTATACAAACTTTAACAATGGATTTCTCGATAAATAACTTACGAAGATTGATAGGCCATAAAACCCAAACAACCAACCAACTTAACACACACACACACACACATGCACGCGCGCAGACACACACACACACACACATATATATATATACACACAAAAAAAAGTGGTTCACCATGATAAAAATATTAAGTAATGCTCCTCGTTCTTGATCTGGCACACGCATATACACATACACAGTATAGGAAATTATGCAATTTCCTCCACAAAGAAACATCTAAAAAAAATGGAAGAAGATTAACGCAAAAACTTACCAAACGCCCACCCATGCGTTCTTCAAAAATAAGTACTCGACCACAGATTTTCGACCAATCGAATATCTAAAAAAAAAAAGAGAATTTGCGAAGTGCGTATTTGTGATTCACCCAAATGCTATAAAAGCAACATTTTTTTCAGAGAGAGATAGAACACTTACTACCCCAGCCTGGGATAACACGTACCCAACTGCTTCTCAACCACCCAAGCCCTATTCGCTTGACCACAGAACAACCGTATCAAATTTCGATTCTCAATTTGAACAGGAATCGTCTACTCACATTGCTGTAAGAATTCGTTACCTCGGTAGCGACTTGACACGCGGACTGTCATATCCCCTTCTACTTTTCAACTCCGACAAGAAATAAAAATTCTTTATTTTTGTAGCTCTGTTGTTAATCTTGTTGTTTCATTAGCAATAGCCCCTACACGCAGACTCTCCTTCATTTGACTTAGGGAGGAAGAGAGAAAAAGGGGAAAAAACAACAATAAAACAATAACTCTTAAAATTTACGTGTGTATACATGGATGTACATATATGTATGGGAATATCTACACACGCTAGCACATATGACATTCTTGTAAATGCTTTAAAAATCTGCCGAGTCCAAAGGTTTTCACAGACAATTAACTTCAACAGAATAACACCTACGCAGATGAAGGAGGTGTCCTCCCGCTCGGGCAGGATATGACACAAGGTCAATTTTTAAGCGGAGTTTAACAGGTTTGAATTCAGACTTTTTCCTTCTCCTAGACTAGTTGCCTCACCAAGGCTGAAGAACTCAGTCTGCCCTACTATTTACCCATAGGTGGAGGGAAAATAATTGTATTCATACTTTTCCCAAGGGTATTAGTGCTATGTGAAATGCAATCAGTGTCATCCAGGATTTGAACTCGTGTAGTCGTGTCCATTTCCAACGACGATAAACATTACACCACGGGCACCTCAGGGTGTAATGGTTAAAACTTTGGACTGCAGAATCGTCGTGAGTTCGAACTCCAGTCGCACTATTAAGTTCCTTTTCGGACAAATACCCTTAGCTATGGGTTAAATAGTACCAATGCTATTGTTCTTATAAAGATGGCTTTAGCATTAAATAACCTACAAAGGTTAATATGCCATTAAACAAAGTAACCTAACCAAATAGACATAAATCCTGAAATTAAAAAGATTCAAAACAGCCTTTAATAAAAAAAAAAAGCCAGGAACAAGACTTCCCTGACCATTACTTTTCTCCTGAAGAGGACCATCAAGTCTGAAACACATGCAAAGCATAAATAATCTCCAAATAATATAAAACACAAGTGTTGAACCCGGTGTGTACGTGTCTGTATACATAATGTTTAAAAAAGAAATAAATAAATGAAGAAAGAACGGAAGGTGAGGTACCTGCCGATGTTGCTGTAATCTTAAAAGAAAGAAAAAACAAAAAGAGAGAAAAATGTTGCGGAAAAGAAAAAAAAGAGAAGAAATCATGAGATTTGTAGCTTGCCACATCGAAAGAGAAAACAAAAGAAAGTAGACAAATCAGCAGTCGTAACAGTAGACAGGCTGGATAAAGGGAAAAAGAAAGAACGATAGAACGAATCATGTGATGTGGAGATTGCAACATCGAAAGAGAGAGAGAAAAAAAAAGGAGAAAGCAGACAAGTCAGCCGTCGTTACGACAGGCTGAGTTGAGAACTAAGAAAGAAAGAAAGAAAGTTGAGATGTCTTGTTTTTTTTTAAATCTTAAAGAAAAAAAGAAATGAAAGTAAAAAGAAAGAAAGATCGAAGAAATTGAGTGATTTGTAGTTTCCTAACGTCGAAGAAGACGCCATAAGAAAGTAAAACAAGGAGAGACGTGTCTATGGAACGATTTTCAAAGTTATTCAAACTATTATTTCAGTATTGTTTTAACAGTCACGTGTCTGAAGAGAAAAAATATTTCCCAAATTGGAAAATATTCTGCTTGGAAAGAAATTTAATAAGTTTTTTAGTCAAAAATTCCTGAATCCATTTTTTTAATATGAAAAAAAATTTCTTTGGGGTATTTTTGAATCATTTTTTCGCGTTTCATATTGATTTTTATTTTTTTTCGCGTTTCATATTGATTTTTATTTTTTTCACGTTTCATATTGATTCTTTTTTTTTTTTTCATATTTTTTTTTTCATATTCTAAGATACCTGTTTATGGAATCATCAGTTTATATTGAAAAAAAAAAATTGCAATTCTTATGTTTTTCATTCATTTAGTTATTTTGATATACATAGATATTCTATATAAAATTCACCCGTCATTATTGACTAGTGAATTTCAGTATGAAATAAAAGCCTAAATTCGTTCGAGGACCTATTCATTTTAAAATATTTAGTTCTCTCTCAGATCAATAGAAAAATTTGAGCACTCGAGTGGGGAATATACTGGCTGTCACATACGTTGAAAGGCACTAGCTCTTCGTATGAATTGAGCACTCCGATAGCAGATAACGTAAATATAAAAATATATACGTCAAAAATTCGTATGAATTGAGCACTCCGATAGGTGATAACGTAAATATAAAAATATATACGCCAAAAATTCGCTCGCCTCCACTGGTATAAAGTCTGTCGGGTTTCGATCTCGGCTTGAAGCATCTCGTGGGTCTAGTCACACTGAAGAGTTGTGATACAACGAAACTGTCAGTCTGTGGATGACAATATATATATATATATATATATATATATATATATATATATATATATCTGAAGAAAGCTAAATAAAAAAAAAAAACACAGAAGCTTACAACACAGGTTTAACTAATGGGATCGTCGTTGTGAAACACGTATAGTAAACTTGGTTCTTTAAATGGACGTATTGTACTCTTTTAAATATTCAATGTATTGTGACGCGTTCGAGTTTATGATTTTTCGAACAACTCAACTATTCTATCACACACACACACACACACACACACACACACACACATATATATATATATATATATATATATATATATATATATCTTGTGCAGCATCCTGCTGGTGTGGAGCACGAGCAGGGTGCGATCCAGTGTTTATTTTTCAAACTGAGTTTAAGAAAAATTTAAGAATTCAGAGTTTTCCTTTTTCTTGACTGGTTGCCATAAAAAGGTTAAAAAGCAAAGTTTGCCCCACTATTTACCCATAGGTAGAAGAAGAATCGTCGGATTCAATATTTCCCATGGTAATTAGAGTAATGTGAAATGCAGCTACATCGAAGATTTGAACTTGAGTTACTGTCCATTTCCTAGTAATAAATTCACTACACCATGAGCGCTATGAACACACACACACACACACACACACACACACACACACACACACACACACACACACACTCATATATATATATATATATGTGTGTGTGTGTGTGTGTGTGTGTGTGTTTAAGTGTGTGTGTATTTGTATGTGTGTGTACGTATAAATTTGTCCGTAGGTGAGCCAGTATAAAACCAATTACCACCATGGATTCTTCTGTTTTTCACTTTCTGTCTCAGTATGGAATAGAGAAATAATTCACTTGACTACATTTCACTGGATATCGACTTATTAATCCTGTGAGCAAGCCAGCTTTTCTGTCCTGAGAGTAAAACACGATCTTGAAAAAGGTCAATCTCCTTCCGATTACATTGATAAGAAGGAAGAACTAATATGAAGACAAAGATGACATCAATGGCATCAACTTTATCGTTAAATAAAATTTCATGTTAGCAGGACCATTGCTGCGCACGGGTATCAGATTTTAGAGTCATAGATATTTTTAGTTTAATTTCACGATGATAAAATGTGAATATTTCTCGTGAGAGTTTTAAGATTACTGTATTGAAAAGGAATTTAATACGAAAAAACAATGAATATATGAAGTAAAGTTGGTGACTGTAGACTAGAATGACTCGAAAACTCCCTTTTGAATAGTTTCTATATGGAGGTGTCGGGGAGAGCTCTATTCATTTCCCTGGATTGCTCCACTTTACCCTATCTCTACCGTATAAGTCTGAGTGTTAAACAAGGCGGCATCAAGAAACAGTTTTTGAATCTTTGGTATGAATCGATCAGACATTGAACCTGGAGAACACTCTACCCACAGTTGCGTCAATGCATATATATATATGTGTGTGTGTGTGTGTATGTGTGCCGACTGCGTGGAAAAGGGTTGGATATGCCATGTGATTCCTATTGAGGTTGGTTATCGTGGTTTTCTAGGACACTAATTCATTTCGTTTCTTTCAAAAATAGGAATCTCCGGTCGCTGTTCGAAAGTTGCCTCAAATCGTCTTCAGACCAAGGCGCAATATGCATCAAGTTGGATTTGGTCGAAAGCGAGAAGTTTTCGGCATGAATGAAATACACGTGGAACTACCATTCCCGTGTGATTACGTAAGAAACGGTTACTGTAAACGAGTCATAACATCAACGGCCGGAAGTAAACGCGTTTAAAAAAAAACACAAACTGCACACTACAAAATGAAGAGGAACGTCCAATGTAGTCTCTGCTCTTCATTGGTCTGGCGTATATATATATATATATATATATAATTCGTTTAATACTCTGTCCGGTGGCAAAAGCTGCTTGGTAGCGCCAGGAGTGGCAGTACCACCTTGAGCTACCGAAACTGTGTTATCACCCCTGGTTGGCGACTGATGGGGGCAGGGTACCGCACGTGCATTCACACGTTGTATGACGACAATATATATATATATATATATATATATATAATATAGATGTGTGTGTGTGTGTTTTTGTGTGCGTGCGTTAGTTTGTGTAACAAATAATTTCTACTTTCGTAGAATATAATTTATTCATGAATAATATAACAATGAATCAATTTCATTCAATAATATAAACGCTATTAATTTGAATCCCCTCTTGCTATTTCTCAGGCCGCTTGTTGATTCCTCTTAAGTAAAATTCAGCTGGTTTTCAGCTCAATAATTTTTCACACCAACATATCCACCTAATCTTCTTGGGAAAACTTTTTATCATTCAGATCATTTTGAGGAAAACCAAAAAAAGAAAATATCTTGGTTTAAGGTCCGGTCAAAATGGTGGATTAGATAAAACAGACAAACCCAAATCCAGAATTTTTCCTTCGTAGTTTTTGCTGAATGTGGCATTGTGTTACGAAGGAGAAGCACAGCGTTTTTCCTATTGACGAGTACGGGGGCATTTTCTGAGAAGATTTTCTTGCACTTGTTGCAGCTATTGAGATTTTAAGTCTGCATTGGGTGTTTCATTTGGGTTGTTAAAACTCTTAACGAATAATACGCCAATGATCGCACAATACACGAAGCATAACTTTTGTTACATTAAGCTACACGTTTAGAGTAGCCAGCGGGGATCCATCCTTGTAATCCTTGAGCGTTAAATAGTGTCATAAAAGATCCATGTTTCGTCAGCAGTAATGATATTGAAAAACGGGCAATTTCTGTTATGAAAAAAGTACTATCTCTGTAGGTATACTATCTTCCTTATTTTTCTCACTAAGAGAATCAGGAAGCCAAACAGCCTGCTTGCTTACTTTTCTACTTATTTTTTACTGGCAACAGATCGTGGATCGGGAACTGATAGGGTCAAGTAATAACTCTCGAGTGCTTCTGTACAGATTTTTTTACCACCAATTCTCTTAAAGCCTTTTTATCAATGTCAGATAAGCGTCCTGGGCTCGATTTATTTCTCAATGACGTATTGCCAGAAAGAAACTTTGAAAACCAATTTCGGACTTATCGGTCAATAATAACACCTTTACTCTAAACAGTGCACCTTTTCTTAGCTGTTTCTGTTGCATTTTTGTAATTCTTAATCTCCAAAAATATTACATGATGAATATAAAACCTTCAGTTCTTGCATTTTAGAGGCATGTGATCATAGATTAAATTATGATGCCCACGCTTTCTCTATTGAAATAATAATGTCTAATGAAGGCACTCATTAAATTTTGGTTGCTTTTAAAATATTGTAAGTTTGAAATGTGTATTTGCAACGTATTTTTAAATAACAGAAATTGTTGATCAATCAACGAAATGCCCACAAACACATATACACACACACACACTTAAATATAGATACATACACATACACGCACACAAATATATATATATATATATATATATAAATATATATATACATATATATATATATACATATATATATGTATATACATATACATATATACTTATACATATATATATACATATATATATACATAAATATATATATATACGTAATATATATATATATATATATATACATATATATGCATGCATATATATACATGCATATATACATACATTCATATATATATATATATATATATTAGCATCAATATAAGATCAAACTAAATTCATACAAAATCAGATCAATAAGATTAGAGACTCAGTTGAAGATAGACAATCAGGGATAGCATGGCTGACCTTAAAGGAACTGAGCAGAAACTGAAAGCTACTAACCAAGAAGAACGAATACACCTGTGGAAATATCATTTCGTGAATCTACCGGGAAAATCCGCGAATAGTTACAAATGAACCAATCACGAAAATTGTTAGCAATCAACTCGACATCAAAATATGACAGTTTATTCAAGAAGAACTCAATTCAATACTAAGAAAAAATTAAAGATAAGAGAGCAGCAGGGCTCGATGAAATACCCCCAGAAGTAGAGAGCACTAGGGAATTCGACGACATACTGCTTCGACACTGTTATAACGTATATAACCAAAATACAATAGACATGAACAAAAGGATAAATTCTCCCTTTCCCTAAGAAGGATGACCTCGGAGTAGCCAAGAACAACCGAAGTATAACCCTTACATCCATAGCGGCCAAGATATACGCAACTGCATTGGACTGAATATTGAGAAAATACCTCGGAAGAACCAAAATGGCTTTCGGAGAAATCGATCAACGACATAACAAATTTTGACAATCCATCGAATTCTAGAAGGTGTACGAGCAAAAAAAAAATCCTTTAGGCACCAAAATTATTCGTCAACTTCTCCGAGGCCTCCATACACAGAGGGAAGATGGAAGATGGAACAAATATTCTCGCAGACGGCCTCCCCAAAGAAGCCGTCGCAGCCATGATGATGCAATATAAAAACACGAAAATAAAAGTTCACTCACCGGATAAAGACACAAACTACTTCGACTTTGTAACATGTGTGCTACATAGTGACAATATTTGTACCTTACCTTTTTATCCTCTGCCTAGACTACGTGCTTAGAAACTCTATTGATTTAATGAAAGAAAACGGCTTCAAGCTGGCAAAGGAAAGAAGCAAATGGTACTCCGAGCAAACAATTACGGACATGGACTACGCTGATGACATAGCAGTTCTGGCAAATACACCCACCCAAGTGGAAACCCTGCAACATAGGCTGGAACGAGAAGCTGGTAGCATAGGCCTCCAAATCAACGCAGAAAAGACGGAATACATGAGCTTTAATCAAAGAAGTGACATCTCCACACAAAAGAGTGCGCCTTTGAAACTAGTGGACAAGTTCACACACCCCGCAAGGAGTGTCCCATCAACCGAGAAATACATCAACACGTGACTAGCAAAGGCATGAACTACTATGATAGGCTATGGATCATATGGAAGTCAGAACTGGCCGATAAAATAAAACACAGTCTTTTCCGAGTAACAGTTGGGTCGATACTGGTATATGGATGCACTACATGGGCGCTAAAAAGCGTACGAAGAAAAAACTTGACGACAATTACACAAGAATGCTGTGAGCAATATTGAACAAGTCCTGGAGGCAACACCCTACAAAACAGTAGCTATACTGCCACTTAACACTCATAAAAAAAAAACTATCAAAGTTAGAGGAACCATATATGTGGGACACTGCTGGAGAAGTAAGGACGAACTTATAAGTGATATACTCAAAAAGACACCTTTACATGAACGAGCAAAGGCAGGACGACCAGCTAGAACCTATATACAACAGCTCTGTACCAATATAGGATATAGAATGGATGACCTGCCGGATGCGATGGGCGACGAGAGAGGGTCAGGGACATCCATGCTGGTAGCGCCACATGGTTATATATATATATATATATATATATATATATATATATATCATAAGTGAT